>WHYT01017065.1:0-16912 GCA_009806455.1 Tetrax tetrax | reverse complement strand
GCGCTCGCACCTGCTCCGCCGGGACCCGAGGGGCGGAGGCGGGGGTTTAACCGCGCTGGGTGGGGCGGGGAGGGCTGCATGGAGGTGTGCGGGCAGGGCCAGCCCTTCCCCAGGCGGCAAGTGACAGCGGGGACCCTGTCAGCCCACCTCCCGGCTCCCTTTGCCAGGGCTCCGTGGGAAAGCTTAACTGCCTCCAGTTAAGCTCCTCTGCCTCCAACAGCGTGTGGCGTGCACCAAAACCCTGGGGTTTGTGGGTGTACGAAGCGTTCAGGCAATTAACTGTGGCTGCACACCCCTTCTCGGGCACTCAATGCCTGTGGGGCTTTGGCAGAAATGCAATGTGAAGACCACGACAGAAGGATTGCGGTGACACCCTGTGCAGAGAGAGGCCTGCTGCTGCCGGCCTCTGTTTTTAGAGGTGCAAGGCAGGTTTTCAGAAGTGCTCACTTAAAAAGCTCCAACATAAAGTGTGACTCCTCAGCATCTCTGAAAATTAGGACCTGGAAGTCAAGCTTTCCTTATGAGCCTTAAGAGTTGTGGTTTTTCCAACATCAGAGAAAAAATTTTCAAAATGGTGCTGAATTTTCATTTTAACCTGGTCACTGGAGTCACAAATCTGGGATGCTGCCTTCATTGCCTGCTACTATCTCCTCTTCTTGTCTTTTTTCCCTCTGGCTCAGTGCGTTGCCTGAAAAATATCCTGCTGTATATGACTTTACCTTGGCATTTTTATTCCTGAGGCTGGGAGGAGGAAGGCAGACAAAGAAAAGGTAACAGAACTGTTGCTGCTCTGGAAGCTATTTGAAATATATCATGGCTTTTTGATCTTCAGCAAAAAGAAAACATTTAATATTCTCAAATCAGAAGCTTGTTTACGTTATAGCAGGGTTTATTTGTCGGTCTGTTCATCCTTTTGAGCCTCTCCCCCAGCCGCTGCTCTGCTGCCCTGTTCTTGCCTCTGCGGGATGCTTCTGCCTTTTTCGTTTGCAACTTTCCGTTCCGGTGCTGTGTGATGTAAGTGACCTGGCAAATGATCGACCGATAGGTTTGGCTGCGGTGTCTGCTGCCTGAGCTGCTCTAGGCCTTGCTGGGGTGGCCGATACGTTGCCCCTTTGCTGCTGCCCCATCTCCCTGATGGACCCCAGCGCTCCCTTAGCGGAGCTGGGAGGACAAGGCGTGTGTCCGTGTCTCAGCCTGGCATCTCACCTGGCAGAGGCGCGAGGAAGAGGCAGGGATGAGCAGGAGCGTGTCTGGCTGCCGCCGAGACTTCGTGCGCAGTCACCTGTGAGCATTGTCCTGGGAGAGCATCCCTGCAAAGCCACGCCCGGCAGATTTTAAGGCAACTGGCTTCAGCTTGAGGTAGATGGCTGCAGATTTAAGAGAAACTTTAGTCCACCCAGGTCCAACCCAGGTTAAAAATGTCATCTTTTAATCTCACGTCTCTTTTGCTTGCAAGATCTCATATTCTATCGTTATTACTGCCATTAAAAAAAGTGTTGTCAGCTGTGAACCAGAGAGAGAAAAGTCTATAATTTGACCATAAAGTCTGCTGAGGTGGAAAATATTTGCTTAACTGTCATATAATGCATGGGTGGAGGAAATGGGCGTTATTACCATAGCTCAGTTACCAGTGGTGTCGTGTGAAGTGCTGTAGTCCTGGTTACCGCTTACAAATCAAGATAACCAGTATTATTTACCCGTCCTGAACAGGAAAAGCATCGTTGGAAATCCTGAAATATTACGTACCATTAATTTCTGGAATTACCCCTCTGAACGCATAGTATTTCCACTCTTTTGGCAAATAAGCAGGCCCTGTACAAACACACAGTGATGCCAAACAGCGTTTTACCCGAGTAATGACTCTAAATTAATTCAATTAGATTGGACTCGAGTTGTGAGAAGCTGAAGTTCCCACGAAGCCCTCCAGCTTCCCATCTTCTCCTGCCCACGGGGATGACTGGCTGCTCAAACCGAACGGCTTGCTTTGGCCTGTTGGTATTCATTTTGATAAAAACATGCATTAGCATTTTTGGTTTGATGTAGAAATAGGATAGTAAGGATGTTTTTTGTGGGACTGTACTCTGAAACGTCAAAGTTTTTCATCTGAACGTGCAGAAGTGGGGCAAGGGGACAAAGCTGACAATTTTCTCTTGAAAAAAAAAGGGGTGCAATACCTTCCTTAAACCTGCCATATCTAGCTTTTGCATCTGCCTCCTACATCCCGACAGCGAGCGGGGAACAGCGTGAGAGGTTTCTGTTCCCGGCGCTGCGTAGCGTTTCCTTGCTTGAAGCGACTCTGCGGCTCTTGAAGAGAGCGGTTTCCCTGCTGACGGGCCAGCCTGTCACATCAACTGCTCCCCGAACGGTAGCTGACAGCGCTAATCTGCATTATGTGGGATTAAACAGGCACAGTAATTAACTTGCATAAGCGCTTTAGTAACTTTTGGCCTCTGAATTGCGGCGTGTCCTGTGTGTCGCGGCGCAGAGCCTCGGTGAGGTGGGGATGGCGCGGTGGGAAGTCGGGCAGAAGAGAAACGAAGCTGATATTTCAGCTGTAAACAGTGAGAGGGAGAGAGAAAGCGCAGATAGGCAAGCTGAGACAGCCATTGGCACAAATCATACCCTCAATTAATTCCTACCGTTATGCTTGGGAGATTCAGCTCAATGCTGAACTAAAATGCTACTGTCGACGTGTCAATAACTTCCCCCAGCTGCTGTCCTCAGGTTCTGGATTTTGCTCAGTGACCAAGCAATCTGTAGCCTTTACGGCATCCATTCCAAGAAGCACTGCAGAAATAAGCCCCAAGCAAGGTGTCTTTTCACTGGTCTATGGCAATTCTTAAATATATCTGCTGCGGCTAATTCAGATCGGCTCTGAATCAGACAAACAGCAGGGAAGGCTGAAATGCATTTGCCTGTAGCATTTTCTTGTTCTTTGAAGACATACGGCGCAAGGGGAAAGGTCTTGAAGTCAGCAGGAAAACTTGAGATTTCCCTCCCCCAGTAGACAGCATGTCAGCCTGGCTTTTATGTGTGAAGCTTGTTTCAGTTTTACGTGAGGTGAAAGCAAGGAGGCACCAGCAAGTCATCTGAAATTTGTAGGGCTTGAGGAAAAAGGGCTGATGGCTTCTGCCTCGTAGACCTTCTGGGCTTCTCATTTGTTTGGCTTTCAGACTTGGGGTCCTCTCGCAGGAACGTGGTCTCACAAGACCTTTTTGCCTTTTGGGAAGCGTTGTCTTTGGAGACTGGACATTTCAGAGCAAAGCACTTGAAGTTTTCTCTTCACCCAGACAGTCCCACACCACTCCACTGTTTTAGGAGCCGCTAAGGAAACGCGTACTGCTGAAGTAAACAGAAACCTCAGGTATGATGGACCTCAGCACTAGGCCACAAACCCTACGGGAATGAAGCACCTCAGAGAGTCCTAATTCAGCCTTGGGAGAAGTTTCTCATGGATAATCGGTGCCTATTGGTACTGACAGCGTGACAACTTTGTGTCTTTAAAACCAAACTCAAATGGAAAAACAGATCTTCTGCTGGCTTCTCAGTCCTTTTAACCAGGTAAAAGTGGGGCTGATCCGAGTCTGAGTGCGGCCCAGAAGTCAGGAGAGCGGGTTGGCAAACGGGATGGATTCACAAAGGCTGACCGTTTAGTACCAAACAAAGCAGAGTTCGTTAACGGATTGCCTTGGGATTCAGAGCGGGCCCTTGTCCTTTGTGCCTCAGTTTACCTCTCTGGCCATGGTGTCGTTACTGCTTCCCAGGTGTCCGCTGCTGCCAACTGGATACCAGAGTATGCTAAATTTCCTTGTCTCTCAAAATCCACTGTGGAAAACCTGACCCCAGCTGCAAGGTGAGTAGCCTTGCCAAGGGTATCTCGAGAAGCTCATCTCCCTCTGAGGAAAACCACTCGTGGGTGTGAAAAGCTCGGATCCTTATCCCAGTCTGGACATGCTGGCCATGGAGGTAAAGCCAGTAAGTGATATTGTCACCAACTGGGTCTTCTTTTTTAAACACTGAAGTTTGCTTTCATATAAGAGAGAGTTCCTAAATTCCTCCTTTAGACAATCATTTTTGTTCTAAAAGCTGACATAAACTCCATGATTGATCTTTTCCATAAGAGATGGGCAAATGGAACAGACACATTATTTTTAGTGAAACCATTAGTGAAAAGCCAAGCATGTAAGGAAATCAACCACATTTGAAAGAACAAACCCAAAAGTGTGAATATAACAACATAAAATGACTTTGAAGTTCAACTAATTGTTTTACTAGCCGGAATTCTAAACCCCGCGTCTTGTTTCTACCAGAATCTGTTTATGCCAACAGCCTGGCACTCCAAACCTTTGGGAAAAAGGTTGCTGATCTGGGTACCTGCATGGAAACCCCTTGTTTAAAAAATGCTCATTACATTATTTGTCTATGGGGTGGTAGCTGATTAATGCTGACATGCTTAATATTTATATGGCGTTGCTATCAATTTTGCTAAGATTATATGTGATGTATCCTCTTCAGTATTGGAAAGATATTCTAATACTGCTTGACTACATTGCTATGTTTGCTGTGTAGGATAGGATGAGCTTGAAAAAATAGAGAAAAGCATGAAATTGATCTTTTCCATGAACAACTTCTAATCATATGCCATTGCACTTTTTGCACAGTGGCATCAAAAAACTCTGCTTCTGCTTCCAGTGAAGGTTGGTGTTGTGGCACCTTCTGATAGAAATGGGACTCCTTTGCTTATTTGTAAAAGGGCATCGTTTCGGCTGAGCGCTGGGATTTAAGATGCTCCTGGAAGGCGAGGCCGTTGGGTACGGTGTTCTCAGCTTCATTCGCAATTCCTGTCCGGCTTGATGCCGCTCCTGACCCCATCTACGCAACGAGGGTTGTTGAGAAGCAGTCAGGCTTGCTCTATCTACGAAGGCATCTAGATTGCACTTGCCATAGTGGTGGCCCACATTTCACGGTCAACGGGTGGAGCGCGAACGAGGCCGAACCGGGCGTTGACATCAACAGGCAATGGGTTGCAGAGAGAGGGAGGTTTGATTCCTTCTCTGTTTTAAGCCGTAGCCTCGACCGCACGTGAAAACTGCGCTCTTGGCCACCATCCAGAGCTGGAACCCCTGTTGCCAGAACTTATTAAAAACCCACCAGCCAACCCTCTGTATCGTTTATCGGTACAGAGGGACATTTTTAATGCACCAGGACTGACATTGGACGTAACACCAGCGCTGCTGTGGGTTTTCACGATTACTTGGGATAACTTTCCGTTAAATTTTCAACAGAAAAATAGCTTTGGGTTGTGTGGTCACCGGCAGTACATTTTAACTTATCAGCTATTGAAATAAGTGGTATTGTTAGAGTAATACCGAAGGGAAGGGTTCTAGCTTTTAAATGTGAATGAGTTCCGTCAGCACTTTCGTCATCAGTCCTAGGCTTGTTCCACCTTTTTATATAAAGTGTGTACCTGGATTTGCAAAAGTATTTTGATGAAATTAAGTGAAATCTTTCAAAATGTGTATAAACACAAAATTCACCCAGATACCTGTGCTGGTCAGATTCTTCAGAAATCTCCTGATAGGTCATCAATTTCAAACAAATCTTGGCAACTAGAGAAGCAGGCGTAAAGGACTAGAGAGGAGTCTGGACAGGAGTTTTCTGGTTTTGAGTCTGAGGAGCACAAATCTGGAACCTTTTTCATGGCCGAAGCTCACCTACAGTCGAATGCAGTGCCCCAGTGCCGTGATTTCAGCTGCTTCCAGATCATTCCCCTCCAATAAAAGCAAGAGAATGAGGACTGAACAAATTAATTCCGCAAGGCTAAATCGCAGCCTTGATTTCATGCAACGTAAGGTAATGACAGCCTTAGACTGTGACGGCAGGTTGCTGGTATTCTCACGGCTCACCTGTTACTCATGCCTCTCCCTCAGGGAGGAAGCTCCATTTTGTTTGTTTCCTCAACTGAATCATTTCCGAAATCTGGCCAAGAAGACGGACGTACCTAGAGTGAGCCGGAGGAGCCAAGCGGGTTAACCGGGGCTGCGGGTGAGCGCCGCTTGGAGATGCTCCATGGAGCCACAGCCTTAGATGTGGGCCACCAAAGCTGCAAGGAAGCTGAGGAGCAACACCATGGAGGTCAGTAAGACGTGAGTGTCAGCCCTGGATCCGCACCTGCCCGAACTCCTGAGGTATTTGGATATAGAGTGCAGTCTTCACCCAGCTGGTGTGAACAGAAATGCTCTGACTTGTGGGAGAAAGGGGATTTACCCAAGCTGCTTTCATTCAGTGGTGAGAAAAGAAGGGCCTGGCTTTGGAGCTGCCTGTCGCCGTGTGGTGGAATCGACAATATAAATGTTTGTTGGGGGCCCTGGTCCAGTGCTTAGCCGTTCATCCCAGTAAGGGGCTTCCTGACTAAGCCTGGCAAAAATAAAGATGTTGGGATTTGGTTGTTAGCGAATGCAATGTCTTTTTGATTTGGTATGTAAAGCTTTTTATTTAATGGTGAATAATACCGTGTAGGTGACCTGGTGATGGATTAAAAAACCCCATAAAATAACTTCAGTGAAAAAAACCCACCAATGTGTTAAGAGCATTTTGGTTTGGTTTTGTTTGCTGTATTGCAAGCCTCTTCGTGTTTCTAAGACATTGTCTGCAACGGGCTTTTAGCCTCTGCTTGGATTATAGCCGTGTACCCGATGCGTGGATGTGCTGCCGCTAAATATGCGACAGCTGGAGCAGCAAACGCCCACTGAAAACGCAGGGCCTGGACAGCAAGGAGGGAGAGGAGCGTGCGTGGGGCAGGCTGTGAGGTGTGAAGAGTCCGGTGATTGCTTTTCTTGGGGTGTTGGGTTGTTTTTCCTTAGGTGATGGGCTAAAGAGAATGCAAATAACGACCACCAGAAAGCAAGGTGGTGCCAGGCAGGTGGTACGAGAAATGGTGTGGGGTCAAGAATGTAGGTCATTAGCACGCGGAGCAGCGTTTGAAATGGGGCTGCTGTGCCTCCGTGGCACGTCGCCCTCCCAGGTATCTACCCGTGTACCTACGGCCAGGCTGTGAATTCCTCCGTTCAACAGGTGCCAGCACCCACTGAAGCCAACAGGGGTCTGGCTCAAGGAAAAGGGATGCAATTTGCTTTTCCAGTTACCAAGTGCTGCATCTAACCGAACCCACTGCAGAGGAGAAAGGCTGATCTTAAGCTGATAATTCCTTGTTTAGATGTGACTTAAAAATAACTGGCTCTGGGGAGGAGCGGCAGTGCCTCCACTGATCCCAGTGAGAAGCGTCCTCCTGCCAACGCTGGCTGTGGGTCCCAGAGTTACCCCTGAGAATGACATCAACGGCTCACCATCCCATCTTTTCCGTCACCCGTTGAAGGACCGAATGAAAACCAACTGCACTGAGCCACCGAGAGCTGAAGAACCGGACTGGGTTTGTAGCTTCCCTCCCCGTCTCATTTCAGCACAAGCGGTCAGCCACCAGTTAGCCGAGCTAAGGGGCAGGGAATGCAGCCGTAGAGACGTCATCGTTAAACCTGTCATGAAGAGGGGCTATTACCACAATTAGTGATGACGAGGTGGGATACGGAGGCATGAGCTTCCTACTTTTTAAAAAAATATATCTGGTTTTCTGTGGATAACCCCTTGTTTGTCAGTTCAGGGCATCCATAACCAGCTCTTACAGCCACGTTTTGAAATTTTAGCTCACGATGGAAAAATAACAGCGTGTAGGGGGAGGTGTCACTAAAAGCAAGTGATGAATCCTGGCGCTGTCAGGATTTGGGATGGCGTGAACGCATCTCCATGCACTCAAGAGCTAGTAATCTGTATCCTCGTTACTCATCATCACGTGCCTAACCACGACTGTGGTTTTAGTTACGCGGCAGCAGAAGTATGCGTGTTGTTTTTCAAGTACAAAAAGGCCTTTTCCTTGTGGCTGGAGTCTCTGACGCTTATTTGCCAGTCTCTAAACTTTGATCCTAGTCTAGTGGAAGTGCTGTAAGATCAAGGGCTATGCTCCACGTACCACAACAAGCGATGAAGAGAAAGAAAAAGGGCACAGGTGATGGAGAGCAGGGGGCTACAGCGCCTGAGTCGGAGTATTTATGTGCTGGGAACAGCCTGCTCCAGATAAAGTTGTTCATTAGGACTGCAGGAAGGGAAAAATCTGAATTTTCAGGGGACCCAGGAGTTTACTTCAACAGGAGGATTACCTGTGTGTCGGCCTCTTGTTCCTTGGCAGAAGTTTTGTTGTGCTTTTTTAAGTGGCAATCTAACACCTTCTTCTTGAAACGGCAGTGGCAGTTCTGCCTGCCTCTCCAGCTGGGCACAGCTGGCACGCCAAACATGACTTCTTTGGGACTTGTGTTAGCCAATTCCCGTGACATCACAGCATCTATATATATGTATATATTTCCTAAGTCAGGGGCTGGGTTCTGTAGGCAGTAAGTGCCATAGTCTCTCAATGTCCAACAAGTCTCTCAAAAGCCACATTGTAAGCCTATATTTAAAAATAAAGTTTCCTTGCACCACAGAAAATCTAAAAAATGTTAATAGCAAATCTAAGAGTGCCTTCTGGATTTGGAGTCTGTCAAGATTTTGGGCTTTGTTTATACAAGCACTGGTGTCTTATTTGCAGGGTTTTTTTTTAGATGGAGACTAGGTTTTCTTTTGTATTTGACTCTGGTAAATGAACGTAGGAAAACCACAGGTTCCCCCAAGGCTGACTGTGAGGGCTAGAAGCGCTTTGGGAGCAGTGCTTTTCAGCAGGTTGGGAGATCGTTTGGTGCCTTACAATGAAGAGCGTGGCTCTTTGGTTTTCCTCCAGGCAAAAGATATTACTAAATAAGATACCAAACTATTAAATGAGGGCATAATCTCTTCCACACTGCATGGTTCTTTGTATATTTGCAGAACAGTATTAATCAACTTCTAAAATCAAACTGCAAGCTGGATTTTTTTTTTCTTCCTTAAAAAACAACTGCTCTTCTCATGGTGTAATGACTGATGTTCATCGTTACCTTCAGTGCTGTGTGCTGAGGAGGGGATGGGTGAAGTAATAAAAGAGTATAAAGGGCTTCGTGAAGTGGTGTTGCAAACTGTTAAAGATAGAAATAACCAGTTAAGCATTTTTTTTTTTCCAGGAGTTTTGCTCTTTGAGGTAGTCAGAGGAAGGTTAATATTGCTGTAAAATCTGCTGTCCCTTGCATGAGAAAAATAAGGAGGTCATAAGGAGAGTTTAAAGCTTTTAAAGATAAGTTTCTCAGTAAATATGAGTTCTTGATAGTTCGTATCATGCTTTCTTTGCTGTGGCAGGAACAAAGTAGATGACACCTAATGACAGTTCTTCTAGCTGATTGTATCCTAAAGGCATCAAGATTTCCATGTTGATTAGATATTCCACAATATACTTCCAGTAACTACATTCATTATTCACTATTACATTTACATCACTGCTAATTACGGTATCACCAGAGTAGTCTAGTTGTCGGTTACAGAGTTAAAATCTTGAAAAAATAGTGCTCTAATTTATTTTAAGAGTACTGTGTGCTAAACCAGCCAGCCCTACAGTTTGCAGATATTTTGAACACATCAGCGTGCTACAAAACTAATTGCTCTTCTTGCTTTAACCTAAGAGATGAAATAGAACTTGAAGTGTATAATGACTGAGTATTTATCACGTGCAAGATTACCCATCTAAGCATATTTTTGGAAAATCAACAAGACTTTTCTTTAGGCCTCCAGAAAACGTTGTTCGCTTCTACCTGTTTACATAAGACGCAATTATTGCCTAATGCTCCCATGGTAAACAGCAACGCCTTGCTACCAGCAAAAATAATGCGGTTGCCTGTGTTTTAACATCTAGGTGTATCGCTCAGTAACTTAACTGGTTAGCCAAGACCTGCCCCAAATGTATATTGCGAGTGATTTGTAGTTTGGGAGGGTAAATTCATGTTCGTTGCCTTCTTGCCAAAGGTCTTTGGACTGGGGTTAGAACTTCTCGGTGTGGTTTGTCTCCAGAAAGGTCCAGCATACAGTGTTCAGGACGAAATACTGCTCGTCTTTAAGCTGGATCACCCTTGCAGGACTTAAGACTTCTTTGAATTATGGTGTTCTCCTGCGAACGTCATGGAGTTTTGGTCTGCTAAGGGAAAGATTTAGGGGAACAAGCCCTTAAAAATATTCGCTGCACATACAAACTATTTGTTGGTTCTGATTTTTATACATATTTGCATGTATTCTGCTTTCATATTTTAGAAATGCTCATGCCTCTGAAATACCAGAGTGAAAAGGTAGAGAATGTGGTGTTTTGAAGAACACATGTATGATCCAAAATGTGCTGAAGCACACATTTTGCACTGATGCAGATCATGGTATGCAGACGTCGTCTTCGTGCACTGTTAAGCAGTCTGCCTCACGCATGAACTGTCTTCCTTAATCTTAATCCTTCTAATCCTTAGACCTTTCCTGTGTCAGGTGAGGGTGAATGCTCCCTGTGCTTCCAGATATCACTGGCCCATTTTCCCTAAACCCAGACCACCCTATAGCTGAACTCAGAGCGCTGGATCACTTTAATCATCAAAGAGATCACGCTGTCTTCAGTTACTTATGCCTTTGTAGATTGACTTCAGAACCATGCCAAGACGTAGGAGGATTATAAAATCAAACTTCTATTATTGCACCTTTGGCTATGAATTCTTGAATGAGACCTTTCTCTTAAATCCTCCTGGCTTTCCTGATTTTACTTGTTACTGTGAGTGCTCAGTTCTATATATTTTCTAATGCTTCCTATATGTTTTCTAATATGCTTTAATAGTATACAATAGAATGTTAGTGTAGGTAAGTATATTAGTATTTGCTGTAGAATTTATTTTTCTTTGTTTTTTAACCAGTGATGCCTTTCTATAGTGTTGCAGTATGGACTGTCTGATGCAATCGCTAAGGAACAATGTAAATGTAAAACTGAGCAGATCTGACATTCTGCTCAGCGTTGCCCAGAAGCCACAGACATATAAGCCCCTGAATAATCCCTGTTTTAACACGTGTACAAATGTCATAAATGAGACTTTAAGGAA
Source organism: Tetrax tetrax (assembly GCA_009806455.1). Classification (NCBI taxonomy): domain Eukaryota; kingdom Metazoa; phylum Chordata; class Aves; order Otidiformes; family Otididae; genus Tetrax; species Tetrax tetrax. Next base: position 5,840 of record WHYT01017065.1, on the reverse strand, counting down.
ATAAATTAACTTTTTTTCCCCCTCCTGTCCGCTACCAGCATGTCTCAGGTCTGCTACTCCCCTGCTGCGTAGCTGCAGCATCTCCAAAGACTCAAAATCAATTTAATATCGGAATGCATAATGCAGTTTGAAAATCAGACTGGATTAATAATAATCAGACACTGGATTTTTACACACCAGGCCTGGGACTTGCTGCAATAACTTTCTTTTTCAAAATGTATACTATACTTCTGGTTCTTACACATCACAGGATAAGACAGCGCAAATTCCTGTTTGTGTACAGAATCCCGGAGGAAGAAAATGCGTTCATTCACCCTCTTTCTGCTTCTCAGCTTGGAACTTTTCCTGCTGGTTAGGATTCTCAGATTTAAATGTCAGAAGTAATAGTCTACAAATATGAGGGGATGGTTGTGACTTATTTCTTTAAATTGTTGAACAGCCTTAGAGCCTTAGACAAAAAAAGTGAGGGAGAAGTTCCACCATGAATGCAGTTTGCAACGGGGGACCTTTTCCCAGAACACCTCTCTGGTACATTCAGGCACCTAATTAAGTCGTGGTGTTTCCCAAACTGCCAAATACTCAGTAGTTTACCTCAATTTTCTCAAATAACCCCAAACATCTCACTTGCACAAAAGCCTGAATTTAAGCTTCTGTTTTGGAAACCCTTGGCCACGTTTGTTTCCTGGTTGAAGTCTTAGACTGTAAAATGGTTTTGTTTAATGAAAACATTGCACAGTGGTTGAGTAAACAAATCCCATTAAATAAAAGCAAAATCTCAGAAGCCTTTGCAGCAGGAAAGTGCTCTTGGATTGTTTTAGCCACTCACTGTCGCTTTACAAGGTTTATAACTACCGGCTCTACTTGTGACAGTACTTCTTTACTGTGCTTACTTGTCCAGAATTGCAGAAGAAAGCATGTCTGTCCTGGGAAGTGGCTTTTTTCCTTCTTTTTTTTTCTCATTTCCAGACAAATCTGGTGGTCTAAAAAGCAAAAGGGCTCTGCGGCCGGTGCCGAAGAAGCAATCTTAAATCTGTGCTGTGCCCAGGAGAGCAGTGTCGGGGGCTCAGACGTAGACCTGGGCTTGGGTTTCGATGTTTTTATGGTCTATTTGATCACTAAATTGTATTGTGAGACACCGGTCGCTCAGGACGTCGCTGTCTTTGGAGCTTATAGGCATCACTTTTTTTCTGCAGGCTGGAGTTGCTGTTCATTGTTTGATGCTTTTGATTTCTTTTGGCTGCCTTTGACGCCGCTGCCAGCTCCACTGTAACGTTTCGTTGGCCTAGAAAGCGACAGGCAAATTTAAGCAAGAAAGTTCAAGAGCAGGAATAAATTCTATTTTTAATCCTGCCTCTGGTTTTCCGTGGGCGACGCAATTTCTCATAGCGTGGCGGTTCCAGGGTGCGGCAGCGTTGCGGAGCGCGCCTTGCAGCTTGCTTTACAGATCCTAACCCACTTCCATGCTTTCCCCTCGTTGGAAATTTCAATTTTAGGGGTTGTCATACCATTAATGCCTGAATGGCACTCTGATTTATCACAGTAGGTGGGCGATATATCTGTGGTAAGAGAAAACACAAGAAAGGCATTTCAAGAAGTACTCAAGCATTAACGATGCTGAGCTGTGTCAAGTGATGATAAATTTTACACTATACCCTCGATCACCTTATTATTAATGTCATCAATCTCTCTCTGTGAAAAGTGGCTCTGGGCATGACCATATTACCAAATGTTCTACTAAATAATTCATCATTCGGGGCGTGTTGCCAGAGTTTGCTGCTTCCCAATTTAATCTTAGCCATTTACTCATTTGTTCCTTTCTTTGGCAACAAAAAGCTTCGTGGATAAAAATGAGTCAAATGTACTGATACGTATGTGGAGACTCTTTAGCATTGAAGCCTCGTGCCGCTTCCTTTAGAAATGTTTTTCCAGCTTTTAAAACACCACCCCCAAAATTAACAGTTCTGGGAATGATCACTTCGGGAACACAAGCTGTTTCTGCTGCCAGAACCCGCATCCCAGCTGGCTCTCCCTGCCCCTTCGGTATTAGCTCAGCCCTCTCCACGTTTTAGGAGGCCATTGAAAATGCCACGCTACCAGGATATCTTTAGAAACAGAACATTACAGTGCCAGTTTGATGGCTTAATTAAAAATGTCAAGGGGTACTAGTCCCTTTGTTGAACTGGTTATTGTTTGGAGCTAAAGCAAAGGAAGTTCTAAGTAAACAGTTTAAAAACATTATCTTCTTTTTACTTAAAAATTAAGTTAATTTAGAGTAATACTGTATCAATTTGTAGTGTTCAATTATTTAATGACTCATGGAGAAAGTTTGCTAATGAGAGAGTCATTTATTTTTCCCAAGTTCGAAGGCTACAATGAAATATATTCTCTCCAGACCACAAGCTTTGCCCTACCCGAGCCCTTCTATCGTTGTCTCTATTATTTGGTTTTCACTTAACCATATGTACCTCTTGAAGCACTTCATTTTGTTTGTGTCCCTTCGGGGATTTTTACCTAAAAGCTCTCACATCTGTTAAATCTGTGACACTGTTAGTTTTTTCCCCCGCTCCAGCTTCTTCCCAAGTATCAGCAGGCAGCAGCCTCCTCATCAAAGATTCATGCCAACCTTCCACGCGCATTTACCCATTCACAGACTCTCCTCTTTCGGCGTGCCTCCTAGATTTGTTTTTATTAATTCCCACTGAGTATTAGTTAGACTTGGCCAAATATAACATTGGCTTTCTGTTCTCTTTCCTGATGAGTCAGTTGCCTGTACTTCTAAATCAGTATTTTCGTAAGATCACCTTGCAATCTTCCCTGCTATTTACTACTTGCTATTCATTCTCTGCTGCTGATCAAAACATATGGCAGTGGGTTGTTTTCCCCCTTGACTGGATGCCTGAAACTTTTTAAAAGGGAAAGTGAGAATAGTTAATGAGCTTTTCCTTCTGGAAATTTAAAAAAAAAATAAACAAGCATTTGTGAATACATTAATGTCATTAGTAGGAGCCGTGACTGTTTTCACAGATACTCCTTCCCTGCCCGAGTGCGCTAGGGTGATACAAGAACTTTTTTCCTGCCTTTAATTGTACTTTTGTGCCTTTTTATTTAAAATACAAATCATCTTCAATTTTAACTTGTCATTTTCTATCATCGAGTGTAGCTTGTATAGGAAAGCTCACCATCTCCTGCAGTCACCAATGCCTGTATCTTGTGCAGTTCAAATTTCCAGTTATCAACCTAAGTTATCAATAATTTTATAAGTAACTATTACGCTGTTTCACCTCTGAGGCGGAGCTGAATTAGGAGTCGCAGGGATTGGCAGGAGCAGGCTATCCAGCGTGGAGCACTGCCCCCAGCAGCCGCCAGCACAGGGGAAGGTTTAAGAGATGTCATTGTAGACTAATAGACTGGACAGAGCTTAGTCTTTTTTAATCACAACTCCTTAGAAATTGGTTTAAACACTAATGAATGAATCTGTAACAATGCAAGCTCCTCAGTTACAGGCATGGAGTACTCGTTTGGATAACGTAGCTGGTACCTCGCTCCAGACAAAGTCAGGAAGAGCTGGGGGACATCAGCACCAAAGGCCTTACAATTTTTCAAAAAACACCTTGCTGGGTTTGGTATGTGATCGTGAACTCTTCGTTTACCCTGAAATCTATTCGGGACACAGCCAATATCTGTGTCTATTTGGAATAAATACAGCTGCTTACACAGTTAGGTTTTGGATTTCAAATAACTGAAAAGTTCAGGCAAGTTTAAAACATGCGCATGGATGCACCCTGTAATATTGGTGAGGCTGAAACACAGAGTTTACAACAAATCCATATTTGGAGTTACAGTTTCTTTGGAATCTCCTGCTCATAAAACTTGCTAGTATTCAGATCTAGTGGTTAATAAGGGCCACGGTTAATTTCGAGTCGTAGATTCCATCCCTTTCTCCAAGCGAGGCTTTTGCCAAGGTATTTTACTGCTCGGTCGCTGGTGGTTACGTGGGAACGAAGAAGAGAACGGGGAGTTCAACATGAGATCCGATGCTGAGCAGATGAGCTGTGCACTGTGTAGAGCTTTATCTCCCATCTTCCTTTATGTAAAATTGCTTTTGTAATTTGATCCTGAGTCTGCCTTGCCTTGTACGGAATGTGAAAGATTGCGCGATGCAACTCTAGGACTCCTTTCCTTGTGCTAATATTCAAAATGTATTTATTAAGTTTAATCCCTCTACCGATGTACGTGAATCCTTTGGCAGGGAGCCACCTGAATTCTCTCCTGTTGCAGAAATGCCTGCATTTTCCATCTTTGAAAAATGAGTTTCTTCTCCTTCCAAGTCTGCTTATTCTTTTTCACTTTTTCCAGTGAGTGCAAAACTTTTTTAAATATAACCTCTCCATACTCCTACCCCTATTTCAGTTAGCATCACTTTTGCTTGGGTAGCTCAGGTAACTCCTGTGGATAATCTTATCCTGCTTTTCAGAACTGCCAGCATCCGTCTCTGCTGTTCCAGTTCTAAACACCGGGAAGCATTTTTTCCAGTAACTGAGGTGATTGACTTGGTTGTTCTTTGGGTTAGAAGTACGTACCCTGTTAGTTTGCTTTTAGTAAGTCAGTATATTCCCCGCCACTCGAGGACTCTGCAGATGACCACAGACGCAGCCAGCGTTGCTGCTTCTGAAACGCCGTTATCCATGAGGGGAGAGGAGGAAGGACTGTTTGCGGGGCGTACGCCATGCACGGTGGTTGGCTGCGTAGTTTATAAATGGTGCAAAATAACTCACCGCCTGGCGACCTGTAGGTAAGGTTGTGTTCGGAGTGCTGCCCTTAGCGTTTCAGTCCTACGCTCCGTCCTGCAGATCGGCGGGCTGTTCGGCGCCAAGGGCTGTGCGAGAGGAGCACTTGACCTGCACATACGAAGGAAAACAAATGTCACCCTTCTGGCAACGGTGGCTGCTACTGCTGCCTGTAATTAAATCTTTCTTCTGGGCTCTGAAACCTTCTTCCCATATGTTGTTTTTATTTTGCTTGCCTTTGGCAGGTGCTCATTTATTTTGTCTTTCAGTATTGTGTTACGCTGGTTAAATTAAAGCCTTTAATTTTGAAGGAACATTTGCAGCATCTGGATGAGTCGATACCGATAAAAGAGGTCCTCAGTAACTAAATGGGAGCCTAGCCTCGAGGAAGATTAACTAAAACCTGCTCCAAGTGACGCCAGCTGTGATGGCAATCGGTGCGAAATGAGCCGTCTTTGCTCAGTTCCATCACAAACCTCTGCAGCAACTGCCGCTCGTGACACCTTCACTAAAAACCTCGAACTCGGTAAAACCTTAACGGCAACCTCAAACTCTGATGTGCCTGCAGCATTTCAAAAGGGGGGGATGCCAGCAGCTCGGCCCGTGCCCCCACGGCGGATGGGGCCAACCTGGGGTACGGCCTCGGGGGGCCCAGGCCCTGCCGCTGCGGCTCCCGCCCATTTTCCAGGAGCTCCAGAACGTCAACGCTTTACAGAAAATTAAGTTAATCAACAGGCTGCTCAAAAATGCACCTCTTGAGCTCAAAAACGTATCTTGACGTGTCTTGGGGCACAAGCCAGTATCAGGTAACAGTGGTGCATATTGCAGCCCCCAAGGCCAATTTTTTACATATTCCAGACATTTCTGCAGCTGCCCATCACCGTGGGAGCGCCTGTCAAAGTAATTAAATTAACGGCGGAGCAGAGGTAACGAACAGATGTTTTAATGGGGGAGAAACGCACCCGGCGCGGCGGGAAAGCAACGCGCAGGCGCAGTGGGACCGAAGCGCGGCAGGGCTGACGCGGCCCGCGCACGGGGAGGAGGGGGCGGTCC
>WHYT01017064.1:1018226-1057218 GCA_009806455.1 Tetrax tetrax | reverse complement strand
CACAACTATAAAAAAAAAAAAAAAAAAAAAAAAAATCTTCCTTAAATGTGTCTGCTTGAGATTATGAGTAGAGAAGCTGAAATTTATCTTCCCAAGTTGCAGACTTTAAATAAGGCTGGTCAAGATCTAAAGGAAACATTTGAGAAACTTTCTGCCATTTTTTTCTTTTTTTTTTTCCAAAATATCAAAAATTCCTTGAAATATCAGCCACCTGATTTTGACTGTCTGCTGATGATTATGTAGTGATGCTGATTCACTAAAAAAAAAAATCGGATTATATTTACTTGTGCTGCAGAAACAGACAATCCAGTATGCATTAAACAAGAACAGCCTAGACATCCCGTTAAACTGCTTGCCTTCATCTCTGTTAAACTGCTTGCCTTTGTGCTCCTTGGAGCCTCACTATAGTTTTCCACATGGCAAGGATACCTTACAGTGCTGGCAGGGAATTTGGAAGAATTTAACATGTTGCTTGGTACTTCATCCTCCAAAGACATTCTCGTGTAAGTACCTAAGTAGCTTGAATGGACTTATTTTGTATGAGTGAACTTATTTTTCTTATGTGTGAATAAAGACTTTGTATGTATAGTTATACAGCCTGTAGTAAGGAAGAAGTATCCATATAGTGATTTTGAATTAAAATCATGGTCTTAGAGTACATTAGCTGTGACATTTTCTTCAGTGAATGATAGTGACAGAATTGGTAGTGGATTAGGCCAAAGAGACAAGAGAAATGCCCTGAGGTTTTAAGGAGCTATTTATCCCTGTATCTTGCTAGGCAATCCCAGAGCAGAAGGGGCCAATTTGTTATTTTGTGAGGTGCTGAAAAGCAGTAGACCAAAGAAGCATGTTCTGTCAGATGCCAAAAAAAAAAGTTTAAAATTGTTTAAAATGACTGTAAATATTACTGCAGATTAACTTTCGTTCTCTGTTTGAAAAAGAATAAGAAAAAATATTTTATGGTGATTAATCAACAGTCATTGGACATTACTTATGGTAGAAAGGGGTTTGTAATTCTTGCAACTAGCCACTAATGGCCAAAAGAGGTTAACTGGGGACAGAAATATTAATGTCCGTTATTTTCGTAGCTCAATGTAAAATAAAAAGTAATAAAATCAAAATTAGAAACTTTAAAAAAAATTTGTACTGTTTGGCCCGTTTTAACTTCTACTGTTAATTCTCTGCCTTGGTGCTTCCCCAGGATACTGAGCATCCTCTCTGTCCACCTCACGGAAAAGGGCTGGCCATAAAGAGCACCGATGTCAGATACATGCAATAGTAGCAACAGAGTGGTGAAAAGGGCTGAGTTAAGGCTATGTGCTTGAAGAATACCTCAAATATCCCTCCACTGCTGTAATTATCTCTGTGTCATGGCCATACACATCTTAGAGTTATCTGCAGGAGAACATCCTTTGGTCCCTGTTATCACTTTTCTTGCAGATAGGTGTCTCTCCAAGAGTTGTGATCCAGCACCAGTCATGCCAGCAGAGTCCATGCAGTCTGAGCAGTAAGTTTCCGGGGAAGGCAAGCTGCTCCTGGATTTCTAGCTCCTTAAGATGAATAAAGAAGAGTTATCTTTTTACACTACGTGCAGATCCAGCAAGATGTAAGTATTGTCCTTCCAACTGTAAGAAATGTAAAACAATTAGAAGGGAATTTTAAACTCTTATTTTATCATTTATTTCTATGTGGTAAGCTCAAGGAAGTCTGAGTAAAAGCACACTTGAGCCAGTTTCACCACTAATATAAGGAAATGCAGTTCTCTCAATTCCAGTGCCATTTTATCTGCTTCCTCAGCCTGCAGAAACACAAATTCTGATTAATGTATTTCAAGGGTTCTTTCCCTTAAAACTTTCTCCTGCATAAATGAGCTGGTGACAGATTTCTGCTGAGCAGTTTTGAAGCATCTCTGCACCTGACTTCCCAGCATACGGGATCATCCAGACTCACAACTTCAGTCTAAGTTGTTCTATGAATAATTGTAAATGATGAATGTCACTCACAGATCATTAGTTCACTAGATGTCAGATCTAGTGTGGATGTTTCCCAGAAAAAAAAAAACCAACACTGTTAAAAGAAAAGTTAGGAAGAGAATCTGAAGTTCTGAATAATTATCCATATTATATTGCTTCTTAGAGATTACTCACCATTAAACAGATTTAGGTCTTGTTAACTGCAGGAAAGAAATTGCTGATATTCTTTACATGTACATAGGGACACAGTTACTTTCTTGTAAAGTACCTCATGTGTTTGTTACTACTACTTCCAGCATACAGTAATTAAGATTTATATTGCTTGAGGATATTTGATGTTAACATTGGAAATTATGCTTTTCTGTAATCAGAATGTAAATGGGAAAAAAAAAATTACACTTGAGACTCCTTGTACTTGTGAATATAGCACTGCCATTTATATTTAGTTTGACACTGCAATTCGAAGGTGTTGATCAGAGAGCAGTTAAAAATATATCCGAACTGAGATTCACAAATACTGGACCCAAAAATATTTAGGGAGTTTTTTGTTTTAAAATAAGGTTTAGTAACAGCAGAAACCTCTCTGTTCTTAAGAGTGAATATAAGAATTGTTTCTATATCATAGCACTTAGTGTGCAATAAAAATATCTCTACTGGGGAAATTCACAGAATACCAAACCATGAATAATCTTTAAGGAAATTTCTTATTAGTCCATTTTTTCCATAACATTATTGCTTTAGCATAACAATCTCTCTGCCCTGAAAAATATGCAATAATCATAGGGGAAAATTAGAAAAAATAATAATAAAGTTAATTCCTCATTTTTTGAGATAATGTAGTTCTGAACCTCAAGGAAAGATGGAGAGAGAAAAGGGAAAGCAAAAATTATTTTGATTGACATACTTAAGATACATCCTGCATTACCCTTTCTCTTTTCGGACATCCTAGTTAGCAGAGCAAAAGTTTATGTATTGCTAATGATTGCAACGCAGCAATAATACTTAATTCTAAGGTATTTTTTTCTTGGTAAATATTCTTGTTCTTAATGAAGTAAGATAACATTTTACAATTAAATTGCAGAGTAGTATACAAATAAAAACTAAAGAACAGAACTTAGATGTGATCTGAGCAACTTAGGACTGAGGAAGCAGCTGGGAGCAATGCAGTGCCACTAAATGCACACTGGAAAGGGGAGAATGTATTTCTTTCAGAAGGGAAGTACATCTGCATAACGCAGTCTTACTTCCCAGTTCATGAGGAATGGTCTGAGTTGTGTAGACTTTTGAAGGTAGCTACTGATAGATATATTCATATAGCTGCTTCTTTTCTTTCTTTTTCTTCTCCTTTTTTTTTTCTTTTTTTTTCTTCAATTTTTTTTTTAATATAATGTTGACCTACTTCAGATTTTCTAATGACTTGTTCAGGGTTAGAGAGGAAGTGACTAGAAGACCTGAAAACTGAACATCAATATTGGGAATCAAAGAGTAGTGTGGGGTTTTTTTTTCACTATGTCAAGACTGTGGCCTTTTATTTCTGTCAATTTAAACTAGCTAAAGGGACAGCTGAATTTAATAAGGAATGTTTTGAGGGCTCAAATTACATTAATGGGTCAAGAATGGAACCCCAAAAACTATAGTATCCAGTGCCACAAATATTCACCTGACATCTAGTATTTATTTTTTTAAATGTAGATGAGATTAGGAGCACTGTAGTTGAATTTATTTCCCTTTGTAGATTGCTTTCCTATGTAAGCAAAAAGAATTCAATTGAGTTTATCTGTCTGTTAGTATCTCTCACCCAAATAAGTACAATGGTCACTTTCAACCAAATTTTACAGAAACAGTGTCGTTTAAGAGAGAATTAAATTCTTGCAGATTTTGTGAATGCCAGCTATCAGATAGAAGATATCATAGGTTCAGATTAGTGGGGAAAAAAACAAACAGAGCTCAGCTGATAAACATTCTGTTTGGTAGCAGCTGTAGGCAAAGAGCACATGAAGTGCTCCCAATAGCCCTACTATCATGTCATTGGTAGTCTGCTGCTAATGTGATGGGGCTGTCTAAGGGATACAGGACAGAGCCAAAGTTGTTGTTGTTGTTGGAAACAACAAAGGAATAAAGAAAAGGTACAATGTGGTCCATCGGAAAGAAGGCTACATCAGCTCCACTGCTCATAGAGCTACTCATTTTTCATACTAAGAAGCAACTTCTTACACCTCAGAGTGTCATTTGGCTAGAGGTAAAGAACAGCACAGCTTATGGGGATATGAAGGTGTGCTAATTATACCATGGGTGATCCACTCTGGTGTTAAGATCCCTCCTAGAAAGAATTCACCCTGTGAAGAGATTCTTTGATTTAGAGTCAGGAGAATTATAACAACTGTACATAACAAAACAACTCAAAAAATAGTTTAAGTTAGTATTTACTAGAGAACAACTGCTTATAAAAAATGACAATCATGCAGGAACTTCTGAAGAATAAGCCAAGAGGGAGGAGATAACTAGGATTTACCTAAAACACAATAATTCCCTCTAAATATGGTTTGTTTTTTTTTTTCCTGCAACTGCATAAAATATCCCCTGGAATAACTGTGATTCTAGTCATCTTGCAATTATTAATGCATTACTCAAAGTTAACATACATTTTGGGTGGAAAGCAAAAGAGTCATTCCTTGCAAAACCACAAGAAAATGGGATGTCCTGTCTTAGAAAATTGCCATTAACACGAAGGAGAAGACCCTGTCAGGCTGGGACTTTTCATTTCCTCCTGCTAAGACTGCTCCATTTTGCCCTGAACAGAGACTTAATCCATGATCATGATCCTGAACCCAGATGTGCAATTATTTGAGTGGTACTACTAAGCAGCAGATTCTAGACATCTTGCTCCTGTTTATTAACTGCCTCAAGGCTTATTTACATATATATTTTTATAGTATGATATAAACAGGGTAGTGTTTTCTAGAAAAGCTTTCTGGCCAGTGGTGAAGATGGACTTCTTGAGATGGTGGAAAAGAAAGGGCAGGGAGCTGACTCATGGTATGTTATAATCTGGACTGAGTATTATAGAATCATAGAATGGTTAGAGTTGCTAGGCATGAAGAGGTCTTCCTTTTGCCAGCTTCTTCTCCTGGAAAGTGTTACAAATCTAACCTTTCATTTCCTATTTCTCTTGTTTGCTCTGCAAAACCAAAATATTTCCTCTGATGTTGAAAAGAAAGTTTCGTATGCCACTGACTTTTCTTTTAATGTTTTGCTTAGGGAAAACAACAAAACAAATTTCAGTCTGGATCAAACCAGGGTTTTTTTCCTAGTTTGACTGTGGAGAGGAATAATCTATTATTTATATCCCTATCCACTACATACACAACTCTCTCTCCAGGGAGACGACGAGATAAAGAACAAACCACCTATGATAGATATTGCTCATAGTCTTTCATACACTATAGGAAGGTGTTCAGAATCTGCCATGGTGAAAGTGGCATGTAAAAATACATAGAACAGAAGCTAAAATGGTGTTCTGAGAAGAGGAAATAGTTTATGCAAAATATAAACTCTTACAAATAATCCTAGAAGCAGTCACATCAAGGTAGGGAAACCACTGGGACACAACTCTACATTTTACACTTTGCTTTCTGATTGTAACCCCTCCCTATTTTGCACCTGAGTAATATTTACTTTGCAAGTTCCTAGATCAGTGCTGCACAAACTATCTACAGGACCCTGCTCTTCGTGACACCGTGCCTGAATTCAAATAACAGGGAGTAGAAGCAATAGAGGCCTTAAATTAAGGAATTATCAGAAGACAGCAAGGAAAAATGTATTTTCCTTAACACAGAACACAAAGCGATTGATTAATGAGAGGGAAATGAAGTAATGTCATTTACAGTGAGTAAGACAGTAATAATACCTTGTACATACATCCATGTTAAAATAGTCTTTGAATAACTGTGATTTGCTAATTGGGAACTATACATGTAACCAAGATGATTCTGTGCTCTTTTCTAAATTGAAAGTCTGCTCTTCCTTCAGTACACACTTTCAGTATATTTTCTTTTAGTAATAGCTAGGAGATTTTTCAGCTGTCCTCATTAGAAAACTCCAGTTTCTAAAAAATGAAACTGTCTACAGGAAAGGTTCATTTTTCATGAGTTCCTTTAATGAAATATGTTTGAAAATATTTGATATTTGCTAAATATATTATCTGGTGTTCTCAAGAAAAGAAAGTTGAAATTACGACCCCCAATGACTGTGCTAAATTGTGATAATTTGCATTTTAAAAGTAGTAATAGTTGCAATAAAAGTAAATGTTGAACATACTGAAACTATTAGAAAAAAAAAAAAAATCAGCTGATCCACTATGAACTTTCTTGAAAGTAATTTCAGATCACACCATCACCAGCAACAGCACCAGCACAATTTAGGCCAACTTTGGGCTGGAAAATTCCTTGAAATCCTGAAAATACTCATGTAAGTTAGTATCTTGTCAGTTTCAAGTTCGGTGTCTACTGTGAATAAAGCTGCTTTGAAAAGTTTGCAGATGAGGACAGACAAAAGCCTAATAAACATCACAAATTAATTACTAAATTATTTTAAATAAACTCAGTTAAATTACTTAGGGAAAAATGCAGAAGATATGTAATTACCAGCAGGGGAAGCTACAAACATGTTTAGAAACTTAGGAGTAGCATTATGGAAGGGAAGAACCTTGGGTCAAAAATTTCTGATTTCTTCAAAACCATGATGCGTAATGCTTGCTAATGGAAATCAGTTCCATTTCTGTAAGTATTGCAAAATCCTGTTATAGATAAGGTATTTCTCACTGTGAGAAGAGTTTCCTAGGTGTTACCATCAACAGGGTAATTACCAAGCCTGTGGGCTATCCTGTGTGTAGGCTGTTCATTGGAATCTGAAACACAATTTGGTACTGCTCTAAATTATGGAATACAATACCAATAATAAAAAGCTGACTATGGAAACAAAGCTGCTTCATGTTCTGGGCGAATGAAAGTGAAGTTAAGCTGAGGAATTCACTCCAGAGGTAGTATTTGCAAAAATTGACATTTTTATTTTGAAGATGATAGCCAAATTCAGACTGAATGCATGGTGCGAACAGCCAGACCAGTCCTCAGCAATTCTGATTGTTCCACTCCCAGTGTCTTATCATTCATTTACTGGCAAAGAACTACAACAATATTATAATCCATTATTAAATCCATTATGCTGTTACTTTCCTAAGAATAAGTATTTCTGAATAACTCTCAATGCTTAAGTCATATTCAATCAAAATACATTTGGCCATTTCATAAGATATCTGTCCAAGTAAGAGAAATTTCTTGGCATTTAGATCTTGGTCTTGTTGAGCCAATGAGCTAACATTTAAATGTTCTGTAAAGTTCATTACTCCGCTATTACACTGTAAAAATAATGCATGAAAATAGAAATAACATTTCTCCCAGAGAACCTGATACATCTGCATAGAATGTTAAACCAATGTTGCTATGAAATATAATCCTTTCCTTTAACAGGAAAGAAAAGAGCTAATTATTTGGCCCTGCAACAAAAAAAAAAAGCAATTCAATATACATGAATCTAAAATGTTATACACAAAATATAAATCACAGAGGATCAAGAAAGTTGTTAAAGTGCTCTCCTCTTGACCTCCTGTTTTCTTTCCTGTGATTCAAATTGGAAAAGACCATTGATGCTGTTCTGTTGTAAACGCACTAAAATGTTTTAGACTTAGTATGCATGGGCTGCCATTAGATTCAAGTTCAGCAGGTCCCAAGAAGCGTGATCATTTTACTGCTTTGTTAAGGTGTTATGTCACTGCTCCACAAAAACATTCAGGCACACGTGTGTCTTTGAGCCTCAGACAGCTTCACAGACACTTTGTTGACTCGGGGCCTGAATGCACGGTCAGATACCAAATAGGTTTTAGGCACAAGAACAATGAAGCCTAAAAAAATCTCCCCTTTGATTTCTATCTAAGCCTGAAAAAACTTTAACTTTCCATGCTTTTGAAGAATTTAGACTTTGCAAAATGAACACTTTAGGTTATTTTGCAAGCTTTGGATTCTTCAACAGCATCTGCATGGGACCTCAGGTGTCTCAGCCAGGGTTTTTTTTTCCTGTACTGGAAAACATTGAAATTGGTCATTGCAGACCACTGTATCAGAATGTTAATGCATCTGGCACAAAATATTTATGGTCAGAAAGCTCAGCGTATAGTGATAGTTTTATTTTACACACCTTTTATCTATCTACAACAAGTGTACTCATTTTGCTGAGCAAAGGCTAATTGTACCCTTATTAGACTTTCAAGGTCAGAATAGCTATGAGAAAATGCATAGGATTCAGTTTTAACTTCAGCATCGCATGTGGTATTTTGACACTGTATTTTTTACCAAGGAAGCTGCAAGGTTTACTACTTTCATCCAAACATATGTGATTAGATCCAAAGTAAATTGAAGCGAATTGGAGCAAGATCCTCCAAAGTATTTAGATACCTACTAAACACTTGCAAAACTGATGTCTGTGAAGGCCAGGCTCAAAAATATTGAGGGTTTGGAACCCTTCTGACCAACTGAACTCTTGTTGATATTCTCATAAATAGTTCAATAAATCAAGAATTTATGTTGTGAACATAGTCTGTATGGGAAAATTGGTTCGACTGGATCAGCTCAACAGATATGTCACATGTTTCAGAACTGTGAGAGAAGGTAAAGCTCTAGGAACGGTTTGCAGGCAGGAAATGAAAACGGCTTCTGAGTGGGAATTTTTTTTTTGTCAGCTCTGGGATAAGACTACATATTACAGGCATTTGGGACTCAAAAGTATCTCACTAACCATGTCAGCATCAGAAGTTGCTGCTTGCTCAATTCCTTCCCCAGACAGAGATTTGATTACCCATCTGTACTCATTTGTCCTCTCAAAAAAAGTCCTAGAGAAATGGAAACAAAGTTCTCACAAGCCCTGGAAAGTCCTTACTGAGAAAACTAAAACTACTCATCCTTCTATGTAGAATGTGAAAGAATTCTAAGTTTTCAAGTTTTATAAGGAGTTTCCGTCAGTCATCCCTGAGAATTCATGACTGAGAATTATATATTTTACGACTCAGTGGAATATTTTCCTCGAGGTAATCTTTCCCCAGAAACTTAAAACAAAACCAAAACACCTCTCCCTGTCTGGGAAAAAAAAAAAAAAAAGGCCAAATAAATAAATAAATAAAAGTATTGTAATCGACTGTTATTCTTACAGTTTACATTTCAAGGAACATTCTCAAGAGGTTGTGCAGTTAGAAAATGTCAACATGTTTTTGGTGAATATTATCATTAATTGATGACTCAGTGTGGAAAACTCAGAGCAAGTTAGACAAATACGGTGAATCTGGTAAGTGAGAAAGGCTCAGAGTCTAACTTGGCTTGTTCTGTAAGACTGCATTTCATTTTTTTGTTCCTGGGCCCAATTTGTCACTTCCTTGGACTCTTGACTGAAGATACATTGCTCTAGGACCCATCCTCTTTTCAGAATCCTGCCACACATGGGTGGCATTTATCTAAATTACTGTTATGTCGTATAATGTAAACATCCAGTCATCTTGTCCTTATGGAGGCTCTAATGGAAAGGCTCTAATGTGCAAATCATATAATCTTGAAGTCAGCATCTGAAACAAGTCAGATAAATTGTGTCTTGAAAGTGCTTGGTCTTCTTGAATGATTATAATGAAAGTCACAGTTCATATGGAGAAGTTCATCCTGTAAACAGATAAAGTTACGTCACTTGATTCCCGCTTCTGGTGGTTAAAGCAAATAAAGATTTTAGGGGAAGATTTTAATTTCTTAAAAATTAGATTTGTAAGCGGGGAAGAACATGTTGCCATAAAAAATGTCTGTGCTGATGAGAGAGGGCGCCTGTGGGGATCGCTGTGATTCCAACATTTTGTAAAAGATACTCAAACAAAAACAACAAAAAAAAAATCCAGTTCTGTCCTGGAAAAATAACAAAGGTTTCTACAGGGATATAGGACAAAAACCAAACACTGAATCTGTCCAAAGGAATAATATTTGCACATCTCTACACACACACGAGTCCAAGGCTCTTGTTGCCTTGTGAATACCTAAGCAAGGCACAAGGTTTCTTTTGCATTCCAAACAACACACTTGCTTAAATGAGCTGCTTGGCTGTTGCCATCACATTTCTACTTGTTGTTTGCATGCTATACTCATCCTTGAGACTTTATAAATGTGACAATTTCCACTATGAGCACTGATAATGGGATTGGGAGTTACTAGAGAGTGGTAAATACCAGAGTATATCAGCTCATTGCAGTGCAGATGTACTTTTGCAGTATGCCCAAACTCTTCACATTTCCTCTCTCTAGTGTGAGCTGCAACACTAGGCCTCTTTGCTTTACCATATCTCACATATCCCACAAAGAAATAGCTTTACAAGTTGATAAAGAGCGCTGGAGAAAGGACTCAAACAGGAACATTCAAGTCCATGCTCTTGCGCAGTGCTGCAGTCTTTCACTTGATCTGCTCCTTCCCTTCAGTCCATGTGAATATTGGTACCTCAGTTGCTGTGACTGCTATTCTGCTCCCTTCCTCTAGATTCCAAAAGATAAACAAATAGAAAA
The DNA here is from genome assembly GCA_009806455.1 of Tetrax tetrax. Taxonomy (NCBI): domain Eukaryota; kingdom Metazoa; phylum Chordata; class Aves; order Otidiformes; family Otididae; genus Tetrax; species Tetrax tetrax. The sequence goes on along the minus strand of WHYT01017064.1, from coordinate 1,046,610 downwards.
TAAGTTTTGACGTTACACAATTTGGGTTTTTCCTACAAGCTCTACTTCTTTGTGTTCAACAGAGCCGGTCTAAAATGGAGATTATATGTGCTACTATGAGACAAAGATTACATTAGTAAGAATATCTGGTTTGATAGTTGACATTTTAAAACATATCTTTATGCATCTTGCATTGCTTCAGTCTGTTTTTTATTTAATCTTTGAAAAAAATATTGTTGAAAGCAAGTGAATTTTGCTATGCTGGAAAATCAGGCTTTCTCTATTGTTATTTTTTAAAAAATGACAAAATTTTTGCATTGATGAAGACCCCTTTACTTTTGCATAACTGCCTACCTCATATTTTTATGAACCACAAAGTGAGAGGCACAGCAAGAAGTGGAAAGAACTCAGCTGGTCAAAATCTTTGCTTTTATGTTAAAATCCGTTTATTCTTGAGGGGCAAAATGTTACAAAAAAGAAAGTGTGTGTAAGTATGTAGAACCCTAGTAATTTAGTCTTCAGCAGGTCATGTTGCTGCACAGGCTTAAGAGCTAGTTCACACTGTTATTGAATAAAAGCAAAAAGTATAGTTACCATAGCAACGGCCACAACACATGATGCTAAAATCTTCCTCCAAGATTTTAAAGCCCGACACATTTTTAAGGAAACATGTGCTGAAATATCTTAGCTACACTTGTAGAACACTGTGGTTTTTATCAAAATGTACCAGATTTGATGTATTCAGAAGCAGCAATTTCTGCTGAATGATTTTAAAGGCCAAGAAAGCAGTTGCAAGAGCACTCGTAGTCTTACATAGATACTATACAGTTTCATTGTCAGTTCTTACTGGAAAGTCATATTTTCATGTCTTCCTATCTTTGCAAACAGAAAGGAAAATGAGAAGCTGTATAAAGGGGGTCACATTTCCCAAATTAAATACACACCGTCTCTTGCTCTTTCTCTCTGGAGTGGCGAGTCTAACACATGTAACACCAGTTGCATGATTAAAGTAGTGGACTCCCCTGGATGAATAATTTCCATATCTATCCTATCATTTTCCTACTTTCCCAGTAGCCGTCTCAAAATGGAAGAGTAACACATATGTAGCATGGGTTATCATATTAAATACTGATCAGAGGTAGGAGCTTGGAGTATTAACCCTGTATTAGTCAACGACTTACACCTATGTTTCAATGGTTTATAGGAAATAAACTATGCTTATAACCCAGCTATTGCAGAGGATAAGAGCATAAAAACTTCTATGTGTTATCTTTTAAAAAATCTTCCAGCCAATCCTCACTTTTGGAAGGAATTCTAGGGAGATAACCCAAAATTATTTTGTCTTGGCATACAGGAATTACAGCTGGCAAAGAAGGTTGTTATGAAGCATAGTTCTACTGGTGGCACAGCCTTCTGGAAGAAATGTAAATGTAATTTTTAGAAAGATTCCAACTTCAGAGATCCCTTACTGCTTACTTGCAGAGCAGGTTTACTATTCACTGAAATTTTATACATTTTCCATTGGCCTAAACAAGCATCTTCCTTCAGTTACTGTTTGATGAGTCTTTTCTTTTTATTTTTTTTAATAGAATCATAGAATGGTTAGGGTTGGAAGGGACCTTCAAAGGTCATCTAGTCCAACCCCCCTGCAAGAAGCAGGGACATCCCTGACTAGATCAGGTTGCTCAGAGCCTCATCCAGCCTGGCCTTGAATGTTTCCAGGGATGGGGCATCCACCACCTCTCTGGGCAACCTGTTCCAGTGCTCTACAACTCTCATTGTAAAAAATTTTTTTCTAATATCTAATTTAAACCTACCTCCTTCTAATTTATACCCATTACCCCTTGTCCTATCACAACAGGCCCTACTGAACAGCCTGTCCCCATCTTTCTTGTAGGCCCCCTTGAGGTATTGGAAGGCCGCTATCAGGTCTCCCCGGAGCCTCCTCTTCTGCAGGCTGAACAGCCCCAACTCTCTCAGCCTGTCTTCATAGGAGAGGTGCTCCAGCCCTCTGATCATCTTCACAGCCCTCCTCTGGACCCTCTCCAACTGGTCCATGTCCTTCTTATGTTGGGGACTCCAGAACTGGACGCAGTACTCCAGGTGGGGTCTCACGAGGGCAGAGTAGAGGGGCAGAATCACCTCCCTTGACCTGCTGGCCACGCTCCTCTTGATGCAGCCCAGAACGCGGTTGGCCTTCTGAGCTGCAAGGGCGCATTGCCGGCTCATGTTGAGCCTCTCGTCCACCATCACTCCCAAGTCTTTCTCCTTAGGGCTGCTCTCAATCCATTCTCCTCCCAGCCTGTATTTGTGCCTGGGATTGCCACGACCCAGATGCAGGACCTTGCACTTGGCCTGGTTGAACTTCATGAGGTTGGCACGGGCCCACCTCTCCAGCCTGTCCAGGTTCCTCTGGATGGCATCCCTCCCTTCCAGCGTGTCGATGGCACCACATAGCTTGGTGTCATCGGCGAACTTGCTGAGGGTGCACTCTATCCCACTGTCCATGTCGCCGACAAAGATGTTGAACAGGGCCAGGCCCAACACGGACCCCTGAGGGACGCCACTGGTGACCAATCTCCACTTGGACATTGAGCCGTTGACCACCACTCTCTGAGTGCGGCCATCCAGCCAACTCCTTATCCACCGAGTGGTCCATCCATCGAACCCGTGCCTCTCTAGTTTAGAGAGAAGGATGTCGTGCGGGACAGTGTCAAGTGCCTTGCACAAGTCCAGGTAGATGATGTCAGTTTCTTGTCCTTTGTCCACCAATACTGTCACCCCATCATAGAAGGCCACCAAATTGGTCAGGCATGATCTGCCCTTGGTGAAGCCATGTTGGCTGTCACCAACCATCTCCTTGCTCTCCATGTGCCTTAGCATGGTTTCCAGGAGAATCTGCTCCATGACCTTGCCAGGCACAGAGGTGAGGCTGACCGGCCTATAGTTGCCCACGTCTTCCTTACTCCCCTTTTTAAAAATGAGGGTTATGTTCCCTCTCTTCCAGTCATCGGGGACCTCACCAGACCGCCACGCTTTCTCAAATATGATGGCCAGTGGCTTGGCAACTTCATCCGCCAGTTCCCTCAGGACGCGCGGATGCATCTCATCAGGCCCCATGGACTTGTGCTCCTTCAAGTTCCTTAGATGGTCCCGTACCTGCTCTTCGAGCACCGTGGGAGGTTCTTCATCCTCACAGTCCCTGCCTGGGCCTTCCACAGCTTGGGTGGTGGGACAAGAGCCCTTATCAGTGAAGACTGAGGCAAAAAAGTCATTGAGTACCTCAGCCTTCTCCACATCCCGGGTAACCACGACACCCGTTACCTTCCGGAGGGGGCCTACATTCTCCCTGGATTTTCTTTTGTCCCCTACATACCTGTAAAAGCTTTTCTTGTTACTTTTTATATCCCTGGCCAGATTCAATTCCGTCAGGGCTTTAGCCTTCCTCACCCGATCCCTGGCCGCTCGCACAGCCACTCGGTAGTCCTCCCAGGCTACCTGTCCCCGCTTCCACCCTCTATAGGCTTCCTTCTTTACTTTTAGTTGGTCCAGGAGCTCCTTGCTCATCCACGCTGCCCTCCTGGCCTTTTTGCCCGACTTCTTCTTCATTCATCTTCATTATGTCAAACCAGTGGTACTGGAATTTTTTATGAAGTTCTGAGAAAACACCAGTGTTGATGTACACTTCTGTAGAGGGAATACTAGCTTAGAAAATACACTAATTTTTTTAGTTAACTTTTGTGAGTGTCTTATAAGCAACCCATAGAGTCTGCAGGTTGAAAACAGATGCCCTGAACTATTAAACAGCATTGTCTGTATAATAATTATTACATTTTACATCTGTCACTGATACAGATGTAACCATATATAGGCATCATATAAGTTGATATATATATGGGAAATACTATTATTTGATTTTAATAATAAGCTAGCGTAGAAGAGAGTTATATAGAGACAGAGTAGCCAATATCTGAGAAAGCATTTGAGTAAGGTAGAGATCATTGACAGTGACTAATGGTTTCATATAACACAAAATGTCAAAAGAATAATTTACAGATAATATTAGGAAGGGTAAATGAGGAGACAATGGTTCAAAGTGAAAATAAGCTCAGGGTGCAGTGATCCAAAAATTGTATTTGAAGGCTATATAATGCAAATACAAAGCTGACAGGTCTGCATCTTTTCGAAATAGAGGGAAGTCTGCAGTCTAATTGTTAAATATGGCTCCATTTACTGAACAAAGAGTGTTATCAGCAAGGCAAGAAAAAGCTAAGAAGAAAGCAGTACTTTATACTGTAGGTAGTCACCTCTCTACAAATGGGCAGAACAAAGAGTATGGATTTGTACACTGCTGTTTAAATCATTAGGGATTATCTTGTAAGAGGACCATATCAGTTTTCATATCACTACGTGTAATGCTGAAAATAATGGTTCACTTGTTCTGCCTGCAGTGCCAACACATAAATTTCCTTTAGCTTATGAATGGAGGTATCTTCTTAATTACATTCATCTTTGCATCTCTGGACTGTGTAACAGGTTTATTTTCCAGTCACTCATTTAACAGGTGCTTGAAAACAACAAAAAGATAGCGTGAAATTGTTGATGAGATTTAGTACCACAAGCATTCACTTAGGCCCAATCAGGGTATAACAGGCAGAGGGAGATAAATTTTGCATCAAAGGACTGTTGCTGGAAAACAGAAGCACTTTTTCTTTTTTTTTTTCCACTGGGATGTAGGACCAGATCACTGAGCCCAGTCACCTGCCATTTCTCCCAAGTGTATTACAGAATCTCATCTGTAAATAAATAACCTCCATTTTGAAAGTAATTAAAATGTTTTCTTCCTCTTTTCATATTGCACAGATACCACAAAACTTCATGACTCTGATCGATAGTACCTTTCTTTCAGGCTCCAGCCTAGATATTACTGACCAGTGCAGAAATCTTTATTCTTATGACAGTATTATTCTGTAGCTTTTCTCCTTCACTCTAGTATTTTGAGGAATGGCATTAACTCTTTACTTTTTGTTGCTTTTGTCCTTAAATATTGTGAATTTTGATTGGGAATTTCAGTATCAGTGTTGCAGAATTCGTATTTTTCTTGATTAACCTACTTCTTATGTAAGTGTTTGAACTTAATTTCAACATTTTTGCACACAGTTATGTTTCTAATAAAAAGAAACTTCAGGAAGAGGTTCAAGTTAGACTTCATACAGTGTGAGTGCATCACACTATTGAGCTCAGGAGTTTCAGCTGATTACAAGATGAGATCATCATCAAAACTCACTTTTTTGGGGGTAGAAGAGAGAGTAATCTTATTATCATTGTCCATACAGAGCATACCTGTTTGCCAAAATCTTACCATTTATTGTTCTTCCATAGTGCATGTACAATACAGTGTTAGGTCCCTTTTGCTTTGGTTTCTCTGATTGTGCAGCCATTAAACCAGCTAAGCACAGTTGCTATCCCTTTAATATACTGCTTCTGTCCCAGTATACATACTATGTTTTATTAAATCCATAATTCATATTTCTTAGTTTCTTTTCTCGCATCAGAAGTTGTAAGCAAGAATAGTAATGATACACATCAGGAATTATAAGCAAGGATAGTAATGATATAAGGATGTTGCAACAAACAAAATGTCATGCAAGTGCAATGCTGCTCCCCATGAGCATCCATATAACTCCCCTGGCTGTGTGTTGAAGAATCACAGAGTGAAAATGCTTCCAGCTACACAAACGTTTTGGGGATTTGCATCTTTAGAATGAAAGGTTTTGTTTGTGTTTTCAAGTCCTCACTGGCCATTCTACACTGCACAAAGATATCAAGAAAGCTGTTAGATAGGGAAAGATTTGTTGCAGCCTATTTTCTTCAGCTACTATTGTAGCAGGTTATAAAGGTAAAATGGATTTAATTTTATGGAAATGGTACAAGAAATACTTGCATATTTAACCTCAAAGTCTTTGTTGCAGAAGTGGATGATCACACATACTTATTTACTCTTTTTCTGCTACTGAAAAATCACTTCCATGAAAAAAAAGGGAGGAAACATGGAGATATGTGCATTACTATGTAGGTCAACTATTAATTGGTTTCAAAGGGCTTTATTCTTTAAAAGAAATCATCCTTTTATACTTACAGAAGACATTTGTTCCATTTGCAGCATAAATTGGGACACATGCAGTTTCCTTTGTTGTTCTCCAAACCATGATGAGTAAGCAAGCCCATTAACTCAACGAGCAATATAGTAAGCCCTTTTGCAAAATACTTCAGAAGAAAAGCAGAAAAATCTCAATAACCACAGGTGAGCAATAAAATAGCTATAAGGCAAAAGTATTGTTTGCAGTATGCCCTTAATCAGTGGTTCTCCTTTTTACATCTCAGTGTGAAATCTCTGTATCAGTGAAGTTAGTTTTGTAAGAAATAATCAGGAAAACTTTATAAAAACTAAAGGCCATTACAAGTTAGATTACAAGAATATTTATATCCTCTAGCTGTTCAAAAATGAACCATTCTTGTTTCAAAATACTTTGTCTTTCTGTCAAAACTCTGGCTTGAATGAAAAGTGCTTTGTATTATTAAAAATTAACATGCTTTACTAATACTATCATTTTATTTAAAACACACAGAGTTGCTTTAAGTGAGGTTGTTTTCTTCTTAAATACATCTTCTGAAGTAAGATTAGTTGGCTAAGGGAATTGATAATTGCTTATGGCAGAAGCTGCCTTCTGCGGATGGCTGGTTCGAATCCAGATTGGCCATGTTATGGACAGTGTTATCCTCATTTCAAAATAAAGTACCATCATAACTCAAAATGATGCTGCCTGCATCTGTGTTATTGCACAGTACTTGCGTCATTATTGTACCATGCTGTACTTCTCATGCCATTGTAAAATAAATTTATTCCCTTAGCCTGCTGTCCATCATAAGTTTTACAATTTGCTCCCTTATTTCATATTGTGTATCTTTTTCAGAGAGCATTAGAATTGTAAGAGGGGGCTAGATGACTTGAGGATTTGATTGTGTCATAGCTTCTATAACTATTCTTAAATGGGTCAAATTCATAACGAATGGACAGTAATCATTACTATCTGCTGGCATGATTTTCTGGTGGCTACCTGATTACTAGCGATGCCGTTTGAGCATGAAGAAAATACATGATGCAGCAGGAAGATGTCTGGCTGCCTCGGCCTTTTCTATCTGTTAAATTAATGAGACAGATTACAAATGACATTATTTCATTACTCTCACCACCACTGTTTTGCTCCACCAGTGCTCAATATTGCCTGCCAGTTCCTCCAGCAGAAATCTGGAAATGGTTGAGAACTGACTTCCAACGTAATAAATTAACATCCCTAGTCCTGTAACTGGAATAGAAAACCAGACAGACTCTACTCAGGCTGATTGTTGCTACTCCAGCACAACAGGAAACAAGATGAGAAAAATAAGATCCATTCCATGGATCCTTCTCCCACTTATAGCTATTTGTTGACTGACAACACTATTTTTGTCCAACAGTGCCAAATAGCCACTCCTGTACGTATGCCAAGGATATTACTTTAATGTTTAAGTGAAAAAGCCACTATTTTTTTTTCCCCCTAAGAAACTCCAGCTTCTACTTGTTTTAGTGCTCTAGCCATTGTCAAACTGAACATCTACTACAGTATTACAACAGCACAGCATTATAGTTGAGATTAAGAATCTGGTTAGATTTATATTCTCCTCCAGTTGAAAAAATACTTGCTCACAGTTGTTACAAGCAGTCATATATGTAAAAGCCACTTGGTGCTGATAGTTATAAAGAAAAGATCAATAAAGCAAGCAGAGCAGTCTTGGCCAGTGCAACATATCAGAGAGGAAAGTGTAATTTGGCCTTGTAGAACAACATGAGAACTCAGCCTCTTAGAAAAATACCTTCCAGAGATGACACAGGAAATTAACATTTCTATCGTCTTCTATAGGAAAAGAAGACTCTTTGTACGCTGAATTCTATTACCAAGAAATGTCCAAGATATTGAAAATGTCTAAGATTTTGAAAACACAAAGATTTGACCATAAAATATTTACAAAGTGAAAGCAGGGAAATAATTTGGACATGTTATGAACATTTCAGTTCCATTTCTTTCATAAACTCCACTGAACCAAGACACGCAATCCATAGAAGGTAGCTGAGCTAAACACAGGCAGTGACCAAGATGACCCAAAAATGCACAAGTAAAATTCCTCAGTTAGCATTCAAGTACTGTTTTGTTTCTATATATGGACTGTAAATGTCATTTGGAAGGAAAAAAAAATAACACCATTGTCTTGTGTACCATTAAACCACCAGTCTAGTCAAAGGTACCTTTAGAAATGTATTATCATTTCCTGTTATCACTGTGAATATTCTCTTCTACCTCTGTAACTTTGTTCTCTAGCCTTACCTCTCCTATTAACTAATATCAGATAATGTATATTTAAAGCAAACACTTCTTTTCAATACCAAGAATTTTTAGCAGAGTGATTTAAAACATTTTAGTTGCCTCATTTACCAACATCACTCAAAAAACTTACCTTTATTTGAAAATATTACTGTGTAAAATATTACTACAGTAATGTAAGGAAAATTATTTTGAACTGCAGGGTGCTGAATTTCCCACACTTTCTTCCTTGACTTCTACAGAGCCACGATTTCGCCCCGTTGTGTTTATTGCTGAGTGGAATGGAGTTAGAGCCTATAAGCTATTTGCCACTGTGTAGGAGTTTCTGTAACAAAACTCCAACAATTTCCTATTAAAGATGAGAGTAACTAAGAGAGGAATTGTTGCTTATTTATAAGTACAAATAAGTGAGACTTATTCTAATGTAAGTGCCCTTTTTGTTGTTGATATTTAACTTAAGCTGGTTGAAAAGTATTTATCTAATTATGCTGGAACTATTCCATTTGCACATAACTAGATGTATCTTTGTACTGATAGAAAGTTCTAAAAGAACACTATGTGTAGAGGCTAGATAGATGCCCAGTCAAGGCTGGACTAACAAACCTAAACTAGAAAGATATGGATATGAATTGGCAATTTGGACACAGTTTCCTTGAGAATTACTTCAGTCCATTAATGACTAGGACATGGGTATTTTTTCTTCAAGGTAGCAAGTCAAGCTTTTCTCCAAATTTCAGTAATAGGAAGGACAAACTCTACCTGTCACTACAGTATCACCCAATTTTAGTGATTTGACAAGTATAATCCTTCAAGTAATTGTCATCATTTTAATAATTTTCACCATTTAATCATAAAAATAATAGAAGGAACCTTTAAAGGTCATCTAGTCCAACCCATCTGCAAGGAGCAGGGACATCTCCAACCAGATCAGGTTGCTCAGAGCCCCGCCCAACCTGGCCTTGAATGTTTCCAGGGATGGGGCATCCACCACCTCTCTGGACAACCTGTTCCAATGTTCCATCATCCTCATTGTAAAAAAAATTTTCATTGTATCTACTCTGAATCTGCTTCCTTCTATTTTAAAACCATTACCTCTCATCCTTTCACAACAGGCCCTGCTAAAGAGTTTCTCCCCATCTTTCCTGTCAGCTCTCTTTAGGTACTTGAAGACTGCTGGTCCAGCCCTCTGATGGTGTTCATGGCCCTCCTCTGGAATTTAAGTAATTAAAAGACAAAAAGAAAAAAATAATGCAGGTAGTACACTTGTGATAGGTAGTTTGCAGGATTCACTGTTTGTATTTAAACCGAAAATTCTATAGCAAAGGAAGGGTAGAGGCTGTCTCATACCACATGTGTGCAATACATGGGAAATTTGAACCAGTACAAGCTGGACTACAAAGAACTATTGTTATACAATCAACAAAAATAATAACTTTCTACGAAATACTTTACCATGGCATCTTAAAATATTTTCAGCAGTAATCTCTCTGTGAGAAAGGCCTGACTCAACCACTAGTCTTTCATATGTTTAGTACCATGTACTAAAGTGTGGGTACTTGTGCTAAGTAGCACTCTAGTGCAAACCTTTGTAATACTGAGTCTTTTACACCTGGAGGCCAGTATTGCTATGAATGACAAGTCACAAAAGCTCAAATGGCTCTTTCACTACATGCATAGTGTACATACATATGCAAGAATGAGCTACTGTCCATAAACCTTGTAGCTCCTAGATGTATAAATCTGCAGTGTAGCTTCTATAACATAACTGCAGGCAGTATGGAAATTGTATTATGACAATGTCTGGGGAAGCATATGTAAAATAAAGAGTGATTGCTGTGTTAGAAAGCCCTCAGGTTGGAATCCAGCACAAGAGCTTTATAGGCTTGAGAAATAAAATACCTTAAATGGTGCTAAATGATATTAACAAAATGGTTTTGCACAGGAAACAGACATAGTTTATCAAACATCAGATTACAACATTTTAAAATTAAGTGATAATCAAAGGCTTGTTATTGCTTTTTGTCCCAAATAGGCTGGTTTTCTCAACCAGCCTGGTCTGGTTTATGAAGAAAATAGAAAAAGTATTTAAACCAAGTAAGTTTTTTATCAACGAAAATACCTCTGAAGAGAAAGATTGTTTCCTCCTTCTCACTTTTTCATTGGGAATTTTGTTTAATATTTTACTTCAAAGTAAAGATAATTCCAGAGGAGTAATAGTGATTGAGCCTAGGATGGGCCATGAGGAGGGATTGCTTCTGCCCATTACCTCCTTTGTTACTGTCTTTCTGTGCCTCTAGTCTTCACTTTGGCTACATGATCTGCCTGAATCCTAAGCTTTGGGGACATGGTGGTTTTCCAGCTATAGCTAATATTTATCTAGCGTAATGGGAACCTTTAAAGCCTTTTAGTGTTTTTGTAACACTGATTATAAAGATATATTTCCATATCTGTACTCTGGTTCATCTGTAATGGTTTTTATGGCACTCCACACAAGTGACTAGTGATAACTTCCTTTGAGGGATTCAGCACATTTATTTCAGCACTGATAAAGCCAAAAATCTGATGTTATTTGGGCATCCCAGGGACCTAGAACACCTCCAAAACACCACGAGATGAACACTTCTTCCAGCAACCAAGACGTCAGAGAAGGACTGGAAAATTGCTCACTGATGTGGCACTGTAGAGTAACTAATACTTTAAAAAAACTAAACTATAGGATAACAATAACTTGAAACAATCTATTTATTCAAATCCTTTTCTCTTTTGTTCCAACCCTGTGAGTTTTATCTCTATGCATTGCTTGTCAGACTCCTCTTTCAATTCGGAAGCTTGTAGACTGTGAGAGAGCTGCCAGTCACCAACTAACAGCTACTTGTGGTATTTTCGACTTCAGGAAGAGGAACAATGTGGGAAAATCCTTTCCTCCTCAGTATTTTATTAGGTAGATCATGAATTATTAGTACTAAATTACCTTTAAGTACAATCACTTAGTTTTACCAGAAGCACTTAAAGACATCAGATATGGTATGTGTTTTAAACATGATGCTGAAAGTAAGGTGAAGCTCTTAGATGTTTACCTCAGGGTCAGTTTCAGAGTCTCTTGCTTTTTAGTTTTCAATGATCAGCTTAATAAGTTTATGTTATGCAGTATAGAGTTGTAACTGAATCTGATTATACTTGTCCTAAAGGGAAAACTCCCAGAACACGATCAATCTATTCAGGGATTTAGAGTGTGATTTATATAATTTACAAGCTGTGTTTAATACAAACTATGATCGCACTTGCCTTTCTTTAGAGCATCTTGAAGGTTCAAAGAGTTGTACAAACACTGATAATTAACTCTGGGATTTTCAAAGAGGTTCGAAAGTGAGCCATCCATCTACAGCTGAGTTGGCTAGCTAACTCCTGAAAATTGCTTTGAAAAAATCTATCCTTGACTATTTCAAGCACAACTCTGCCCCTGAGAATAGAGAATACTTTCTTACTTGCCCTATCCGTTTTCGTCTGCAAGCCTTAGTATGAAAGATTCCAGCTAATCAATGTCTTTATCATTTTCAAAGGATTACTTGATCCGAATATATAAGGACAAGTGAGCAGGAGTAATGCTTTGTCAACAGTCTCTTCATAACAGGAAATACTACAGGGTCTGCTGGTGGAAGATTGAAGTGTCAAGATGAAAATGAGAAGTGGTTTTTAATAGTAAAGATGATTAGCTCTTACAATAATTTCATGTCAATTGCTAGAGATTCTCCATGATCAGCAATACTGGACATATTCATCCTCAAGTTACGTTACATTTCAGTCAATAACAGACTCTTAAAACTGCGTGCACGTCTGCTATAAACAGCCCTTTTTAATTTTGACTTCTGAATTTCTTTGTCTATGCTGAGCACTTTCTCTTGTGCTGTTTGCGTTTTTACTGGATTTGTATTTTTAATTTTGTCCTTTTTTTCTCCTCTGACAAGTATACAGTCAACAATATGTTTGAAAAAGTTTCAGGTTATATTTTCTGTTTTTGTAACTGATTCTGATTTTGACCCCAGAGAAAACAAATTTTAAAAGTGTTTCCAAAAAGAGAACCTTTATTTTAGGAACATTTGATTTATAATCTGAAACAGATGTTTAAAAATGGAACATAGGTCCCTCACATAAGATTGCATTTCACTTTTATTTCAGTTACTTCTTTTATGATGTCTGATGGAGAATTTCCAGGTCAAAATACCTAGCACGATAGTAAAGGTACTGGGTATCACTGATAGATACAGCACAATTGCATCAGGACATGACCATCCCAGATAGCGTTTTATGATAGGGGGAAAAGATAGACACCTTCTCTAGCAGAAACCTTTCAAGAAGACCTATTACATTCCTTGAACCATCAGGTTAATATAAGTTTTTCTGTGTTCACTCCCTTTCTGCCTTTATTTTCTCGCTTAGCTGCTGTGACATTTTCCCACTCAAACTCTTGCCTGGACAAGTAACCCAAGGGAGATAAATATTTACAGGAAAATAATAAGACAGAAAACATACTTGGGTGCTGTTTGCAAAGGAATGTGAAATTGTTGGGGAAGAAAACAAAGGAAACATTGTGTTAGAAACATAGCATTAAATTTTTGTCTTCTTACCTGTCATGAGAAACCATGGGGTTGTTGTAGGTTTTAGGACCACGTATACTCAATGTTTTTAACCTGGCTCTCATTGAAGAATGTAGCTGATAATGTTGAGAACTGCAAAGTGAAATTTCAAAAGCAAGAATTTTGAGTGAGAAGAGCGAGTACAAGAGTGTGTTGTAAGTCTAAAGGCAGAGTAACTTTTTTGGGGAAAGTTTCTATGTTCCATATTCTGCTATAAGTTACACCCATGGAAAAAAAAATTGTATGTAGACAATAAGTGGAAACACTGTCCAGCACTTAATGGTTTTCATTGAAAAATTATGGGAATTTTTTGTCGTCCCTTAAAAATAGTATTTTTCTGCGTCACAACAGTAGTCCTTCCAGAGACAGAGAAAATAACATAAAATATTCAGGTGTCATTGGAGGCTTTTCATATCATATGAACAAATATAAACTTAAACCTGGATTTTCTATAAGCATATTGACTTTCCTACTCATAGGAAGGGCCACTGCACACACTCAGCATCTAATAGGACTCTTATGTCGTAGCTCAGGTCACCTGGGGAGAATTAAGCAGCCCTGTGAATGTTCTGTTTACAAAAAAAAAAAAAAAAGTTATAGAAGACAGGAAGGGTTTTGCAGATTTTCCTAAAGTTTTCTCCAACTCTAAGTGAGTTAATCTGAAAATCTACTCCACAGAAAGTGTCTTACACTTCATTTTTTCCTTTTTCACCTTTTCTGGTGCAGAGGTCTGAGACAACTTGTTTTGTTTCTATCCTCTATCCAAACTTCCAAGACTGTGTCTGAAGGTGGCAGCAACTCCTGTGGATGAATTGGTCATTACTCAGCTTCTGAACCACTTTTTCCTGGATTGCTTGCTGACATCTGCACGGTCAGTGTCAATGGGTAGGACCGCTGTATCTTTGCTTTCTGTATAACAAAAAATGTCACCCACTTTACTTTTATTGCTCCTCTATCTTCTAATTAAGAGCAGAAAAGACCTTGTGACTATAATGTGATGATTATTTATCAGAAACTTTCCCTTGTTGACTCTTCCAAATCTGGAACCTTCAAGTTTTGATATACTGCATCGAGCTTAATTTGTGATTATTATGTATAATAACTAGTTATATAAACAAATGCAACAATAACAGAGTGGCATGATAGCATGATAATAGTGACATGCTATGCTTAGATTTTTAGCCCTGATTTTCCCTGAAAGATTCTGGGTAGCATAATCCATACACAATCCTCTATTAAATTGTCTTGCTAGGCCTCACAATATAAATTATCTGAAATACTGTAGGTCCAAGTCTGCTCTCACATAATATCTATGTTTCAAAAATCAGAAATCAGTTCAGATTGACTTTTGCTGCAAAGTAATGAACTCTCCTTATATTACCGAGCTATTATACACACATTTTACAATCTGAAGGAGCAATCTTTGCTAAAGAGAAACATAAATAAGTTCTTATTTTGGCAGTTTTATTCCAAATTATGTTGCAAGATAGCAGATGAACAATTTTCTTCATTGACAAATGGTTTTGATCGGACTAGTGCAATGGTTCATTAACCTCATGATAAGTTTGGGCTATCTCAGAAGTGTTCTTGCTGTGAATTTAGATTTGATGATGGCTCACACATCAAGGAAACAAATTGCCTTGTCTTTTAAAGGAAAAAGGGGGGTTTGAAGAAGTTAATTGATGTCGTTTAAATCCTGTAACTAGTAAAGCATTTTTTCTTCCATATATTGCTTTCTAATTCTTATGAGATGCATTAGACAGACAGAATGCCAAAAGCACAGATTATTTTAGTTCTGTTGTTACCAATTAGAGGGAGTCAAAGAACCCTGATTACAATTATCAGATTTTAATGAGCAGTTGTCTGTCAAGATTTTTTCACAACTCTAAGGGTGCACGTACAATTTGCATGCAGTGTACAGGTACCTTTGCATAGTGAGTTTTTCTTTAGATAATCAGTACCTGATTTTTAACTATTATTTTTCACTGATCATTTTGAATAATTTTTTTAATCTCTTGGAAGAGCTGCTACTTTTCTTTTTTAACCTAATAAAATATAGACTAGCAAAAGATTAAAATCACAATAAGTCAGGTGAAGAAAAACTTAAATTTACAAATCTGACGATATAAGCTTATACTGATTCAATGTGCTAAATTAAATTGGACTGATCAACACTAGCCAAAGATTACCATGTCTACCTGCTACTTTTTCTTCATTCTTCTTAATCTTTAAAGGTAAATTAGTCAAGATTCTGGGTTTAAAATGTTAAAGATCATGTTATAATAGAGCTACTATATTTATTTTTACTTACAATAAAAAAAAAAAAAGTGGGAAATGAGGAAAGGCTAGCTTTAATGTTTCTAGATTAACCTATAAATAAATGTCCGCTTCAACCTCCAGATGATTCAAGATGGATCTCTTCCTTAATGGTGACCTTGTGCTTCCTACTTCAACAGATACCGGTTTTTGAATGTCCCTCTACTTGAAGCCCTCTAAATTATGGATATTAATCAATAAATTAAATATAATTGCGTACTATATAGGCTGCAGTTTAAGGCTCATGTTTTTGTTTCATAAAGAAGTTGCAAGATGAACAATGAACGAGGTTTGCAGACCTTTGTGATAGTGGAAGTTACATATGAAGAAGGATGACTACAGCAGGGATAGTATTTTCACTCCTTATTCTGGATAAGTGATGTAAATACCCTGAATCTCTATTTGGTAGCAACTTACTTCTGTCTCGTTTCTGTATAAGAAATTTGGGCTTCTAGGACTGCCAAGCAAATCAGGGAGCTAATCGCTGTTCAGCAGGAGTGCTCTAAATTTTTCTCTCAGGCATATAACTGACTTAGACTCTTAAGAAAATGAGACACATGCTCAGTGTGTGTGTGAATTTCTGGTTTTTTTCTATCTGTCTCCTTCTCCCCAACCTCATCTCGGTTGCTTTTTAATTGTCTAGCCTATTTCAGCTACATTTTAAAGACAGTGGACTCAAGGTTACAAAGGTCTGACATATCTTACAAAAATCAGAGACTGACGAAAGAGCACCTACTAATGAGGGGAAGATAGCAATATGAGTTCTCATTAGACACTAGAGAATCCCAGTAGAAAAATAAAAAACAGATTATGAAAGCCCCAACCACAGAATCATCTTTAAGAAAAGTTTATGAGGTAGTAGAATATCCATCCATGAGCTGTATATGTAACACAGGTTTCAAAAATGTAGCTGCAAACTTGGTGTATACTGTTGGTTTGGGTTTTTTTCCCTAATATTAAAGCATGGGGTTTTTTTTCTTTTTTAAAATTGAAACATTACTGTTCAATCTATTAAGATCTGATTAAATGCTTTATTTTTTACTTGTATTTTATAGAATAAGGATTGGTAAAAAAAGAAACCAGGTCTCCTTTTTTGTTCTTTTGAAAGTAACTCTTCATTGTCTTCCTAGACAACATTTTATTAAGTATTAATATTTATGCTTTAAAATTTAACAATACTGAAAGGCTTACCTGTTTTTTACCAATAACCACTATTTCATTCTTGGTCTAATGTGTTTTTAAAGACGTATGATGGACCACTCCTGCCACCTTCATTGGTGATAAACTAGACAAAGCTTCACATGAATCCTGCTTTTATGGTCTATTCTTGTCTTCTGTTTCTAAGTGATACGATATAGTGCAGAATGAAGGTCCTATTCTGTCACTGTAATTTTTACTGAGAGGGGTGCTATGTCATTAAATACCTCCATTAAAATAGATATACTTTTTTCAGAAATAAGAACCTACTTAATTTGAGTTAATGGAAACATTGATTTCAAAATATCACTTTGCTAAGCGGGCTGAAGTTGAAAACAAAGGAGCTATAGATAATAAATAGGCACAGATGTCAAATTCTGTTACCATTCAGATGTTCAAAGTCGTTCTATTATTATCTTGAAAGCTAATGAAGCTGCATATCTGGCTTAGGTTCCAAATACCTCACATAGTTATACAGATCCCACAGCCTGGCAACATTTATCATGGTGCCATTTTGAAGAAGGGCAATCTTGTATTATCCTCCCTTCACAGATGTAAAAGAGAGGCTCTGAGGGCTTGTTCAAAACAACTGGTGTAAAACTACCTGACTTCATGGTTCCTGAAGTGAGAAAAGATCCTCTAGATGATGATGCAGTAGCTTTGCTTCCTTAGGTAAGGGTTATTAATAACCCCCCTGAGAGAATGGTGCCTTGTTTCTTAAATGTTTTAGTTATCTGAATGCCACTAATCTAGTGTGCACATCAGGCATTTTGATGAACTGGACCTAAACAATTTGTTTATAATAATTTCAACAACCTGTGGTTAAAAGCATGTTTTCATGTTAGTGTCACTGGCCATATAGTTGGCTATATTTCCTTTCAAGCTGAGAATTAAAACTATTATTTCCTTCCTGTTGGTTAAAATGGTTCCATTCAGGTTTTTCTTTTGTTTGTTTTTGGTGTTTGTTTTTTTTTTTTTTTGTCATATTAATGGGACAGATTTTTAGGAATGAAAGGTCAACTGTTTGAATTGTCACTCAACTGAATTTGTCACTCTTTAAATCTGTCAAAAGTCAGTGTTCTGCTTTGAAGAAATATTATGTCTAATTATAAACATTCAAGATAATAATCTTTGAAAAAACATCCTTTGTGTTCTGATGAAGCAGTTCGAACTTTCTGATTAGTTCTTTGTTTTTTTTCAGAGTTGATTTGATTAGTATAATGAGGAAACATTCGTGAATGGGGTTATGTCCAATGGCATGCTGCAAGGACTCATGTTAGATTTATATAATATTTTTTTCTGACACAAAGATGATTGAATTAGTAAATTAAGAAAAGTCACATTATGTCTGAAAAATTGTCTGTGTGATGCGGTTAAATGATTACAACAGGACAGGACATGTTTTAATAAAGTCAAAAGAAAAATAATTGACATGGAAAATAGAAATGAAGGTCAGACCTAAAGAAGTTGGTCTGCAGATCACACAGGGAAACGCTGGAAGGATGGATCTGTTCACTTCAGTACTGGTTGCTCATCTTAGATTAAGGAAATAGGAACTTTTCATGGACCAAAGGACCAGGCAACATGCACTAGTGTGGTCTGCCCATGCCTGTGTAGGTGGCCCTGACCTGTTAGCTGCCTGCAGCCTCAGATCATGCTAAAGCTGTGGAGGAGAAGGACTGGAGCATCTCCTTCCAGAGGCATGGAAAGGGCACACATCCCAGGCGCTGACTCCAGTAATATGCTCCTGAGGGGATGAGAGCAAAAGCAGATATGCAAAACTAATAACGTCTTCAGACTTTGGTTCCTTCTTTATCTATAAGAGACACATAAGGAAGATAACATTCCTACTATTCTTCTTTGATAAACATATTCATAACCTCAGATTATGCAAACTGAGGTGGATGTCACACAACCAATAGGCAGATATTTCACACGATTTCTAGTTAGACATATATATGCCTCCACATACACCTCCGACAGATTATAGCTTAAGCTTTTTGAGCAAGCTTACTTTGCTAATATTTAAGACAGGTACAGTGATAAATAGCTTCATGAATACAGAGAAATCTGTGGAAGCTATGAAGCTGCTGTCGGTAGAGACAGATTGAGTAATAACTCTGTTCTGGGAAATGTAAGAAGGAAAGTGAATGGTGATTTATTAACTCCAAAGAACATATACTGTTTAACAAGTATAGCAAATGGAAGTGAATAATACATGAAAACTGCTAGGCCTTAAATTTACTGCATAGAAAACTGCAGATTAAAACCATAGTACTGTAATAGTAAGTGAAGAAGCTGAAGAGTGACAGGTTGTACTGGGTGGTGAGGGTAGAAATGAACCTGATTACGAATGTCTCGATGTCATAGAGCCTTAGGCACAAGGAAAACTAGATTGACACTTGAAAACTGGGTAAAACTTTTCTGTGTAGCTAGGGGGCCTGTTATGTGTTACACTCATAGCATGTGGTACTTATCTTATGGCTTTGATCCACACAGAAAATGAGTCATAAGTGCTGCTTCAAGCTGTTTTGATTCTGGTGACAACTCCAAAAATATAAAGCAACCAGGAGCTCCCTACAGCAAGCTGTTTCCTGTCCAAATAACATGTCAACCTATCTAACCTCCAGGTTTTCTGACCTGACAGACTTTCGTGGATTTTCTCAAGCCCTAACACCAAAATCTCACTTTTGAGGTTAACTTCAAAATTCTCCACCCTTCCAGAACTCAGGCTGTGCGGGGGACATTGAGAAGAGCAAAATAAATGAGCGGTGATCTCTGAAACTCTCAGGAAAACTCTGAGCTTTTGAGATCCAACATCACTGATGAGTTTAATTTACACTTTTTTCCCCCTCTACTGTATCTGCCTGCCTTAGGTCTTTCACAAACAAGACAAGGAGAGACAGTGGGTGGAAATGTTTGACTCTTCAAGCCTCAGAGAAGCATGTGTATCACACTGAGAAGCCCTACAGGGTTTCCTCTGCTGTTCACGTCTGGATTCCTCATTGAATATGGCTTTAATCAGTCATTAAACACAATTCATTCACAGGTTCATTGTGTCTGAAGTGAGCAGGGAATACTGGATTATTTGGTCTGATGTCTTAGTACCGTATGTCGTTAAACTTCACAAGTTTACTTCCGTACTTAGCCTAGTAAGTGGAATTTGTTTAAATTGTACCATCTGAAAAGGTAGTTGGAGTAGATGAATGCAGAGGTATTAAGATGTAGTAATACATCCCACTGGTTAATTGTTGGCACTGTGTTCTGGTTTTCTTGTGCTAAAGCTACTCAACATTTTCTTTCCTGCAGTACATCAAGTGCCGTAGCCAGGAGTTTGACTACTTAGATCATGGGACTCACTTTGAGAAACCTAGTCTACTGGGTCCTCATGCGGTTGTCCTGATTTTGGCAGAGATGGAGTTAATTTTCCTCTCAGTAGACGGTGTGTTTTGGATTTCATGTGTGAAGAATGTTGATAAACACACTGATGATATGAGTTGCTGCTAATGAGACCAAGGACACCTGGCTTTGCAGGTCTCGTTAAGGTGCAGGTGCAGGAAGCTGGAAGAGAGACAGATTGTCCATGGTGGGGGCATCTCTCTCACTTGATGATATCTCTGTCTCTACCTTGCTGGCTCCTTTTCACTCTTTCACTTGCTACTTGGTTTTTCATTTCCATGATCGCTGCTTGGGATGGGCTGTATCGACCATTGGGACATCGGGTGGTGAGAAATTGTGAATTTTTCATTTTCTATGTTTTAGTAACTTTATATTCTGTTATTATTGTAGTTTTCCTTTACTCTTCTAGTAAACTGTCTTCATCTCTATCCATGAGTTTTCCTTTCTTCCCATTTCTCTCCCCGAATCCACTGGGGAGCAGGACGGTGAACAATAAACTGTGTGGTGACCAGGGCTAAACCACAAGAAGGTTCCATCTCTCAGAGAGGGCAAAGAGCATCATCGGTCATAAGCTTGCCAGGCTGGTGAAGAGGGCTTTAAACTAAAGTTGCCAGGGGAAGGGAACTTCGATCCATCCCACTCCTACCAGTTTGATGCCAGTGCCAGCAGTAGATGCCCAGAGCCTGGAGAAGGATCATAGGTCAGCAAGAGAGCACCTGAAGAGCAGCATAGAGGAATTCCAAGCACTACAGGCAGTAAGTTGGCTTCATCGGGGGCCCAGCATAAATGTCTCTATGAAAACACATACAGTATGGGAAATAAATAAGAGGAGTTAGAGAGGTGCGCACACCTGAAAGGCTATGATCTAACTGGCTTCACAGAGACGTAGTGGGATGGCTTCTGTGACTGAAAAGTTGGAATGGAGGAATACAGGCTCATGAGGAAGGACAGACAGGGGAGATGAGGAGGGAGTGTTGCCCTCTATGTCAACAACCAGCTGGAGTGCTAGTTCTGGGGATGGATGAAGAGCTGAATGAGAGCTCCTGGGTCAGGACTAACTGGAGAGCAGGGACAGATGACATTATAGTGGGAGTCTGCTATACGTCACTTGACCAGGAAGATCAAGAGGATGAAGCCCTCTATAGACAGATAGGAGCAGCTTCACGGTCACAAGCCCTCATCCTCATGAACTACCTCTGTTTGAATATCTGATTGAGGGACAAAACAGCAGCGCATAAGCAATGCAGGAAGTTCCTGGAATGCATTGATAATAACTTCCTTCTTCAAATGACAGAGGAACCAAAAAGGAGAGGTGCTATGCTCCACCTTGTTCTCACCAACAAGGAGGGGCTGGTGGGGAATACAGAGTTCAAGGGCAGCCTTGGCTGTAGTGACCATGAAATGGTGGTGTTTGAGATCCTTAGAGCAGTGAGGAGGGTGCACAGAAAGCTCACTACCCTGGACATCAGGAGAGCAGACTTTGGCCTCTTCAGGAATCTGCTTGGTAAAGTACCATGGGATAAAGCCCTGGAAGGAAGAGGGGCCCAACAAAGTTGGTTAATATTCAGGAATCGTCTCCTCCAAGCTCAGGAGCGATGCATTCCAACAAAGAGAGTTGACTAAAAATGCCAGGTAGCCTGCGTGGATGAAAAAGGATGAATAGGGAAGAATAGGGCCCTCTCTGGAAGGAAACGGGAGACTTGGTTACTTGGAATGTGAAGAGGGATGAGGTAGTCAACAACTTTTTTGCCTCAGTCTTCACTGGCAAGAGCTCTAGCCACACTGTCACAGTCTCCCAAAGGACTGGGAGAACAAAGAGCTGCCCGCTGTAGGAGGAGAGCAGATTTGAGACCATCTAAGAAACCTGAAGGTGCACAAATGCATGGAACCTGACGAGATGCATCCATGGGTCCTGAGGGAACTGGCAGATGAAGATGCTAAGCCACTATCCATCATATTTGAGAAATCATGCCAATCCAGTGAAGTTCCTACTGGATGGAAAAGGGCAAACCTAACTTCCATTTTTAAAACAGGAAAAAAGGAAGATCTGGCAAACTACAGGCCAGTCAGTCTCACCTCTTTGCCTGGCAAAAGCATGAAAACTATCCTAAGGCACATGGAAAATAAGGAAGTGATTGGTAACAGCAAACATGGCTCCACTAAGGGAAATCATGCCTGACATATTTGGTGGCCTGCTACAACAGGGTTACAGCATTGGCAGATAAGGGAAGAGCAACTGATGTCATCTACCTGGAGTTGCACAAAGCATTTGACAGTGATCTGCACAATAGCCTTGCCTCTAAGTTGGAGACACATGGATCTGCTGGATAGACAACACAGTGGATGAGGAATTGGCTGGACGGCTGCACTCAGAGAGTTGCAATCAATGGCTTGATGTCCAAGTGGAGACTGGGATGAGTGGCGTTCCTCAGGGGTTGATATTGTGACTGGTACTGTTTAACATCTTTTTTGGCAACACGAACAGTGATATTGAGTGCACTCTCACCAAGCTGTGTGGTGCTGTAGACACACTGAAGGGGAGGCATGCCCTCCAGAGTGACCTTGACAGGCTGGAGACATGGGCCCATGCAAACCTCATGAAGTTCAACAAGGCCAAGTGCAAGGTCCTGCACATGACGGGCTGAGGCAATCCCAGGCATGAATACAGGCTAGGAAGAGAACTGAGTGAGAGCAGCCCTGATGAGAAGGATGTGGGAGTATTGATCGATGAGAAGCTCAACATGAGCCAGAAATGTGCACTTGCAGCCCAGAAAGCCAACCGTATCCTGGGCTGTATTAAAAGAAACGTGGCCAGCAGGTCAAGGGAAATGATTCTGTCCCTCTGCTCTGCTCTTCTGAAACCCCACAGAGAGTACTGTGTTCAGCTCTGGGGTCCTCAACATAAGGACATAGATGTGTCGCAGAGAGTTCAAAGGAGGATTGCAAAGACAATCAGAGGACTGGAGCATCTCTCCTATGAAGATAGGTTGAGAGAGTTGGGATTGTTCAGCCTGATGAAGAGAAGGCTCCGGGGAGACCTTATAGAAGCTTTTCAGTATCAAAAGTAGGCCTACAAGAAAGCTGGAGAGGCACTTTGGACAAGGGCATGTAGTGATAGTACAAAGGGTAATGGCTTTAAACTGAAACAGAGTAGACTTAGATCAGATATTAGGGAGAAATTTTTTACTATGAGGGTTATGAGGCATTGGAACAGGTTACCCAGAGAAGCTGTGGATGCCCCATCCCTGAAAGTGTTCAAGGCCAGGCTGGATGGGGCTTTGAGCAACGTGGTCTAGTGAAAGGTGTCCCTGCTCATGGCAGGGGGGTTGGAACTAGATGTCTTTTAAGGTCCCTTCCAACCCAAACCGTTCTATGCCTCTATGATTCTAAGTCACCTGTCATTTCTATGGCTCGTGAGATAAAAACAAAGTCTCTTTCTTTCAGAGCTTCACCTAGGATTCTGCAGTGGATTCAGTAGCTTAATTTTTCACTGCCAGCATGCAGAACACAGCACAATATTCCCAAATGTGATTATTCCCCATTGAAAATACTTTGTAAGATCTATTACGTTCCCACACTTTATCTGTTTATCTGTTCTTATTTATATTGTTTATGAACAATTACTGTGTTATCTCTAAGGCAGGAGTTCATACCATTTTGGCAAAGATTTCGTGACAGATTCTTCTTGATCAGAATTAACCATAATTCTACCAATTCAGCCATTATTATACTGTCTTTTATTTTGATACATTAGTTGCTTAAGCAATTACCACTTTTCAAATCAGATGGAATTTTCATAGTATTCTAATAATTATTTAAAACTTACACCAGTGAGTCAAACATTGCATCAGACAAAACTTAGGTATGAGCCTGTGCATTTTAAAATATTTACCCCCTAATGGATGTTGGTTTATCTCTTCCTTGGTTATTAATGGACTGAGAAGTACTCAGAAAGGAAAATGAATATGTGTAAGAAGTACTACTGATTTCTCTACAGTGTTATTAACAGTTTTTCCACATCCATCTAGTAATTGGCTCAAATCAGTTCTGTTTTATACTTTTAATGCTCATATATTAAAAAAAGAAAACAAACTCTCCTGTTTGGTGTGTACATCGTTACTTGTTGCAAAAAAAAAACCAAACCAAAACAACAAAACAACACAAATTATTTTGTGATATTTTCCATGCTCAAAATCTTAAAATCATAATATAAGAGTTTTTAAAAAAATTAAGTGTGTTATATATTCATAACATGCCACGTGTTATCTCCAGTGGGATTAATCTGACCTAACTACATTTGTCCGAAATTAATATTTCAAAACAAAGGTAACAAGGCTTCCTTACAAGTTAATGGAGAGTAATAGACAACTCTGTTGGATGTAACGAATTAGAGCTACGAGAAGAGCTTTATGTTTCTTAAAGAATAATTCACTAAACATAATCTGAAATTTTCAAGTTTGGAGTAAAAAAAATACTCCCAAACTCTCTCCTGAAGTCAAGCTCTATTGCAGTTTATATGGGTATATAAACGTTTTCCTCCCCCAGCACTTTACAGACTTTTAAAACATGATTCTAGAAGCTTCACTGAGGACCAGTTTTCCTCAGCGGAGCTCAGGGTATGAAAGTTTGAACACATGAGACTTTTGTAGACAGGGCACTGCTTTGGATTTGAAGTTTTCACCAGAATAGATTTTTTCCAACTTTTCTAATTGCAACAAAAGGATTGAAAATATGAATCACTTGTAAACAGATCCCAGGAGTTCTCTGGTCTAAGAATAAAAATCAGCATATGCTAGAGCCACAGAGCAAGCTTCAATCTTCTTATTTAAGTTTAAACATTTTCTAGAAAGGTTTCAGAAGGAGGTGTTCTAGACTTCTACTTACTTCAGCCAAATGGGCCCTCTACCCACTTACACATATTCACCTTTCTCAGCCTTCATTTTCTTGTTTTTCTCCTCTTTCAACAGACAAGCATTTAAAAAATTCTTTACAAACCTCTGCTGCACAGGCACTGGACTGACTGAATCACTTCTAATCCTATAATTTTGTGCATGCAGAGTACCTCATGCAGTGGAGCTTTCACTGTTTGTAAGTGGTTCCATTTTAACTCTCTTACTCCTCCAGTTTAAGGTTACGCTGTACTTGAAAATACCATCTTAATTATACTTCAATAGCAACTTCATAGTTTTTTGTTCCTCTTTCAAGTGTTTGAAATGAGTACGTAACTACTCCCCGAGGTTATGTCTATTAGCCTTGAGCAGAACTGCTCGTCTTGGTTTCCGGTGTAGAGTTTTGAAGGAGATGGCAGCTTTCAGCAACCATTAGTCACGTTGAATTTGTTGAGTACAAGGACTTACGCAAGAGTTAAGTGATGGCAGAGGACTTGGGCCAGGTCACTGCTTCCAAACAAGTTGTTCTCACATGAGAAAGCTCATTGACTACCAAAAAGAAAGATGCCCAGTTTAAGGAGTGCCAAGTGAAATCCTGATGGGTGATAGAGCTGTCTTCGATACTTGTTAGCACGAACTGTATATTTTAATGTGGGCTTTCTCTCTGCGTACCTGCTCCACTTCTTACAACTTGAGGATGATTATTTCAAGTGGGTTAGACTTTACTTGCTCATACTGCTTCTACACACTGTCATGGGACAGGAAAGAAGCAAAGTTCAACACCTAAGGTCGAGATGCCAAACTTGGAATATGAAACAGTAGAACTTTCATAAGGGAAGGAATGTCCTTTACTGTCCAATTAATCTAATAAACTAACAGTTTAGGACCAAATGCAAGTACATACTTACCATATTGTGCTTGAGGGATGAAGATTGTGACTGCTGCTGTTTTTAAACAAGGCCAAACGTTACAATCCATAATCATATATTCCGTTAAAGCGATTATAAGCTCCTGAAACTTGGTCTATTAAGTATACACCAAGTTCATGGCCCCTAAAAGAAAATATCCTCCTTACCTAGCTCAGATTCCTCACTGTGGTCACCTTTAGCTTTATATTTATCATTAAATATGTTTACATTTTTTTCACTCTAGCACCCCAAGGCCCAAAAAGAGGTCATCATATTTGACTTTCTGTGAGCCCAGAAGAGCTTGTGACCTAAACAGGCAAATTATATATCCATTTCAAGTGACTATCTTGACCTTTCTCAGATTGCCACCTACCCAGACATCTTTGTGGCAATGACTCTCCTGCTGGGCTAATTACCTCTAATTGTGCTGTTCCTGTTAATTTGACAGGCTCAATTTTTGCCATAAAATGGCTTAATATGGACATGAGTGAGGTAAGAAGTCTTATCCCCAGACTGCTGTGACTTCCTTGCCAGGACAATTGCTTTAAAGTAACTTTGGCAATAATTCTGGAAGGGCAGTTTAGTCAGCGTGCTTTGGATACCTTAAAAGAAATCTAAATCCATTTAATAGCAAAAGGAATTGATTGAACCTTTAAATGTCAATAGAATTGTCAAAGTATGTTGTAGAGTTTACGAAACAGATCTACTCCATTTTGGCTGTAAGAAATGTGAAAATCTTCTTTACAGAGAGCAGTGTTTCTCATGTTTTATTCTTTTACAACAGGTAAGAAAAGAATTAGAAATGCCTCTTCAGGCTATGTGAGGACCAACACTGTTCAACATATGTGTTGAATAAGATTGTAAATAGCAGTGGAGGTGGTTGGTCACCTGTGTTATTCAAGGCATTCAGGTTATTCAGGATAATAAGAAACTATATGAATAACTATGGAGATAAATGACGAATGACAATGAAATTCATTGTTGATAAAAGAAAAAAAAAAAAAAGAGAAAACAGTCAACTTTACATATACAACGATCAACTGATTCGCACTGTCAGAAATTAGATCCTGAGCTTATAATTAATACGTAGCTGAAAATATCTGATCAGTGTTTAAGAGTGGTTAAAAAAACAAAATGAATTTTTGCAATTATGAAATTAATTATGCAATTATTATGAAAAGCATAGAAGCAAATTTTGTTATTCTTTATTAAACTGTGATGAATCTATACCTTGAATAGTACAATTCTATCTCTCCTTTTCAGATAAGATATACTACAAGTGAAATAAGCCCAGAGAAAACTGGCAAAGGGTGATTAAAGATGTGGTGTGATACGATTACTGTGTGAGGAACAGCTAAATGGACTAGGATTCTTTAGTGCTGAGAAAAGATGACTGAATGTAGAATGACAGAAATCTACATAACCTTGAGTGTCATGGGACTGACTGTTAACTGTAAATAGGGAATGGTTGTTAGCTGTCTCCTCCAGTGCAAGACACTCAGTGGGACTACAAAGTAGTAATACAAAACAGAAACAGATCCTTCTTTATACAAAGCGTGTAAAGTTTCTGAGCACATCTGTAAACTCCATACTTCTGGATGCTGCAGTTTTTAAAAGAGAATGCACATGTTCAAAAACTAACCTCACAAATCCATAGAAGGAAGATGCAGTAAAGTCTGTTAACTACAAAACCATCCTCTTTTCCCCAGAAGCCCCTGAACTGCAGTTTCCATGGATGTATCATCACATCTTGGCTTGTGCTTATATTCTTCCCTAATCATTTGCTGTGGGATGTTGTCAGAGACAGAATTCACAGGGTTATACGGTCCTTCTGCCTCTCTGTATGGCTGTTCTTATGTTCTCACTCTTGCGTTTTAGTCCTGGCTATAATAATTGTTCCATTGGTATAGTTAGATTTTGAAAGTGCTGCTCCTGTGAGGGAAAAAAAAAGAGAAAAGTTAATATTGCCTTGATCTACCTGTCCATCTACTTCCATGCTGTATATCACTTCTGTCACAAGGCTCATATCCTTCAGGAGATGAGTGATTATTTGTGCTTGGTTGTGTGTTAAATCAGATGATTCCAATGCCAGCTATCTTCTCCCTCCTGATCACTAGACAGAAATAGCTATGCCCTCACTTTCAGTGTACCTAATGAGTAAACACACATCCATCCTGGATTTTTGCTGAGAGTGTTTGTACCTCTGCTGTTAGCCTGCCCAGAACAGGTCTGCAGAGGACTTTTTTGATCCATTTCCAGCTTGCACAAAACAAGAAAACTCATGGGCTGGCAGTAAAACCAAAGCTGGACAACTCTCCAGGACTGTAAACTGTGGCTGTCCTAACGAGATCTGCTGTATTTTTCCCAGTTTTGCTGATTGCCACCTTCACTATTTCCAGCACAAAAGCTGTAAGAAAGCTCAGCAGTTCTGAAGTCTGACACACCAGCTTTTGACCCAAGACTTCCTGAGCTAAAAGTCTGAGTAACTCTGTTTTACGCTAACAAATTACATTCACTAAAGACAAGCACAGAATAAACCTCAAGCGCTCACTCCCCAAAGAGGTTATACGAAGATCTCATCTGTCTGACACCTCTGCCAAAAAGACACCAACCCACACTTCAAAAAAAAAAAAAAAAAAAAA
>WHYT01017064.1:971400-1001623 GCA_009806455.1 Tetrax tetrax | reverse complement strand
TTTTTTTTTTTTTTTTTTTTTTTTTGTAATGCAGAGGAAGCCAAATCGAATGATTAATCTTTGACCTGCATCTGCAGCAAGCAATTTGAACAACGCCTTTTAAGAAGTCTAGCCTTCTCTATAGCATGCACATAGCTTTCATTAACATCAAATAGAGTTACATGTGCACACCAGGGCATAAGCTTCTAAGTAGATATTAATTGGCTAAGAAATGATCCACTGTTTCTTCTCCTTGCAGTTAGTGTTTGGGAACTCACTTTTTTCTTACTACCTTCACAATTCTTTGAATGTACATTTATTTATTCTCCTTTAACTATTTAAATGACAAAATGTCTTCAGTGACCTGTGTCAGTGCATGCAGCCATTTAAAAGGTGATAGAAGAAAAATGTTTCAATATTTAATATCAAGAGTCTACTCTATCCTCATGTCCTTTTCTATCTTAATTCCTGTAAAATATCATCTGTATCATAAATCAACACTGTTTGATTAGTAGGTTCAGAGGATATTAATTATGGGTCTGCAGTCAATATTATTTCGTAGTTGTAGAAAAGTGTTTGGAAGTAAACCGAAGTTAGTTTTTTATGTCTCAGGTAGTCTATTCAAAATACACTGTTCTTTCTTTGTAGCAGTTAACCAATGCAAAATGCTGAACTGTGGCAATAACAACGACTAGAATTTTATATTAAACACACCATCTTAATGGACCACTTACAAATATAAATTGCTATATTGACACATTAGATTGCCATTTGGTCTGAGTTCAGGATTCCCAACTAGCTTTTTAAAAATCACAGCCTTAATCTAGCCAAGTCAACCTTTATGAGTGTTTCAAATCAACCTTTAAAGAATAAGAGTCCAAAGAGCAATTATTTTAACTCATGTTTACGGTTGTTGGTCCTGCTTTGCTTGCGCAGAAAGTCTGGGATGCTGCATTTCAAAATTAGTGGAACTCCCCACGTCTATTTACTTACCAACTGTGATCACAGAGAATTTGATGTGAAGCAACTTCTTCCTTTGCCTACAATGTCCTGTAGCTCTCTACAGTGTTCCTTTACCTTTGGGTAAGCTGAGTTATTTCTGCAGAATTTTTGCTTCTCCCTACTCTGACCTCTGCATCTGCAGAAACACCACGCTGTTAGGTATTGGAGATGAAATTTATTTCGCATCATTTAGATGTTTCTGATGGAGATAGCCACATTGAATTATCTTTCTCTGGCTCCCTGGGAATCAGCAGCTACAAGATGCAAAGTACCTCACTCCTTTAGACGTTGCTTTAGGATAAGACTACAAGCATCCTGGGAATGCTCTGAGCAGTAGGTTGGACAAGAGGAGTTTCTGAGGTCCCTTCCAACCTGAATCATCTTTCAGTCCTGTAAACCTATGAAAGCCAATTTGCTTATTTCTCTCTCTTGACTACAATAATAGCCTTACTGGTTAACCCAGAGATGATAGTTAAAAGTTATATGAGATGACTTCTATCTTTTCCTACCTTTTACTTTGTTTGGGGATTTTTAAAATAAGAGAAAGATTTTTGAGGACTACATTGTCATTTTAAAAGTTAGACAGCAGATTTTCCTTGCACCCCTTTGATATTATTTAAACTGAAATCTTTGTAGAAATTATTTTTTCTTTGGAATTATTTTTTCTAATGCTGCAGATGTGCAAGCGAAATAAGTTTTGCATCCGTCTTTTTTATGCTGGCCTTTGGTTTAACTGTGAAAGATTAATTCTAGAAGCAGGGATGTTTGTCTTTCCGATGCATACTTATCTTTCCCATGCATTTATTTTTTGCTTCTCTTTGCTTATGTTAAATGAATGCTGCCTGGTACTGCCAAGCCCTGACAGTGCTGTAGGCTTAAATGTAAAGAAGGCAGAGCTGATTATTTTTCCCCGTGGGGGCTACCCTTTGGCCTGCAGGCAGTTCTTTTAAAAATAGCTTCACTCTGCCTGATGCCGTTATTATCACAGATACAATTCCCAACTTGACTGTCCAGATCAGAAATGAAACCTCTGTGTTCAAGAGCAGTGTGCCGCATGCACAGCTTTCCTGTTGCGTTCAGACAAGTTCTTTCCATCGGCTGTGTGGCAAGACTTTGTGGGTATTGTTTTGCTTGGATTCTGTATATTTGATCGTGCTTGTCATACAAGAGAAAAAGCTGAGGGCAAGACGCTAATGGAATATATGTGTATGAAACTGGTGTTCTCCTTTCCTAGGTCTGCGCAGACAGTGTTGGCACTTTCATTTGTATTTCTCAAACAGAAAAAGAAAGGAAAACAGCAAAACCAATCTGGTAGTTGAAACATACTATTGGGAATGTTTCTGCTACAGACTCGTGTTAGCTCAGACAAGTAATTTAAGATCCCTGCCTCAGTTTAAGCCTTTAGTAAAATGAGCATCTACTCATTTTCAAGCCAGAAAGTCTCACTGCAATCACCAGAAGGGAGGCTATATGCAGATGACATAAACTGCTCCCAGAAGTTGCCATAAGTTTACCGACCACTACAGAAAATGAATGGTTTTATCCCTCTCTAAAAAAAAAGGGGAGGTCAGACTTATTATCATAAACTAAAATTTGTGTTTTGAGCTCCACTCCGGAATATATTAACTACCATTTTTAACAGAGATTAAGGAAGAATCATAAAACTCAAATAAATTATACTATAAGTTTCTGATACCACTGACCTAGTCATCAAAAACTGCAACATATATTAAAATACAGCACAAGTTACCCGTCTATCTAGAAACTTAGATCAAAGGCACAGTCCATATGGTTAAACAGTTACCACAAGGTTATCTTAGAAGCCCTTCTTCAATGATTTTCCAACTTGGTACAGTGCTGGAAAAGGAGAGCTCTTGGTGAACTCCTCAGGTCCCACAGAAAAGATGACTGCTAGTCGATTGAAAATTATTTGGACTCAGTGATTTTTAGACTTAATTTCTCTGCGATACTTTTTTTTCCTAGAGGTTCCTCCACAAATTACAAGAGCTCAGAGTTTGAGATTTAAGCCCCTGAAGCACAGGGAGTAAAAATTCAAGTTCATTTAAGTGAGTGCTGGATTTATATTTACAGTTGTATACAATTCAATACAGTACAACTATACAGTACAGCCTACTTTGTTCATGGGGATGTTTTGACGCTTAATCTTTGTGAATCATGATGAGATCATTAGATAAAAGATGTTATGTAGTATTCTGTAAAGCTTCAGGCATGAAAGCATCATTAATAATTTAACAATAAAAAATATGGTTACTCTAGAGGCTGTCAGATACCTCTGGTGGTGGAAATACCTAAAGAGATAGGTAACATTGATTGAATAATTTATTTTGTTAACTTCTCAGTATTTTTAAATACGTTTGACAACGTCTTTCATTATTCACCTAACTTGCACATCACTATTAAACTATTATCTCATGAATGTAAAAGCTGCTTACACTAAAAAGAGATTATTTTCATTAAAGAAAAGTAAGAAGCTGCTTTGCAATGCCGTCTAATATTAGCATGTCCATTGAAGAGTTTTCAGAGTTTCACTTAACTGGGAAAGATGTTCAGAGAACGTGGAATGTTACCCAAACTTTATGTTAAGAGATGCAAACTATTATAGATATTTTGTAAGCTCTCCTGGTGAAGACTTTGGTCCAAGACCTAGTCCAGGAGGTAACTGAAAGATTCAAAAGTAGGTGTGTGAGGCAACTCTGTTTTCTGATGGCTGACAACAGGGCAGCTGTCAGTTTACCCTCATCAGGTTATGGCTTTCAATAACTTTTGTGCATGAAGTGAGTTGAAGATGTACAACTTTATGGATCTGCAGATATTCGGGACTGATGTTGAAAACTCACATTGATCTACTATGTAGAAACCATTTGGTCTGGAACCTTAGCATACATCCTTATGGTGTGATGATTTCTGGAACCTTTCCCTGACTGTGTAGGGTTTGTAATGCTGGTTCTACTCTCAGATGGAAGGCAACGCACACAAGGACAATATGAAGCATTAAATATAAATGTTTATGAATTTTGTTTCTGCTGGAGTTTAGAGTCATGACTGATAGATCAAAGTTCACAGTTTATTTGCAAAAAAAAAGACCCTAATAGAGACAATTGGCCCATCCTGACATCTGCTGTACAGATATGACTTTATATAACAGCTCCCAATCTTTCCTGCAGCAATCTAGCCTGTAAACAAACAAGACATTTACTAGACAAAAAACAGGCACAGGCAGATTAAATGACTTCTCCAAGGTTATAAAAAAGGTTACCAAAAAAGGTTTCTTTCTATGGTAGGGTTGAATACCAGATCTCCCAAAGCACCTTTTAATGCTGCAAACCCATCTTTCTTCGCTGGACATTTGGCTTAGACGAAAAGGTTCAGAAGTTCCTAGTAACAAGAACGGTGAGGCTGAAGATTTCATCACGTAAAATTGTCAAATACTCAGTAACCACTGGGGTTCAAATATGCTGCCATTAAAATATTCTCTTAACAACAGCTACATTGTTTTATTTAGTAATGGAATAAAGAATCAATGTGACTTATTTGTTTTTGCTTCTTTTCACAGATGATCATATAGTAAAGGTGAAGGAGACCTTATTTTTTAACAGATCAAAGCATTTGTTTTACTATTTAATTCTTTAGTACTGGCTCTCCCGAGGCCCCTGCTGCTATGAGCTAATGCAAATTACATCAGGAAATCCAACGGGCTTAGTAAACACTGAATATTAATTCAAGATGTTTTTGGAAATGCATAAACAGCATCAGTCCCAAAATCCAGAGCAGAAGCAAATAACAATGTTAAATTGATATGTCAGAATTTTATGTGGTGTGTTGTTTTGGCCATAAAAATTCGCTTTTTCTTGCCATGTTGAATGATCATGTTGTTCTGTTATAATGCATTAATTCTAAATCATTGAGCAATATCCTTACTTCCCCCACCTTATACCCAGGACTTGCTCCAATTGCTAAGTGCTACTTTTCCTGTGTTGACCAGTCTGTTTTTCTCTACATCCACCCATATTTTTTCAGAAGTACTAGATTTTTTGTGATTTGGGACTCAGAAGAGGACTCAGGAAACCAACAACTGGTCTCCAGGTTTTATCAGGCACTCTGGTTAAGTCAAAGCACTGCCATTGCCCACCTGTGACTGTTTTCTCCTGCCTTTATCCTGTCTTGATAATGGCTGGTTTAGGAGAAATGCTCTCCATACTTCAGCTAACACAAGAAGATCCAACTGTCAGCTGCTCTCTCCTAGAAAAGTGCTTCCAGATCAGGTCAACCCTATAAAAAATTTCACTTACAAAAGCCAGAACAATTACCATTCAGCTAAGAATCTACCCAATCTAGAGCTTGAAAACAGGAAACAATGTCATTTACAGAAGTTCCTGTGTCATCACTAAAACACTCTGATTTTCAAAATACCATTTGTGGCTGGTATCAGCATAACATACTCAGTTACCATCTCCACTAAGCCTGATACTACCTGGATATCTTGCGTGGCTCTGAAGAAGCTATGGACACATCAACACCAATTCTGAATGCCGGACTGGACGCTTCTAAGCAAAAATGTCCAACACTGTCTTTCAAAAACTCATTGATCCACTGACCCAAAATTGTTTTTTATTTCTTTTCAAATGTGTTCTGCATCCTTCATTCAGGAGCAGAGATAACTCGTCTGAATATTGAAATGGATAAGAAGGGTGCATCTACACGCAGCTTTCTTTACTCTTCCCATGCATCATTATGTATTTTAATATCCACCTTGGGAACTTTTCTTAGGCAAGATATGATATCATAAAACATGATCTACATTTAAGTCCGGATCTGAAAGTTTGAGATCCCGGTATCCTGGCAAATCCTCAAATGTTGTTAATAAAATTTTAGGGAGCGGGAAAGGTAAGCAACAATTTCACTAAACGTAAAAGATCTAGTGGTACACAGAGACTCATCAGATGGTAACAGTAGATACTGAGTAATACTCATTCTCTAGAATGTGCAGCTACTTTCCTCGATAGTCTAGAGATCAAAAAGGCAATCTAAATATTTTATAGGCCTCTGACCTCAACTGATGCCTGGAATTTGTCTAGCAGCCTGCAGATGAACTCATGCTATCTTACAGCTCACTGGAGACATCCATACAAATGCTTTGTGAAACCACTAGCAATTGCCCAATTGCCCAAAATGACAATCAGAGCTCCTTGAGCCACAGGTTCCACTTTGCAGGATAGAAAAGAAGTGTGATGCACTCTGACAGCAAAGGAACATCTTTTTCTCTCTCTATTAGCCTTCCTTTTGGAGAGACTAGAAGACATATGATGTTTCCAGGGTCTATTGACAACAAAAGCAGCTTGATACAGTGTTGCACTCAGTTTTTCTACAAATATAAAGGCAAGCCCAGTATTACTGGTTATATCAGTTATACACCTGGGTATTGTCTGACAGAAGGTATTTTGAGGACAACAATTTCTCCACTAGTTTTATAAATATATTTGATCTTATGTCTGTCATGCTGTCAGCCATAGCTTTTGTATCTGCAGATGATAAATACTAAAGAGTATTGCCACCTAAACTTTTAACTAGTCTCTGTTTCATGACTAGTTAAATATATCTTTTAAACAGATTATTTGCCCAGTAATGTTTATTTTATTCCTCCCAAGCAGAGCAATATCAAAAGGTAGAACCAGTGTTGCAGTAATAAAATAATTTGCTGAAACTCAAAAATAGATACGTGCTAGAACTGGTCCTGAGATTCAAATGCATCAATTAACTGAGAAGTTTTTGTTTTAATAAAAAAAATATTTCTCAATAAAGAGTTGACTGATTTTTTTTCCTCCAATTGAAATATAATGGACATTGTTCTCATAAGTGCAAAATCTAAGTTAAAATATTCCTTACATAAAGTATTTCACCATTGCTTTTATTTGTTTTTCAATTTGAATTTAACAAAACAGATTTTTTTTTTCTGAGAAATTTACAAGAGAAAGCAAATGTACCCTGCATTTTAATTATTTCTCATGCTAGTAATGTACTACAATAAATATCAGATATACAAACAAAGACACAGAGAGATGTATTAAGCTCCTGTGGCCACCCTGGGAGTCATTAGCTAAACTGATAATAAAACTGAAGATTTCTTGGCTTCAAAACCTATGTTTAGAGAAAAAAACTTCAGTATTTTCTTAGAACACAGCAGTGAGCTGTCTTCTGTTTTAATATAAAAGCTGATCTTAAGTCATCCAAATGATATGCAGTTTCCCAGATGAACATTTGCCACTATATCAAACAGAACTCATTAACTTCTAAATATGTTTGTATTTCCAAGGCCTATTTTTCCTTAAAGGCATATGTGAAATTAGGTAAGCCTTCCACTCACACAGGTGGTTACAGGGCAGAATCGGAAGTACTTTAAATACAGAACCAAATGCCTAAATAAGTTTTCAGACAAGTTGAAAATGTTACCCATTTAGTAGTACTTACATTTTGACCAGTGGAAATCACAGAAGACTGTTTAATGTAAGAATTTTTTTGACTAAATTTTGACTAATTTTGACTAAAATTAACACTAAAATGATACTAAGTCACAGAAGTGGTAATTTTGAAATACTTAAGACTACTCACAGATAACTTAAAAATCTATATCTGTGACATCAGATATCTGCCTTTATTTCAGTCATAATGAATAAGACAAAAAACTTTTTTTCCTGTGTGTGTCAAATAAAGATCTTAAGTTAGACTCCAGGGAGATGATTTGGTACTTGACACAATCTATAGGCAAAGATCAACGGATAATAAAATGTTTGCTTACCCTTAGTAGAGTTGAACTTTTCCATATTCACATTGTACCTGAAAGCTGTCAGTGTTTTTAATTACTGAAAGGTCTTTGAAAACTATTCAGGACCAAAAATGGTTCTATTTCCAAAATGTATCTTGCTGTGGAGAATAAAGAGGGTAGCCAAATTCTGATACTGTAACTATATTCTCAAAGCTGGTTAAGCACCAAATTAAGATGCAGGATGGAATCTGAACTTTATTCCATTTTATCTCAAAGGAATGCACTAGAAATGATGTAGCATATATGTACTGGTTGTTCTCTGTTATACAAAGATTCACTAAAAACTAAACAGGGATACAGGAGAGGTGATGGACTAACTTTGCCACTGTTGGGTAGAAGATATTCTATATTTAAGTGGTTACACACTCTTACAGTTGAAGATGTTAAAAAGAATTAGGCACTGTTTTTTCCCAACATCCCTCCAAAACTGAAAACTCCCTTTTCCCTTTCACATACTGATAGCGGAGAAAGACTTGTTTGAGAGATAGTAGAGGTTTGTGAAAATCACATCCTAATTTGAGGTTCTGTCTGCTAGAGAACCACACATTTCCATGCCTTTTTCTGTGATTGTAGTGGCTTGATCTGTAATTAGGGACCCAGTCCAAGATTTGACCATCATAATCTTTCTTACTAGAAGAATAATCGCTTCATTGCTTCCCTGCTCTTTACTATGCATTTTAACTTAAGTTTTCATACCCCTGTATTTTCACTTTCCATTTTACTGACCTCTACTTACATGCTCCTTCTCACGTTATGTAAACTTCTTCAAAAATACCAGCATTCAAGTCAGATGTTACAATGGCGTAATGCCTGAGTGGATTCCAAATTAGTTGTCTAATTAGAATTCTCTGGTAATAGATCATACTAACAAGTAGCAATAGGCCGAATAGTAGTAAGCAACTAGTTTCCAAACCATGTACAAAAGATATGAGTTTGATGTGGAAATGGAGAGATAGACTTGTGTCATGTAGTATTTAATGTCTCTATTAGAAGTTATAAATTGCATCAGTCTTGACTTATGTTCTGTGGTTTTTTAAGGTGTCTATTCCTAATTTATAAGAAAAATATCATAAACATTTTACATGATTATTTTTAAGATGGAGCCTCTTAATTTTTTTTTTTTTTTATTATTTCTTATAAAGTAGTGGTTAGTGATAGCAACAGAGCTGAAGGACCCTTTTTCCACACCATATGGGCTTAAAAGAAATGTCTTTCAGAATGAGGAATAGGAAACAGGAAATATGATGTTCGGTTATTTGTGGCTTTCTTTTGCTGTTGTTTTTTTGTTTGTTTAATCACTCCCTTTTCTTTACTGCTTAGTCTAGATAAAGATTAATCCATACACCCAGGAAGTCCCTGGATTCTGTTGTCAGGCTTCCCAATAACACATCATCTCCTTGTTCCCTAGTTTTATCCATTTAAAGTATCATTAAATGTTACGTATTTGTTGTTACATTTCTGAAGTAGAGGCTTGAACTGTATTGTTTTCTGAAACAAACTTCTTTTTTTTTGCCACTGAATTTCTGGGGAGTGTTATCAGCTCCTGGGCTCATCTTCATTTCTAATGCTAAATAAACTTCCTGGTGTTCTTACTCCATTGTGTGCTTATTTAGCGTGCACTGAGAAAAAAAAATAAAAATCTATGTTGATAGTTTTAAAACAAAGTGCAGAAGAGTTTTGTAGTGTGATTAGCTGGTTTATTGTTGGCCTGAACTAGATTTCTGGACCCTCTCTATAGTCAAAAGAAAGAGACAGATCTTTGCCTTTGATATACCTATCTCTAGGCACTATTGAGGAAACCTAGATCTCTGGTAAAGGCTAGATGTCTAAATCTTAGATGGTTACATTTAAGCGAGACAAATCCCAGACTTAGTACAAATGTTTCAAAAATTTAGGCATTGTTGGACTTTCTGGGTTCTCCTGGGATTGAAATGGATTAGTACAGACCTTTTTCTTCAGTGCAAAGTTAATTAAGAAAATCTTTGAGGATTGGTCTACCTACCAAATTCTTATTCTCCTGGATGCCTCACAGAGAAATAAACACCTGGAAATAGCATTATGACAGCCTGTCAAAAAAATATATTTTGTGGAGCCTTTGGCATAGAGGTCCTTGCCTTGCTATGAGTAAAAGATATTGCTATTTAGTCTGTGTGTTGATCCATAGGAAATGGTTTCTCAGCCTGTTTCTTAGTGGATTGAATTATAAAACTACTGGCACCTTCAGAATTGAATCCTGAAAGATGCAGAGCTTCATCAGTTCCCACTGCTTATGGTGAAAACTGATGATATTCAGAAACTTGTCGACATTCAGTCCCATTTGAGTTGCTAAGAGCTGTACAGGCAAGGAACTTCTAAGAGAGCATTGGGGAACCAGGTGGGATTCGTGGAAGTACCTGCAAACATCACGTCTCTTCAGCAGAGAAAAGCTCACACATTAGCCATTAACTTGTTTTCTGTCACAAACACTTTAACACAGTATGCATTAAGAAAAGAGTAAACTGTCCTTCATTTTGGCCCACATTGTTAAAATTTTTGGATGAAGATATATAAATCAGATTCTTCACACTGCATTGATGTGATTTTGTTAGGCTCTGTCAAACATTGGTTCAGTAATTCCTAAAGTGCTTGTAGCTTACAATGCGAAATGATTGACAACCATTAAAGTGCTATACCTTGCATTTGAGAGAGGAAAAATGCATTACTGATGAGAATTGGAAAAATTAACAATGAAAGTCATGAAACTAGCACTTGATTACTATTGGCTCAAACAATATTTTTCATCATGTTTAATCATGTGCTGAGACCAAAATTCCTGTCCCATTAAATAAGAACGAGGAGACTCTATAAAAACATCCATCATTCCAGCATGAAAATTCAACTCTGCTTAGAGCTCTGCTGGTGTCTAAGTGAATTTATACAGACGACTCAAATGGCTCATCAGATCAGAATTGGTCTTTTATCCTTACCTTCATGTTTCTGACCATGTCACCTATTTTTCAGAATTGTAAACAATTATTTCACTTCTACATCCAGCACAAAGCCTATTTTCTTTTTCTGGAAAAAATATTTCTCTCTCTCCCTCTCTCTGTTTTTTTAAAGCTGATGCATGTTTTCAAGGGCTCTGGATAGCACATCACATAACAAATCCAGCTCATTATTATGCATTATCTACTGCTGCTTGCTGCAATGCAATATTTACACTTTGGCATTAAGGCAGGAGACGGCCCTCGTTATGCAGCACAGCCACCACTGATAGATCGACACAACGTTTTTTTCAGAAACATGAAGAATTGAAAATGGTTCATCTGGGGATTGCAGGTGCTATGAATTCTTTATATCTAACAGTTGGCCTGCACTGACCCAAAGGATATTAGATTTCTTAGGAGCAAACGCGGTATGTTGAAATGTACTTAAAAAGCTCAATCTCAACGGCCTGCGGTGGCTGCCTCCCCATCATCGTTGGCCTTTGCCAGGCAGAGCTTCCTCTCCCTCTGTGCAACCCTTGCTCCCTGCCTCATACCGCCCGCTGACGGCCTCACATCCTCCGTGCTGGCATTATGCGGGCAGCAGGCAGGAGCGGGGAGGGGTAAGCGAGCGCGCCATTAGGAGCCGGAGGAGGTTGCTCCCAAGCCTGGATTTTATTGCCATGTCACTTGGATTGTTTTTACAGCTGGCAGGCCAGAGCGACCTTTGGCTGCCTCTTCTCATTTCTGTTGGCTCCTTCCCCACGAGTCCACGTCAAATCTGCTTCTCCTGTGGTCTTTTAAAGGGCTGCTCTGCCATTGTTGCTGCTGCCTACAGGAGGCTCTGACCTCAGATTGGAAAATGGAGGAGGGGAAGGGGGAAGATGAGCACTGAGGGGCTGTTGAATGGCCCAGCACTAACTTTGTCTTGCTGCTTTAATGACATCAGGACTGAGGTGCTAACCTACTGCTGCTGGCATGGGACGCCAGCAATTCACCAAGGGACAGGGAAACATTGCAGCTACTATCCAAGCAGGGAGATGCTGTGGAGATGAGGGAGGGCATGAAGTGACACTTACCTTGCAGGAAGCACAAGGCAAAATCACCTTGAGATACTAATGAGATGTGTCTCTAACAATTTTTCATGGAGGATCTAAAAGAACTTTACCTATAAAACTCAGGCATCGCAGTATCACTCTGCAGTTTGCAAGCATCAGTATCACCCCTATTTCTTTTTATTTTGAGACAGATCTGTTGACTTATGTCACTGTCAGTCAGCGAACCTACTTACCACAAAGATCACCTAACCACTGGACAATGCTGCTTCCCCAGAAGTGGTTCCTTCTTTCCTTCTGCAAAGTACCCCAGCATCTTTCCACACTTTGTGTCCTCAAAACATCCCTACTTCTGTGTTAGAAGGTGATTACTGAGAAAATCCTTCACAGTAGCAGAAATTAGGATAGAATTCAGTTTTCTTTTTTTCCATCTAGACTCCAGAAAATCTCTTGTTTCTGCCAGTTTGTGATGATTTTAAAGACCTGTCGAAGAGGAAAGCAAACTGTGCATTGCACAGATCTCCATCACTGTGACCCAAACTCAGACCCAGCATGCAGCAGTGTAGTGCCTGGCTTTGCCACCGTGATTCTTGTCCTTCCCTTCCTTTGAACAACAATTTGGAGAGGGTGGAGGAGAGAATAGAATTTGGGAGGATGAAAACTGTCAGATAATTGAGACAATTTTTAATTAAACTGTGCATTTCACTGCTATGCTCAAAGAGCTTTATTGTAGTGTTGCTGTGGCAACCTTAACTTTGAGTGTCCTGACGTGTGATTAAAATCTTAGATTTAAATGTTTCATTAACAAAGAAAGAGGGTTTTTTTTCACAGGCAGCCACCAAAATCGCTGATCCTGAAGACTGAGGGTCAGATTGTCACCTCGGATTTTGGTCGCTGAGGGGAGGGATGGAGAGAAACAGCCATGCAGATGACTGAAAGCCTATGAGGGAGAGATATCCTTTTCCTGACTTACAAATGCTTGCCCCCTTCTCCCCCCTACTCTGCGTCTTCCCGCTCCCTAAGGATGCTACACCAATCAGACTTAGTATCTTAAAAGGCCATAAAGGGAAAAATGTCAGGTGTGAGCTGCTCTGCTCAGCATGACAGGAGTTCAGATAAGAACACAAAAAATACCACATGGGGTTAGACATAAGGTTCATTTAGCCTGCTAACCTTTGCCTGGAAACAGCAAGTAGAAAATGCTTAGGATATGTATAGACTTGACCTTTCTCTCACAGACCCTCCCAGCTCCTGATAACCACTACTTAAATGTGTCCTTGGAAATCTCCCCGAAATGGTGGTTTTTCCTAGTAAAGACCTTCCAAGCTAGGAGAGGCATATCCTTTCCTTTTTATTTTTTTTTTTTTTTTTCCCATAAGTGACCAGACTTCATCCTTGGAAGAAAAAATGATTGCTGCTTGTATTATGATGGAATGGGATTAAAGATTCAGGGCAGCCCTGTAGGCAAACAATGAAATAGAGGCATCCTAGCGTTAAGGCAAGATGTTTTTTCTTTTTCTTTCTTTTGTTTTTTTCTGTGCCTTTTAAGAAAGAAAAATAGGATACAGCCCCTAATATATGTTTCTGTATAGAGATGAGGATCTGTCTTGACATGTCCTTCTCTTTTCTGTTAATGGTCATAACAGCTTCATCCTGAGAAGCTGGGGTCAGATCATCATTTCTGATTTTAATCACCAAAGGTAATGAACAGAAAAAGGGTCACTAAAATAGCTAAATTTCCATCAGCCAACAACCCTGAAATATTATTTCTCAGCTCTCCTTATGTCTTTTAATTCTTTCAGTTCTCATTTAAGTTACCTGGGAATAAGATAGAGTGGAAAGATATTATATGTTAAATAATGGCCTTACCCAGGAAAATGAGGTCTACATTAATGCAACATTTATCTCATCACTTACAGTGCTGGATTTCTTCATTGCTCCATCCAACAATGGAGGTTCACTCAGTTCTTGGTTTTTCCTTGTTTCAGGAAAAGAGGTGAAAACTCAGAGAACATCTAACCATTTGTGTAGTATAGGAGCAACACATAATTTCCTGACCTGCTGCGCAATTAGTTTATGCCCTGAAGTGTGATGTTTGATTACCATCCTTACAGACTTAGTTTGTGGTGCTAATGGCCGTAAAATTATTGAGTTTCTTATTAGATGAAGTCACAGAACTTGTTACAATGATTTCCAGTTGCAGTGAATTACCCAGACTGACCATATGCTGCATGGTCTGCTCCATACTTGCTCTCTTTTGACTTCCCAGGACTATCGATGCATCAGGACTGCAGCAAGAAGAGAGAACATTTACTCTAACTTGCATAATTTTGACCAGCTCAAACATGGCAAGATCACTTGCTTACTAATCTGCTCGTTACTCTAATCTGTATGGTTGTTTGAAAACCCTCTCACATTTAGTGATTGGTGAGCACTGCATTTTGCCTGTTTTTTTTTCAGGATGTATCTTAAAAGTTTTCTCTGTCCTGAACTGGACAAAACCTCACGACTTACAAAATATTAAAGAACGTACACACATACAGAATACAAGCTTTGGTAAACTGAACCATTTTTTACTATGTCTCCTGTGAGTCTGGAGAATGCAAAGGTTAAGAAAAATTATTAGGAAAAATTGTAACTTTTATTAGAGAAGTGATATATTAAAAAGAAAGGAAAATGACAGGTATTATTTTAACTCTATAATTTGCTGTATTAGGAGATACTCTCTTGAGAAACGTCTTTTTAACACTATTTTTTCCTGTTTCTTTTTAACTAATTATAATCTAAATTTGCAAATTTAAAAAACTGAATTTTTCTTATATTTTTGTACCTGTCCACATGGTGTCTTCCAGCAACATTTTTCTTTTTCTTTTTCTTTTTCTTTTTCTTTTTGTTTTTCTTTTTCTTTTTCTTTTTGTTTTTCTTTTTCTTTTTCTTTTTGTTTTTCTTTTTCTTTTTCTTTTTCTTTTTCTTTTTCTTTTTCTTTTTCTTTTTCTTTTTCTTTCTTTTTCTTTT
Source organism: Tetrax tetrax (assembly GCA_009806455.1). Classification (NCBI taxonomy): domain Eukaryota; kingdom Metazoa; phylum Chordata; class Aves; order Otidiformes; family Otididae; genus Tetrax; species Tetrax tetrax. Next base: position 986,768 of record WHYT01017064.1, on the reverse strand, counting down.
TCTTTTTCTTTTTCTTTTCCTTTTTCTTTTTCTTTTTCTTTTCCTTTTCCTTTTCCTTTTTCTCTTCTTCTTCTTTTTTAATGATAGAGCTATTTTTCCAGAGATACTGTTTCCAGCAGCTCAACATTGCATCCGAAATTAAACAAAGGGTTTTAAATTTCCCATAAGTTCTACTGGTCTTCTCTGTCCTGAGTAGTTCACCTCAAGATTTTTAACACAGCTAAACAACACAATGTCAAAGTTCTGTAGACGATAATTCAAGAGGGAAGTAAATAATTTTAAGGATTGAATTAAGAAAAAAAAGCATAACACATTTTCAATATGTCCAAATTTTTCATCATCAAGATTAGGGGAAAATGTTCTCAGAGTTAAGAATGAGAATTGTTCCCAGCTTTTAAATCTGTTAGTGCTGGAGTGATGGAACAGGGTTAAAACATCTACTTTGGGTACCCTAATACCTAAAGAAAAAGCTCCTGGACTCAGCTTGTTATATAGTTAATTATTGCTTAGAAAATAATAATGTAAGGTTCCTACATGCTGAGTAAAATGAGTTTGCCAAGCAGAAACATCAGGAACAGATTTTTTTTTTTTTTCCTTTACAGTCCACGAAGAAAAAAACCCATGATCATAAGAATCAGGGCTTCCTACAAATCGTTGTTAACTACTGACAACAGAGATGCATGTCCTCACCTAAAAAATGCACAACTGGTCATGGTTTTGAAGAGACATTTTTCAATTATAGATAAGAACATTATTTCAAGGATGAAGAATCATAGATTCATAGAATCATTTAGGTTGAAAATGACCTTTAAGATCATTGAGTTCCCTTTTGGTCTAACAGACTTGAGGTCCTACCATCCACTTCTCAAACGTGACCCTAACTACAGAATTATGGATGGATTGGAGAGGGACAAGTGAGAAGTCAGAGTTGAGATGAAGGTACCCCTCTCCTTGCAAAAAGGCCGTGGTGCAGCCAAATATATAGATCATGGGCAAAGGAAAGAAAAGGCCAGAAGAAAACTGGTCATATAGTTAAGTAGCAGATGCATGTCCTCATATTTTTGCATCTGTGGTGTGTGTATTGGCTACTTTCTCCATTAGAATGCTGTGATGGTATATATTTGCTACTTATTTAAAAACAATTTTAAAAGAAAAGATGAGATTTTTCACATTATCCCCTGAGCGAGGCCTGAAAGGAGAACACCAAGTGAGTTGTTTGACAAAATCACTCTTCAATATCTATTTTAAAAAATAGATTCTTTAAGTTCTGTAGTCATTAAAGAGGAACTAATGGTTCTTGGTCTTTTTTTTTGAGACCTGAGGTACAAAAAGAAGTTCTAATATTTAGAAAATAAATGTATTATTGAAGACAAACAGCATTTTTTTACATTATTGCATCATTTTGCAACTACCAAATTATGTGTTTTCACTTCTTTAATTTGCAAAGTTTGCACCCCCCTCTGCAAAATGCTGTAAATTATATATTTTAACCCATAGAAGATTTTTTTTTCCCTTTTATTATGTTGTTAGATTCAATGCAGTTTAATTGTATTTTATCTGCCAGAGTTGGGAATTAAAGAATTTCGCGTAGATCTAAGGGAAGCTGGAATTTCCTCTGGTTGCCTGCCTTTTTTTCTTTTTTTGCATGTCTCAGAGTTTTGACATTTTCCCTAGTGACGGTTGCTATGCTATTCCTCAGCACATTGCCTGGTGATCCTTGCAATGCCTAAAGGTGCTAAGACATATTTCGTACAGAATATCATCCTTTTTTTAAAAAAAAAACAAACAACAAACCAAACCAACAAAACCCCCCACATTTATTGGAATGGGACCTCAGTTAAAGTTTATCCCCCAGAGATGGTGTCAAATTTCTCATTGACACACAGCAGAGTCAAAGGCATGCAAAGTTAATAATGACCAAAGTCATTTTGTACACAGTCCCCCTGCCTGTCATCATCAAAAGGGACACAAAATTAGCTAGGTTCAGGTAACTGGCTGATTCATTAAAGACAATATCCCGCTTCTGGCACATGTCAATGGAGGGTTGCAGAAGAAAGGAGAAATCATTGCATTTGCTAATAATAAGGTCTGCCGTTCCTACAGGGATGAGGGCGCGTGTGAATATTGTCTTCCTAATAGCTTGCAAACTCAGCTTAAGTCTGAGATCACAAAATCATCTTACACAATGCATAAATAAGAGAGAATTTATTTTCTCCTTGTCCAATTCCATTTAACAGTGAATTTCGCTTGTATCTGCAAATAGCAAGACAAAAAAATCTCTTTTCGCAGGTGGCCCCTTATCACTTGTCATCTGTCGTCTCTCCCAGCTCAACCTGTTTTCTGAGTACCTGAATGGCCTTATGAAAAAAAAAAACAAACAAAACAAAACAACCTAGCACTCTTTGTCCTCGTTTTTGTGAACTCTGGCAGACTCAAACCTCCAGGAAGAGTTGCCGGCAGGTAAAATTGACAGCAGGCGATAGCTGACTGCATGTCTGCCGCAAGGATCAGCTCCCACCAGGCCTGACACACGTTGTCACCCTTGTTGCACTGGCAATAAAGGATGCAGAGGCTGGTGGAGCCGTAGAGGAGAGATCTCTCCACAGCATGCACCAAGGCTGACGTACTGAGAGGCTGGTGTTTGGTTAAAGCCCAGCACCAACCTACATACTTGAGTCAGACTGTGTGAAAAATTGATTTTTTGGAGTCATCTGCCAAACTGGGGAAAACAATGACAGTAGCAATAAAATGACAAAAACAGACAAACAAAATATTGAACTAAGTGAAAAACTTGGGAGAGGAGGGGAGGGAGAATGGTTTATTGTTGAAATAAGAAATATCATTTTGCTTGATCCAAAATGAAAAGTTCTGTTACAGGCACTTGTAAGGCAAAAAAAAAAAAAAAAAGAAGTGATCACTGAGGCAAAACCATCATCCACCAATCACTCAGGAGCTTGGGAGTTAGTACATTTAACCCTGGCCGTAAGAGATCCCTGTGTCTGAGGAGGTCTGAACCTCTTCGTACCTTTGATGAAGCTGCTAAGCTTCATAGTTGTATGTGATCCTGAGCATTCACAATAAATGAGTATCCTTGATTCATATTGTTCTACCAAAACTGTATACAATCCAAATTTGCTAAGTTAGCTGAAAAAAAAAGCAAAAAGAAATCAAAAGTAGGAATCATCAAAAACTACTTATCTAGGGCTAGTTTTCATCTAGAGAGGATGAGAAAGAAAATAACTTAATTTTTCTTTTTCAGCATTCAGTTTTTCATTTGCTACATTTTTCCTCCTGCTGTGATTGAATGTCTTTTTTTTTTTTTTTTAATCTGTACATGATTTATCCATATGTCTGGGGGTGGGTGACAAACTTCATTTAAAGTTAAATTCTTCAAACAGCGTATAAGAATATTAATTACCGTAGCCAGCCTGTTTCAAGAATCCAGACTCTGATAATCAGGTCTGCTCTGTTAATATCCCTGACTGATGAATGTCTCTGCCTGATGTTTAAACATACCCATTGGGATCTCACACTATTTAACAAGCACATAAAACAAAAAAAAATAATCCCAGGGAAAGTCTCATCCTGAGAAGAGGATAGTGCACCAGTGAAGGCACTTGTATTCACCCTGGGTGTTTTGTCCCCGTTAGCCAGGTGCTGCTTGTATTCGTTTTCCACTGTTTGCAATGAATCTGCCCCACTAAGGTGTAACATTTAAAGTTGGACCACAGCATCTCTTTTGTCACTGAATTGAGAAAAAAAAAAGTTTCACTGCTCTGTATTGCATAAAGAGATGCTGAAGTAGAAGTGCTAAGAATTGCTATTATGGGCAATCATGGAATGTTTATTTAACTTCTGTACTTGATGTTTGGCTAATGCTTTTTTATCTTTTTTTTTAATGTAAGTATCATCATATCAGTTTCTAAATATGGTTTGTATTTCTAATCTGAAAGAAGTTGTTTAAATGGAGGAAAATGCAGCTAGAATTTTTTTTTAAAAAATCATACTATGAAGTTTATGTTGTATCTAAAATATTAAAGACTATATTTTTTGTTCTATAAATGTATTATTTCTTGTCAACATCCATCACTATTTCAGTAACAACCATTATTCCATTATACATTGTCTGGAATTCTCCAATATAATCTTCATTTTTTTAGACACTAAACACAAAATCAAAATCAACAACCTACCAACTATAATCTATGGAAAACCTGGAGACTAACACATCTGTTTCCATGAACACAGTAAGCCACCCAAAATACATCCAAACAATTATATCATCCAGTCAAGCCCGTGGACACCACTGTATTTACTTTGAGGAGAACAATCACAATACCTATCTTAATAATTAAAAGAGGAATTTTATCCAACAAGGCACTTTTCCAAGAGAATAGATTATTTTGAAAGAAACATCTAAAAGCACTGCAAGAATTACTTCCACATGTCATAGGTACAATGTGTTACAGGCCATCTTGCCCTGGAACCTGTGTGGGAAATTGATGAACAATATAATTAAATGACTAGTTTAATTATACTTTAAACTTATATGGGAAGATCATACTTGCTCAGAACTCTTCTAACCATTCACAGCCTGCAAATCACTACACTTGTCGGAAGAAAAATCCATGTAGGCCAAAAACTTAACAAATAGGTTTAGATCATAACTGAGGAAAAAATTTAAACCTTACCAAAGCATCTCCACTACAACCATAGTAAACATCCACAAAATGGACTCATAAAACCTTTCATCTTTCACTTGTCTTTTTGCAGCACATACTATACTTCGTTAAGCTCATGAAACGTCCTACTTGTCAAATGAAAGCAGGAGAATGAACCATGGAGACAATAAACAGTGGACAAAACCAGCTTTGATGGGGAAGACTGTTTTTCCTACAAAAGATTTATTCCATACTATTTCAATCCTGATTATCAAGAGTCTTACAAAAGCCGCCTAGAGCTGAATCTGAGAACTACAATTTGCAACTTGGTTGGTTACTGAAACCAGGATTCAATTCTTGATTTTCTGATGCATTATAAGGTTTCTCCCATTGCCCACCAATATCTGTATGTTTCTTTACAAAGATCCCTTCTATTCCACAGTACCAATTGCCGTTTCTAGAGATGTGACCTGATTCTTATATAATGAAGCAAATCATTATGTTTTCATTTTTAACTCAGCTTTAAAACTCATTACTGCACTTTGTGTGCTTACTTTTTGTCTACATTAATTAGTCTAATAAAAGTTGTTAACTTTGCTTACAACTCCTCTTCAATGAAAAAATAGTACATATTTTTGACTGATTTTTTGAATTTTAATAATTCTTCTGAATAATTTTTTTTTGTTTTGTTGCAGGAAGAAAATGTTGTTTTGTTTTGTTTTGTTTTTTTTCCAGACAGTTCAATTGCAAAATTAAAAAAAAAACACTTACCGAAACTTCTAAGTCCAGTCTGCCTGTATTTTTTTTTAAGATTCACCCAGAAGTCCACATCTTTCTGTATTGTTTTTCATAAAGAAAGTTAATTTTAGGAGGAAACTTAAACCAAAATTCCTTTCAGTCATTTTTTTACTAAGGAAAGTATTTATGAAAATTTCCATGATCTCCTGGGACCACAAGATGCCTTAAAGTAATTATCAAATGATGTCCAAAATGTCAGTGGCTGATGTGTAGTTAAAGGTGATGATCAAGTGTAGGAATGTCTTATATTACTTTAGACATCTGCAATATAAATGCCTCTGTCCGACCTAGTCATCTTTATCTCTTTGTAAAGCCAGTGGAGAGAAATTTAGAACATGATTCCTACCATCTCCTTTAACCAACCACATTACAATTCAGGCATTTGAATATTTGTCCAGATGATTTCCACCCTAGACCTTGAACGTTTTTAGATGCTTTAGAAGCTTAGCCAAGATCAATCCAGCTACCGATGCATCACTATTGGGGTAAGAAAGCTGGGTAGAAGGTGAACTGACACACCATAGGAAGATCCATCAGTGCTCGGGTTGGGTATCTACTTGTTGATAAGCTTTCAATTTCTAACTCCACATTTCCTGACAGAGGCTGATTGCATGAGTTTTCATCCCCAGGATATCCACACACGGCATATAGACTAAATATCAAAGGTGTCTGAACTGTGAGTGATATTTACCCACAGTATACGTGTCATTAACAAGTAGCTAAGAAAAGATTGATCTAGATTCTGACTTTAAGATAAGATCTGGCAGCTGTGTGTGTAACCAGCAGAAGTATTATCCTTGTAAAAGGTTGGAGCTTCATCTTTAGAGCTATATACATCATTTTGATTCTGCTTTCTTGACTAAAACACAGCAAATAATAGTTTCACATTGACCAAATTTTTGTTTTGCTCACCATCATGCTTTCTTTTGGATCATATGAAACGTTGCATTCTTTTCTAAGCTATTTCTAAATAGCAAATGTGGCAATAAAGGCTAAAACCTTAAAAGATACCTCTAAGAAAATGGGTGCATTGATTCACAGTCTAATCACTCTCGTACCATCTGGGATACTTGTAATTTCAATTCTTGCCCATTTTTGCCTGATTCAAAGCAGCAGTATGAAATTGAGTCACTCATTTGAAAAAGATGGGTATCTCTGCATTTGGGTCAAACAATAGCACAGGTAATATGAAAACCCTAGTCCTTTCTGGAAACTATACGTTACTTAAGAGTAACAATAAGTCCTTGATCCTTCTAGATAGGGCAGTCACCTGCAGTTTGTTGGCAAATGGTGGTTTCAGTTTCTGATCCATGTCTGCTAAACAATTTTCACAAGGAGATACATTCCTGCAGCAGCAACAGAGATAAAATAATTTCAGAATACCTGTAAAGTTAGTGCTGGGAAACTCTTGTTGATATGGTTTCCTTTCCAAGTTATTACACAGATCTCAGTCCTTATCTGAAATCAGTGTCTTGTCTTTTCACAGGCGCCTTTTCCTTCACATAGATGACACCACCTCCTGCTTTAATTTTTCAGAAACACTTAAGGTAACTGCTTAAATGCTTATTAAATAATTCCTAAAAAAAACCAACACAAAACCCTCTCCTCTCCATATGATACAAATTTGCATGTCTGCAAAGTTTTCAACAAATAGAAGAGGCTCCAAAATTATTTTGCTAAACTATACCAGGAGTACTAGCAAAGTCAGCCATTCCATCTGCTGCCTCCTCGCTCCCCAAACACCTGCACTTCGCCTGTTTCTCTTTGGCTCATAATCTGCATAACCCACACAGGACTGGGGAGGGCATGTCTGTGCCCTCTGTCACAGCTATTGTCCTCTTCACAATTAATGCTTACCTGTTGTGTTCAAAGATTTCTTTGTCTTGGTGGAAATCAGAGCTCTTGAACAACGTGCAATTACTGCAGGTAATCTAGATATCAGATATAAGGTTTCATTTTTTAAATTCGCCGTAAGGTTGCATTTCTTTGTTCTTTGCACTCCCCAAATTCCCTAAGCATTCAGCCAGAAATTTATAATGGCAAGAATAGAGCAGTTTAGCTCCCCAAATGATGTAGTTTTGCAGGTGTGCGTATGAGAGTAGAAATAATTATAAAAATTATATATACAGAGAAAAAAAGTACTGCAGATATATTTTAGAACATCTTAGAAGAAACACTAGTTAGCATGAAACACATCAAAATTATTGATTTTATTGGGTAAAGAAAAATGATGAATTTTCTTCTAGCAGGTGGCAATAGCTTCTTGAATACTTAAAAGGATTGGATTTAAAGATATGGCTGCACATTATTATCCTTCGTCACTGTCATATTAAAGCCTGGAAGACTTCATTCAATAAATGAAAACCACATTGGAAGATGTCATTTTATTTGGGAATAGGTTTATACATTCAAAATCATCCTTGGCACTCCAGTGTTAATATACCTCCAGTGATAATTTTCAGTGTGTGCAGTTTTAAACGTGGTTGGTGAAAGATGGAGGGACTAAAACTTCCAAGGATGCTAATTATTTTAGCAATCCTCTCTTCTGCTTGTGTCATCCATTGTAAGAGCAGAGGCTGCAGTTTCTGTGGTTTATGACATAGGACTGGAATGGGATGCTCCTTACTATATTACTTATGCAGCTTGATATTTATCTTGTATGATTATTTTTTCCTTCAGCTCAAAATAATTTAATCACACATTAAAGCCATGAAAATTCCATTCCTTTTGCAGACTAGATTCTCCAGATTTATAATCTACTTACCTCACACGGTTTTGTTTAGAGATTTTAAGATTGGCTTTATTTATTATACAGTCTATAAAGTAAAATTATTCTAAATCACTCCTGTGGAACCATGAAAATGAAACCTCAGATAGGCAAGAGGATTTTTATGTCTTTTAATTAGAGGTTATGTTGAAACTTCAAATGCTATGGCAAAATGTTCATTGAACAGCCTTTTCTCAGGCCGACTACAAAGGACAGAACCTCAGCTGTTCAGAGCTGAGATGTCACAGCTTTTGAGTGGTTTTAAATGATGCTATCAATATTCAAAATCCTTAGCTCTTACTTAGGCAGGAACTTTATATAGGAAATCTGTTGCTTTAGTGCTATTTTACAGCTAGACAAATTGAGGAGAGGTGAATGTTTGAATTGTTGTACGTGCCTCCTTTCTACAGACGCTTGGGGATGATGCAGTCATGCGGTTGTCCAGGATTTACTTACGGGCTGTCAATCTGAAGTCAGGTAATAATTACAATTTGCTAAAATTAGTCCTTATACTTTAAGATTTCAAGTAGTTCATTGCGATTCAGAAAGTTTGGTCCACCTCATGCACAATTAGCTCACAGTGGTTAGATTTCTTTTTCTTCCCTTCTCAAGTATCAATATTCCATTTTCTGTGTTTGCAGCCACCTGGACACAGCTGTTACCTATTTTCCCTCCTGTTCCCTGCCTATGGCACATGATTTAATCTTCTGAAGATGGAAAATCTCCAACTAACTAAAGTCTTTGGGCTTAAGATACTGCATGTCTGTAAAACATAATGGGCTATAATATGCAAGCAGCCAGACTAGATCATCTAATGGCACCTTCTGGCCATAAACTATGAAATTATTAAATGTTTGAAATTGTAGAATATAAGATACAGGATAACGTTAAGCCAATGGGAGTGGTGGAAACTAAGCATTGTGAGTATTAGACCCCACATACTTGGTTTCATTAAACTCCAAGCTCTATAATTTCCCTTAGGCAATACCATTATATAAAAGAAAGAGGAAGAAGCTTTAGGGCCACTTGACCAGTTATCTCCCAATATTTGGTAAGTGCATACACTAAAGCTAATTTTCAAGGAATTAAATGCCTGAGATTCAATCCAGCAAACTAAGTAAATCCTGTCTCACAATTCAGAGGGAAAGAATTATTTTCAACATAGCTTCAATAAGCTTAAGTATGCAAATTTAACTCAATGTACAGGCAGGTGCCAATACTGTAACTGTCTCAACTGTTAGTGACTACCCAGCTTTTGGTAGATTGGGGGAAAAATATTGTTGATTGGGGAAATGTTAATATTTACGGCAAGAACCTAATCTGGTTTAATCAAAATACTTTAAAGTATATTTCCCAGTTACTCCAGCCAAGAGTTATCCTAGTTCCATAGATATACATTTATTTAATTATTTATTTTCTTACTATTAATCAAAGGTAGCTTTTCATAGTAATTAATCACACGTCCTAGGGAACTGTGGTATGTTGTACAGTGGAAAACTAAAGTTAAAGCGGTCTTGAATCTCATCAAATTTAAGATTTATGATGTTTGCTCTGGTCAGGTTTGGTTTAGTCTGCTCTCAATGACAGACTCCTCTCTTTGTCCTCTGCTAAATATGCTTGCATAGAACCTTCATATAGAATCATAGAATCATAGAATGGTTAGGATTGGAAAGGACCTTCAAAGGTCATCTAGTCCAACCCCCCTGCAAGCAATAGGGACATCTCAAACCAGATCAGGTTGCTCACAGTCCCATCCAACCTGGCCTTGAATGTTTCCAGCGATGGGACATGAACCACCTCTCTGGGCAACCTGTGCCAGTGTTCCACCACCCTCATTGTAAAAAATTGTTTCCAAACATCTAATCTAAATCTACCTCCTCCTATTTTAAAACCATCACCCCTCGTCCTATCACAACAGGCCCTACTAAAGAGTTTTTTCCCGTCTTTCCTGTAGGCCCCCTTGAGGTATTGGAAGGCCGCTATAATGTCTCCCCAGAGCCTCCTCTTCTCCAGGCTGAACAGCCCCAACTCTCTCAGCCTGGCCTCATAGGAGAGGTGCTCCAGCCCTCTGATCATCTTCGTGGCCCTCCTCTGGACCCTCTCCAACTGGTCCATGTCCTTCTTATGTTGGGGGCTCCAGAGCTGGATGCAGTACTCCAGGCAGGATCTCACCAGAGTAGAGTAGAAGGGCAGAATCACCTCCCTCGACCTGCTGGCCCCACTTCTTTTGATGCAGCCCAGGTTGTGGCTGACTTTCTGGGCTGCACACATGCACTGCCAACAGGTTGCACAACTTGACCTAAATTTTCATGCAAACATATTTATAAAATTCAAACCAGAAAATTCAGAGATATTCTTATTAATCACTGGATTTTGGTGATCATATATCTCATGGAGTAGATGCAGCTTATGACAGATGCCACACTTGTGGTTCCTTGATTTGCACAACAGGTAGAATGTTACAGCTCTTTTCTAGTCTGGCTGTACAAGATTTCTTCCACACAAGGAGGTGATGAGATAATCTATACATAGTTTGCATCCTTGGATGCATGCTGAATGCACATCTGGACCTTTAGATTGACAGAACTGGCAAAAACAGTGTGAAGATCTGTACTGAAACCAGGGATTCACATATAAAGCCAGGGAAAATCCTTTCTCCAAAGAACCCATGTTGTAAGAAGAAAAAGGTTGGGACTTGAAAGCTCTTCCCAGAGCCAGGTAGGCAAGTGGCAAAGCAAAATCTAATCTCTGAACTCCCAAGTCATTTCTTTCCTGGATATACTTATTTTAATGAAAGTTATGTTTTACTGTAGCTTATGTCTCGGTCATCACAACAGGAACACATAGGATGCTATCCATGCTATGGATAGCATGGATCTGCTTGTCATGACAATTAACACATTCAGTGTTTTGTTATTGATAAGATCAAAGGCAGTTTGTCTCTACAAATGCATATCTAATGAAAGCAAATACATACCTGAAATCTAAAACTCTTACAGGGTAAGTTTCTGGGACTGTAGTTCAAAGGATTTTTGACTGAAAGGTTATTACGAATACGCTGAAAATAATTTAAAAATATTAACTCTTTATAATGTTTAAAAAAGTTATCTCTTTTCCCTGATTGAACATATAGAATAATTAAAGATTTAAATTTTGTAAGGCACGTAAACAGTGAAAATATTTCATATTATTGCTTTGAATGTGGACAGAATTCCCAAGTTCCTTAGCATTAAAATTCACTTTTTTCCAGTATCTTTTCTGCCTTCCACCTGTAACAGTCAGTCAACTTACATACCTTACAGAAAATAACCTTGTTGCATTACTTCAGAAGTGCTTTGTGATTTTGGTGACTCCCTTTTCTGACTGTCTGTTTGAAACACTGAGGAAGGAAGGCCTGAACTCTGAAACAACCTGAAGTCAGACCGTGAGGGCACTTCAGAATAAGAGAAGGTGACCTGTTCACTGTTTAGGTGACAAATTCAGGCTTAATATTCTATTTCAATTTTGTCTTCTGCTATATAACTCCAGTGCCTGTCTCTAAAGGGTATAATAATAGTGATAGTAGTAATAAAATCTGTCATTGTTTTGAAGAGAAATACATGACAAGATGGAGATATTTGAGTAGTACGATAATGGAGGTCATATAAGTAGCTTAGATGAATAATGTAGTCAAACTTGTAGCTCGCTGAAAATCTTACCCCCTGGATTTGGCTTTTAGAATCAGAAATTGTTACTCTTTCTATTATTGTTATTATTGTCTTCGGCAACTTTAAGTCTCTGCATATTCTAGCAATTTGCACTGCATCTGAAAATTTGAACTATGGACTTGACGTTTCAGTGGCTGTTTAGACAAACAGATCTGAACTATTTCTAGCAGCACTTTATTTAAGATTATTTGTTTTCCTGGTAAGAATATTAGAATTATGTTTACAAGGACTGGACTAAATTGCTTGTGAATATCAAGGATATAATTAATAAAACCACTTTGAAACAGAGATCCCTTTCTGTGGTGGGCTTCATTTCCACCTAGTGCTAACTCTATAGATAGATACTGATAAAGGACTTATCCTGGTGGATGCTCCATATCTACTTCTCTTAAAGGGAGTTAACAGGACTTTCTGATGTCTGGCAAAATTTTGGGGACTTCATCTTACATCTATGGCTTATTTTTTTCTTCCTCTTCAGGTAATATAGTCCTTCTCTTTCAATGAGAGTTTGTATCTTCACATTAACTTATTAACTACACTTGTAAACTGTCACTGAAGCACGCAGAGCTTACAGGAATCTGGACACAATATTGGCTTTTATTGGCAAAATGCAATTACAAAGGTAATTGGCTCCTATATATCTGTGTGACACTTTCTTGGCACTATCTTCTCCCACGTCTGGATTGCCTACTCTTCTTCCACTCCTCCTCAATATGTTTTAGTGTTCGAGCCAATAGCCTGGTGACCATTCAGAGGTTATACTTGGCAGGTTTAGGACACAGATGCTGGGTTGCAATATTCAAGGGTTTGCAAGGGTTTTTGTACCAAGTTTTCTGAGTGGCTCAGTCTCTTTGACCATGTGGCAATCACAAAATTACCTTTAGGTATGATGAGAGTTAACTTATTGATGAGGTAACTCAATTTTGTAGACTTTCAGTTTCTTTTGGTTTATTTTTGTCTGGAAAGAATTAGGTTCTCTCACCTTCAGGATCATGTTTTCCAAACATTCTGCCCAAGATGAGCTGATGATTAATTATTTTATGTAACTTTTTAATGACAGAGTGGCCTGAAGACCACCCACCTAAGCCCCTAGTTGCTGAGACATATTACTGTTTCTGCACCCTACTACAAATAATCCAAAGTATAAAAGAAAAAAAAAAGCCAGGTGGCTGAAGTGGGAAGTGGGAGTAACAGAATGATGTGATGCTGTCAATCTTTCACCAGTCAGAAGCAGTAATTAGGTTGCTGTGGAAGGCTCTATATTTTTGGAAAGTCCATTTGCAATTAGTACAAGTAGGTGTTCAATAATCAATAAGCACACCCGAAAGCTTAATTAGGATTATTACCTGGAGTGGTATTACAATCTGTGCATGAAGTAATCTCTTTGTATTCTGCTCTACTGACCAGAAATTCTTCAGCTTGTTAAGGGTTGAATAAGTTTATCAACAAATAACAAGTCCAAAAATACAGAACAAGCTGTAGTAGAAAGAATCAGAATTAAGAGAATTCAGACAATACTGTGAAAGTCAACAAATGTTAATCTGACTAATGACTTTGTTACGGATAAATTTTAGTATAAGGAAATAGTGTTACAAGTAATAATGCAATTTCATGTTTGACATAGAAGACATAAAAATATGTGTGTGTGTGTGCGTGCATGTGTCTATTCCCACTACAGAAGATTTATTTTGTTCTGGAAAAAAAAAAAATAACAGTGTAACTGAACTCTTACTTTGCTCTGCAATTGGATATTTATGAACTGAATAACTCTGACAGCAAATATGTCATGACCAATCAATAGGTTGTCATATATTTGTATAAAATATTCATCAGATAACTTAAAACTGAACAAATTCATAAAGCATGTTGTATCAACCTTGCTTACAGCAAGTGCTATAGGAAGTGTTAGTTCCATTGGCATCCACAGAAATTCTCATATTTGAGCAAAGATGCACAAAGATGCTCTGGGAGAATTTTGTTCCTTTCCTCTTTCCTTTTTTTTTTTTTAAGAGTAGGCAATTAAGTAAATAAATACAGTAGCAATTTCCGTTTGACAATAATAGATCCTAAACTACCAGAAAAACTTACCTAGGAACACAATGGATTTTCCACCACTGAAAGATATTAAATTACATTTTCATATATTGCAGAAGTGGTGTTTGATGCAAAAATGACTGAGTAAGAAGCTCTTTTTGTTTTCCTGTTCTTATGAAAGGAGTTAGACTGTAATTTTCCTTTCTGGCCTTAGAATTTATGAATCTATAATACTTCAAGTATACTTGCAGATGATTTCTAAAAAAGAAGTGGAAATAAATTAATAATATCCATTGTTAGCCGAATGGAATTTGTTTACCTCATACGATTCACTGTCTGTATATACTTATAGATACATCATATGCAAAAGTTATGGAATATTTAAATGCAGGTCTAATTTAAGTGAACATAACCTTTTGATCTGAAAAACAAACAATCTAACAATAGGAAAAATTGCAATCTGTTGAGACATATTTGAGTTATTTTGCAGTAATTGGCTTGGCAGCAGCTTCAGTCACAGATTTCTGTTTCACAGATTGTCCCCAAATGAATAAAAGGTTTGCTTTGAAATATAATTAATACTGCATTCAGCTGCAAGACTTTCTCAGGTTGTCAAAGGAATTTGAAGAAGGTAGTTACCAAAAAAAAAAAAGAACAGGATGAAATAGCTAAGCCAAATTCAAACATGAGCTTGAGCTGAAGGACAGCAGGAAAAAAAAACACAAAATGAACTGAAATAAATGGCAAAAGTCTTTCAGGCATTCTTTTTTTTTATCACATCAGTCATCAACAAATACTTCAGTAATGTTCCATGAACTATACAGACAATTTCATATTGTCTGTTAAGGTAACATCTGATGGTGAATGATTTGGCTGTGTAGTGTATATACCTTACAAAAGAGAGCAGACAAGAAAAGTCTACTTTTCCAGTGCTAAAATCGTAAATGTCTGCTTCACAGACACATTCATTTTCACTTTAAATCTCTGTATAGGTATTTAGGGTTCAGAAAGACTGTTTGGGGAAATCTCTGACTTATACTGTAATGGGGAGCATGGCATTGGTGGGGCAGGGTCTGATGGGCCCAGGCCATGGGCCATGGGCCATGGGCAGGAGTGGGAAGAGACCTATGTAAGGTTGGTAAGGGCTATCATTGCCCTTGGAGCCCTGACACAACCCCTATTTCCTTGAAAGAACACCTGTATGACTACTGAGACAAGGTTGGTCCTGACATTTTAGGTGCCAGTATCCCATGGCCAACCAAGTGCTAAATCTACATAGCAATGTCTGTGAAACTTCCTTAATAGTTACCTGCATCTTCTATACATCAATAGTTTAAAATGTATCACTAATGGCTTTGCAGTGAATTCCTCCCATTAAAAAAAAAAAAAAAAAAAAAAAAA
>WHYT01017064.1:923747-970260 GCA_009806455.1 Tetrax tetrax | reverse complement strand
CAAAAAACTCCCCCCAAAAAAAAAAAAAAAAAAAAAAAAAGGATAACATAGAATCATAGAATTGTTAGGGTTGGAAAGGACCTTTAAAGGTCATCTAGTACAACCCCTCTGCGAGGAGCGGGGACATCTTCAACAAGATCTGGTTGCTCAGAGCCTTATCTGACCTGGCTTCTAAAGTTTCCAGGGATGGGGCATCCACCACCTCTCTGGGCAACCTGTTCCAGTGTTCCACTACCCTCATCGTATCATCACTCCCTAATAAACATTAATGACTGTGAACAATTCAAATCAACACAAGTTGTATAAAGTAGAAAGGAAAAACAATGTCTCCTAGCATATTCTTGTGTTGTGGTATATACTACACTGTTTCAAGCTGAAAGCTATTCCTGAGCTGGAATTGGAAGGCAGCTCTGGTTGGTATTGCTCCTTTAGCTTATCCTGTGATATATCAGATAGACCATGGTTTTGATCAACAAAAAGAGGTGACCATTTCAGACTTCCAGAAATTTAAGACTGAATAAGAAAAAGCCCCACTCAGTGTTATTGCATCTTTATTTATGAACAAAATAAGCAATTGCAACAGTTGATGAGAGAACAGAATTTCCCAGATGAAGGGCTAGAAAGATATCACTAAATGCACTAGATATCTAAAATGAGTTCACTTTTCTTCAGAACCCAAAATTTAAACTCACCTTTGCTTTGTTTGGACTTCAACTGGGTATATTAAGCACATAAACATCTGCAAGAACTGCCTCATTGCTTCAGACTTTAACTGACTGGCATGACAAGATTTGGGTGAGCTTTCTTTTATCCCAAGTGGCTAAAGTGTTTCAGATACCTGCACAGGAGGATATTTGTTAGTCTGCCAACACTGGGTGCTTTGCCGGCCATCTTGGATAGCTTTTTCTTAAAGATTGGAGCAAAACCTTTAAATATAATTTGCTTCATTTTCAGGCAGCTACCATTAATCTAGTTCAGGTCATCTAACAGGAAAGACAGAATAGTTTCGTGCCAAAGCATCTGTATCTAGCATGGGATTGCTACACTTGTATTTCACCACGAGCTTGATATCATCAGAGGTTATTTATAGTGAATTCCACACATTAGCTAGATTCCTTCTCTGTTCACATAATTATCAGTGAATTAGTTGCATATGTTGCTTTTTCAGGAGAGTTTTGGGCGGGCAAGAGTGTAACTGTAGTTTGTGTGCTTCAAGATACCTTCACAGAGGGGTAAGGATTAGCAAGAATCTGGTACTGAGACAGGCTGATGTACAAAATGAAGCTGTTTGCAAAGGATACTGTGAAAGAGCAGAGAGAAGGGGGAGATTGAAGATGTGGCTTAGTGTATATCCTAAATCTGGCTGGAAGATGGGCTTTGAACAAGCTGTTATTTTCCACATGGGAGTAGCATTGCTACAGTAAAATGCCAGATTTCATCCATCATAATGTCACGGCTCATATTAAAATGTCTTGAGGGACCTGAGGGAGGGATGGGCAAAAGACATCAAATCAATTTTCAGGCAATTGCTACGGTTTTCAGAACCTAAGCCCTATGTGATGGTGTTATGGTTGCACAAAGGGAGGCTATAAATAAGGTCCATATATCAAGAGAGGAAGTAATTTAGAAAAAGGCAGTTGATTCGACTTTTGCATGAGGCTGAACATATGGTGAAGTACAACCAGGTTATCATTCTATATATTCCTCAAAGAGATAAGCACCAAATCTACACTTATGAGAAATTAGCACGTCAGTGTAGTCCTAAAAGTGACAGCTCTTCCCTATTTGGAGGGGAAAAAAAAAAAAAAAGAGGAAAATGAAAAAAATGGGTTATAAGGTTATTTTATGTTTGTTTAAATTAACATTTAGTTATGGGATATGAAAGTCAGACACCATTATATAGCTAGTTACTTCTGGAAGTTTAAACATTAAACTTTCTGCAGAAATGGGACTTTTTTACAAGATGCTTTTAAACACAGAAAATGGGAAATTAGCCTCAGGATAGTCCTGCGCTAAAAGCAAGCAGACTTTCAAAGTTTAATAGTCTAAAAAAAAAAAAAAAAAAAAAAGCATAAATAGATTTATTATGAGTTTGTCAAGACAACAAATTATGTGCACACCACAGCATGCATGGGGCAATGTTTGTACAAGAACACCAAGCCATCACCAAGGTGGCTTAGAAGCAAATTGATTTGCCTAATGGCTTAATATTTCTGGATACTGCATCCGCTTGGGAACTCCTCTGTTTCCAGGTCTTTCTCCTGGACCAGCAGATATGAAGATTTATTCAAGTCATCTGTGTGCCTTCATATTCCATCTGGAAAGAGGATTCAGAGAGTTGTTTGTTTACGGGTCTTAGAAAAAAATACCTGTTTCTCACACATCTGCACATACCTGTGAATCTCTACTGCCTTTGTGAAACATGTAGAAGGAAATGGAAAGAAAAACACACATGCAAGCATATCTACAAAGGTATTTTTTTTCTTAAATGATCACTACAGTAGACATCATTGACCTGCAACCACCACTAAAGAAAGAATTTTGATTGTTGATGTGTAGTTTTGATCTTAGAGAAGCAAACATCAAGATTTGCAACCCAGCAGCTGTTTATATCTTGTATAAAATTAGCAGCTGGCCTCAAACCTAGCCAAAGTGGACATATGGATGAACAAAAAAAAATACAATGCTTAACACTAATTGACATACTTGTTGGCACTAGAGCTGGGTGAATAATCCATTTTTTTTTTTTTATGTTTAGTAGACAAATCAGACAAAAAAAAAAAGTGGGGAAATTTGGTAGAGTAAAATCTTTCAGCCAAAAAAAAAAGCCCTGAATCAACAATGATTTCTGCTCTATTCAAGTATTTCATCAATACAAGCAAATATATTAATTTATTTTCTTTCCAATTTTAGTTGATGTTATTGATCTTTTTTCTTTCAGTGTAGGTGATTTGTTTAAGATTCTGGTCCAAAATATTAAGTCAGTTAGTTCTGCTCAAAGTAATAATGTTCATTTATAATAGTGAAATAAAATATTATGACATTCTCAAAGGACTTCCTTCTTTTTTTTGTTTTCTTTTTGGCTGAAAATAATTACTGATTTTGTCTTAGTTTCCAGAGATTTTGTCTTTCTCTTTTAAAGCTTTATTTTTCAGTAAATTTACTGTTCATTAGGAAAAAAAATGATTGGCTAGTTCTCATTATTGGTCCCAGCGTGGCCCAATGTGCATGAAGGCCAAAGGAAATTTAGATCTAATCTCTATGTGAGGGCCATCTATATCTGATGTCCACTGGAGATTAAGAATATCCTCCCTTTGGCTTTACTTGTCATACTAACAGCTTGGATGTGTACATTAGTTTGATCGTTTCTTCTTTCAGCATAAACCTCATCATTATATCCATAAACAGTTCCAGTATAAAGTATCTACCCTTTACCTCATAGTCTTCTGGATGACATCCATTCTGAAGCTGTGCTTGCTGTGGACAATAATGGCTTTCTTATAATAAAGAAACGTCAGTTTAAAAGTCTCTTGGAGTATAGATTATTTCTGAGAAATAAACATTTCTGGATTTGTGTAAGTAGATTTGTTTCATTTGGTGGATAGTAAAAAAGAGTGAAAAAGTTCTTCAGCCCTATCTGCAGCATTTATGCTTATTTCTCCAGAAACATTGTTCTAATGAAAATATAGCTTAGCCTACAAACAGCAGAAAAGCTGGATTGCACTCTACAGAGTCAGTATAGTTAATCTTCTTGACATAATTTTTTATACTTTCTAGAAGCATTAAGCCAAGAGCACTCTTGCTATGCCCTGTATGCACAGGCAATTATTTATTTATTTCTAATCTCCTCAAAGGTTTGAGTTATGGGCAAAAATACCCAGTGATGGTAACCCACACCTGGCCCCCATCTTTCTCATCATGTCCTCACCTCCTCGTTATCCCATGATCAGAGATGCTCCTAGTCTATGACAAGGAAAAAGGTCCAGAGTGCCAAGTGATGATGTGCCATCAGGTACAGGATAGACCAGAACTTTTTGTCAGAAGAATGTTCCCAGACTGCAGCCTCCTCATGTGGACTTCTCAGGATGGAAGAAATATAGAACCAGGAAGTCAGAAAATTTTGCAGACCGTGCACTGTTAAATTTAATAGTTCAGTTTGTCTGCGTAGGTATAAAGTCATCAGCCTAAAGGATCAGCCCTGCTGGCACAGGGAAGGCTAACTTTATTTTAAAAGAAGATTTTTGTCCAGCTGCAGCATCCCTGCCTTCGTTTGAGCAATGTGTAGGATAGCATTATCTGCCCATTGACTTCCCAACTGAAAGTCAACTAGGGCAGGTTGTCTTAGTTGTATCTAAGTAAAACATTAGTTTAGAGCCGGTTAAAGGCAAAAAAATTATTTTAACATAATGAAGAACTTCAAGTTCTTCAAGTGGGGGTTTTGTTTGTTTGTTTTCTGCCACTTGTGAACATACAAGATGCTCTGCAGGAAGCCAGAGATTTTTTTTTTTATGGTTCTTTGACGTTGGACTAGTAGTTTCATTTCTCTCAGTGCGTTCCCTCCCCATTTGCAAACTAATAGTTAATGGTGTTTACATAGAGAGCTGCTCTGTGATACCTGTAAATGAAAACATTGCAACCCCAGGTGGAGATGTCACATGGTAAAAATTTGCAAAAGCCAACAGTGTTCTGTGGGTTTTTACTTGCTGTGGACCAAACATGAATATTTCATCTTACTGCAGTGATGGATTAATTAATCAATTAGGTTAACTATGTAGCAGAACTTAGTTTCAGGAGGCAATTACCTCCACTGTTAGTTCACTTCAGGATTAAGTTCTTTTCTAAGGCTAATTTGTATATTTTCCCTTTCTAGAATCCTTCCTTGATTTCACACCATTAATAGAAGGAATGTTATTGATTGCTCAGGTCTTATTTGACAAAATGCATTAACAGATGGAAGCATATTAATATAGTATTAAATTCAATTCATTTACATGAACATAACTGTCTGCTGGCCTCCAGTTACCGTTCCAAAGGTCACAGGTTTCCCTTAGGTCGTGCATCATATTTGTCAGGTCTATACAGATGTCTTGGATACCCTATGGCACCTCAAATGCCACCAGATGGTAAATGAATATATCTCTAAGGACTGGATGCAGTTCCAGGTTCAGATAAGGTGTCTAGTATCTAGTGTTCACAAGTGAATTAGGTTTCTAACCTCCCACAATTGTATACAGAGCTTATAAAGCACTTCAGCTCATCAAATGGAGGATTCTACTACAGGGACCAGCTGAATAGCTCTCATGTCCTTTGAGCTCAATTTAGTTGCCCACACATTGCATTTAGTATTATTTGAGATGCTTGAGTGTATTTAAGACATCCTTGTGGTGCTTACATATATATCTTATGGCATACAGGGACCTATAACTTCTGGAGCAGCAGCTGGTACCCAGGTGGGATGCTCTATGGTATCTCGACTGGCAGTACACGTCTGTCGTAGTTCAGCCCCGATTCGGACCAGACTACACAGTCTCTCTCTCACTCCCCCCACCCTCCGAGAGAACAGGGAGAGATAATTTAAGAAAAGAGAGATAATTTAAGAAAAACGACTCGAGGTTTGAGATAAGGACAGGGAGAAATCCTTACCGTCACGGGCAAAAACAGACTCGACTTGGGGAAAAACTATTCATTTATTACTACAACTAGCAGGATAATGAGACAGAAAAACAAGATAACCTCCTCCACCCCTCCCACTTCCCGAGCTTAACATTACCTACCCTCCCCCCCAGAGCGACACAGGGGGGAAGAGGGAATGGGGGTCGCGGTCAGTCCATCATGCGTTGTTTTAAGCCGCCGCTTCACAGTCGGGGGAAGAACTCCTCACATCCCTCCCCTGCTCCAGTGTGGGGTCCCACCCATACGCCACAGTCCTTCATTAAACTGCTCCAGCGTAGGTTATCTCTTCCACGGAGTGCAGTCTCTCCAGAACGGCTGTCCCAGCAGGCCCTCCACGGGCCACAGCCACATTCAGGCCTCCACCTCCCCCGGTGCGGGGTCTTTCATGGGCTCCAAGCTCCAAGTGGATCTCTGCCCCTCCGTGGACCTCCATGGGCTGCAGGGGGACAACCTGCTCCACCATGGTCATCACCACAGGCTGCAGGGGAATCTTGGCCAGGAGCCACATTACTCCTCCCCCTCCTTCACTGACCTTGGTGTCTGCAGCTGTTTCTCTCACAAGAAAAGTTCGTTCTTCACAACGGGCTGGCAGAAGCCTCTCAGGATCTCTTCACATCATCTATCCCATCCCATCTCCTCTCCACCTCTTGCAGCCGGACTGGGCTGAGTTGGGCCCAGTTGGCCGCCTGGCGAGAGGCCAGTGGGTGAGGCCTGCAAGGCCCTGGAGGCCTGCGCCTCCCCCTCTGCGCCTCTGCCCCTGCTCAGCTTCGTCACATCTTCTCTTCTATTTTTTTTCTGTTTTCCCCTTCTTAAATACGTTATCGCAGAGGAGCTATCAAGGGACATTCTGCTCCCAATCAGCTCTGCCTTGGCCAGCAGCAGGTCCGCCCTTGGCCCGGCCGAGTCCACTGAACAAAGGGGAGCGACTTCTAGCAGTTTCCTACAGATGCTACCACCTTAGGCCCCCCTCACTAAGCAAAACCACAACAATGTCTAAATATGGACAACTGATTTCAACACTTCTGGCTGTACTGGAAAAGGACCTGATTTAGTTGGTAAAATAGGTATCTACTGCTACTTAAAATGCCTCAGATTAACTCCTTGAGGTCCATAGGACTGTCAGATGTGACACAGACGTAAAGAAAACTCAGGCCCCTCTTTAGCAGGAGATGGATGTTAAGATGATATGAGTTACCTACAGAGTCATTAGATGTGTTTTAGACAGCTGTATGAAACCATGTGCCTGTACTTATGGAGCAGTAGCAAGTTTTTCTAGGTCTCACAGAGGCCCCAGAAGAACTAAAAATAATTGTCAAAATCTAGAGCTGAATCCCACCCAAAATATGGTAATCACTTGAATTGGACACACACTGGACACATAAAGCATTTAAGTATGCCAATTAGAGACACAAAAACAGCCTTTTAGGCAAGTGTTAGTAGGCACATGCTTAAAATTCAGCATGTGAGTAAGTGATTTGCTGATTCAGACCTTGAAGTGCTTGGCCAGTCCTCCCCTCTGTAAAGCTCAGATTAGAAAAGCAAGTGATTTTCTTTTTTCTTCTTCTTTTTTTTTTCTTTCTCCCAAGGCAGGAAATAATTTCTCACCTTTTTAAGTGCCACTTGGCTGTGGGTACTGTAAAAATTGTTACATCTAGTGGAAGTGCCAATTAGAGACAATAATTACTTGACTTGTCTTCTTTAGCATTAAAATGCCTAGAACTCCTTGTCCTTGGCAGCTGGAATTTTTATTTCTATGCTTATATGATTTAGGAAATACACTTTTTTTTAATGCAACATAATTTAATGATCAACAACAAGGTTTCCCAAATTGTAGAATGCCACTCTTTTTTAAACAAATATTCCTAATCTCTTTATTTCATTTATTAATTTTAGGAATTCCTTCCAGGGCAGTTCACATGATCACTTTGTATAATTTAAAATAATTCATATTAACTATAACTGTAACACAAATTTTATGTAGGTTACACTCCTAGATCAAGTATTCTGAAATTATACTGGATTTTACCATCCCAAGTAGTATTTTCAAGGAAAATTAAATCAGTCTGTATTAATGAAAACCTAATTTACTTGAACTAGATGTGCGTAAATGAAATGGAGTGCAAAGCAGATTTATCTTATTTTATATAACTCTGATTTAGTTTTCTGCTGTTCAGGGTGAGAAAGTGGAAAAACCCCGAAACAGCTAATGCATTTTGGCTTATTTCTGCGTTTTAGCAGATCACCCTACAATCTTAAAAATCATAAAGGTATTTTTTTTCTGGAATGCTTTTATGAGCTTTTAATAATTCCGTGTGTAAAATAAACGTTCTGTTTTAACTGCATCTTAGGTACTTTCACTGGAAAATGCTTCCAATCAAATTCTACATTTTTTTTTAAACTAGTACAGAATATTTTATAGTATTTTTTCAGAACTATTCAACACCACTTCTGACTAAAAAAGCTTATGCATAGGTGGGTGTTGATTAATGGTGCTAAAAACACTTTGTGTAGGATCTTATGCTAATTACCCTTTATACCCTAACCTGTGTCAGTTTTAACAATCTAAATTAGCATTTTCTCTTAGGACTACAGGAATGTGAGAATTGTGGAATTGGCTCAGTAAGCTGAATTAACATTGCGAAAATTGAGATGTTCTGTCTTTCCATATTAACATCTGCTGCTTGTACTAAATGTGATGTTCTAATCTAAGTGACGGAGACATTATCCCACCCCCTTGCAGGGAAAAAAAAAAAAAAGACAATAGAAAGAGAAAGAAAATATAGGGTGGAGAAAGAGAAATAAAAATCTTGCTACATTGTAAAAAAGTGCAATTGGTGACAATTGTTATCAGCAGTTCCAGGTAATCATGTCTGGAATAATGGATTTTTGACATGCAAGTCTTGAAAATTGGTTGCATTATTGTTGATGCAAATAGTTTAGTTCCTTTCCTATTACTACTGTAATATAATGGAACACAATCTTATAGGCGGTGGGTAATATAGAGAGCGCATTGCTCAGACAAAATCCTGATTACAAGTAGTTCCATTTGGTTTACTTTATATTCTAATAGGAACATAAGTACTTCTGGGTTCATTACATTATTAAAATAAAAACCCACATTTCTGAAGAGAATCAGAAGCTTTTATTATTGTTTCTTCTGCTAAAATACTGTAAGGATTATTCAGATTTTAGGACTTACTTAGACATTGAGTTGATAAACAGCAGTAATCAATGACAGTAAGAAGAAATTTTTGTTTTCAAAATATAGCGATCTCTTCCAGACTTGTGAACTGCCCGTTGTTGCTCATTATTATCATAATCAATACTGCCTAAAATATTTCTGGGCTGCCAGGATGGCATCTGTGTAAGAAGCAGCATCCAGGCAGCAGTGACTCGCTCCAGCTGAGCACAAGTCAAACTGCAACGTCCTACAGGCTGTACTTACTGTTCCTGGGAGCACGAGGATGGAATTAAAAATACCCAAATCCAGTCAATGCTAAAAGATTCAATTTTGTTCCCAAAATTCAGGTACTTAGAAATTAAATAAAATTAAATTACAAAAAAAAATCAACAACTCGACAACAGCTTGAAAGGCATTGTGGGTATTTGGATGCAAAGAAGAGAGAGGTAAGCCTCACCAGGTGGCTGGTGCCATGTTAATTTAACCTTAATGGCACCAAGGATGCTCATGGCTGACTGGGAAAAGCCTGTTCCCCCAGGGCTCCAAAGCCCTGTATGTTCTGGACAGGTAGGAGGACATGGGTGCACCAGAAAGGTGTCAGTCCCAGAGCTTGCTTCCAGCCCACAGCTATTTCATAGAGATGCTGACAGCCTGAGTTTCGGACCAAATGGAAAGGTTGGACTGAGATGGTTCAAGGCCTCAATTTTCATCCTTCACTGCTTGGCAGGAAGGAAAGAGGGGAAAGAGTTTCACATTTTTATCTTCCTTACCGCTTTTGCTCAAACTTGTAAGAAAGATAGAAATAATGAGTTTGGCCCCCAGTCATCATTTCATTAAAATAAAAAGCCTTCCTGATAGCCCAAATGTGATCTTTAAAATCTTATTACTTGTCAGAATACACTTTTGTCCTATTTCTAGCCACGAATATTTTAAACTATTTCTTTTTATTTTATTTTTTCATCCCTGCAGCATTGCTAAATACAACCCTTCAGAATCATTGTATCACTTTCTGAGAATTCAGTTCAAATTGAATTTGCAGATCTCAAAGGGTCTCCTGATGAAACAGATTACAAATGAAAACATACAGAAGTCAGTATGGTTACCCCAATTATGGTAGTTACATTCATATTTCTTTGTGAACTAGCACAATCCAATAGATCAACAGAATAGTTTTGAAAGTTCTGGCTGAGTGGAAACATAAATGCGTTGTCATCCCATTGATATTTTAGGGTTTGAGCATGTACTTCCATTAGATGTCTGCTTAAGTGGCTATCTGAAGTAGCACTACAAAATGCAAGCATCACTCCAGCCTGACTTTTACTTATTAGAAAAAAATTTATGTGGACTTCAAGAAGAGCCCAATGCATGGAAGTCACTCTGTACTTCCTACTCCAGTATGTTACGCCATATACAGTGTTCAGGGAAACCTCAACTTTAGTGGCTTTTTATTAAGGTACATAATGAACCAGACAGGGCACCAGTAGCTCTAATACAGTAACATGTACTAATACTTATGTACCTATGACTGAGTTATAGGTCTCTTTTACAGTTGGACTCAATGATACTAAAAGTCTGTTCTGACCTAAATTATTCTATGACTCTATACTTAGTTTGCTACACAGCTCACATCAAGTTTGTGCCAGCTAAGCATACAGGCTTATGCACCACGGTTTACTAGTTTCTTGTCTAAATCTATGAGTTAGTTGTTCACCAAACGTGTTATTTGCATTTTCTTTAACTGTTGCTTGAACACCTGCAATAAGGCTGTTACTATAACCTGACAATGAGATACTGGTGGACATAAAATCAATTCTAAAGCACCCATGAATTTTCCCCAGTTTCTCTACTTTCTCTTAAAGAATGATAAAAGTGAAAAATTGCAGCTTAGTTTGTGACCAGAAGGGATTTCTTACCAAGCACCCAGAAATGTTCAACAGTATCATTTACCATTCCTGCTGCAGGAACTAAGACAAATCTTTTCCCACACCAATGGGCAAATCACCCCTTTCATACTACTTCCTTATGTTGCTGGATACTACAATCCATACTTACCAATCATTGGGCCTGTCCATCAACTGGAAGAAGCTTGATACGTAAAGGCCAGTATCAGTTTTCCTAGTTCATGTGCTTTCTCTCTGAAAAGTTCACATAGTCCCACCCTGGGCAATGGCTTGCCCCTAAAACCATCTTCACCTAGCATCTCTTAGGACTGGGATATTTAATCAATTATGTTCAGAGCTGTGACAAGAAGATGGTTCTGCTAGTGTCATGTTGCATGTGTTTCAGTGTTGAATCTTTTTGGCAAACTTGATTTTTATTAAATATTTCTGATTTATGTTCTACAGTCTCTTGAGGGTGAAAAGGCAAATTAATTTAATAATAGATTCACTTTCTACCAGCATCTGTTTGCAATCTGACCAGGCTGTTACAAATATAACTTTCCTGTGTATCAAAATTAAGTCTTGTATTACTTATACTGAGTTCTAGAAAAGATTCCAGAGCTCTTTCTCTTGGGAAGGATTTTTTGTTTATTATATTTTATTTTATTTCATTTCATTTTATTTCATTCTATTATTTTACTTTCTAAAGTTAAATAATATCACATTTAGACCTTCAAAAAAACAGTCATTTACCATTCCTCGGAAAGTAATATAGGCAATGGTATTACCTTGTTGCAAAAGGTTGCTGAAATTATACATTTTTTTTCCCTGTCTTGGAAACTAATGGAAACCAACCAGTCTCGCCGACCTAATTACTTTATTTTTTTTTTGTTCTTTGCATCACGGTAATGTTTAGGAAGAACCACTAATGGTAGAAGTTGTCCAAGTGGTAGAAGACCTAGTCCAAACAAGAAAGTTGAAGAGATAATAACCTCGGTACTTTCAGATGTTGGACACCATCACTAAGCAAATCACATCAACTCCTTAATTTCTGCGATGCTGGCCTCAGAACATCTCAGGCCACAACCCTCAGAGCTTTGAAGTGTTGAGACCAGAAGAAGCATCCCAGAATGCATCAGAAGGAAGTATGGCTGCAGAGGATATTAAAAACTGGGAAGGACACTTTGATTTTTAGAGAGATTTGTTTGGTGGTGGACGTCCTGCCTCCAGTTGAAATACCTGAAATGGTATCCCTGAGTCTTCCCCTAATTAGTTAAGAAATCAATCTGTTGGGTGCTATTTGTTCTTCTTTCTTTTGCTGATGGAGAAACCTGTGGAATGAGTGTCACTGTGAGACTGTTATTTTAGAAAGGTTACTCTGTCCTTTATGCTGGAGTCAGCTAAGACAAAGGCAAAGACCTTACCCTCCAAGCAGAGAGTAACGAGGTGTTTGATTATTGTGGGTCAGCTCATTCCACAGACTCATTCCACACGTCCTACTTTCTCTTTGCCAGCATAAAAGTGTTCCCTTGTTCAGGAGAGGTGATGTCATTATCTTCCACTCACTGCTACAACAGTCTGCACTGGAGCTGTTGCACTGGTCAGGGAACAAAGCCTGAGGAGCTGCACCCAAACAGCAATTCTGTGGGAAGTCACTGGAGGGGAGACAATATTCAACATAACATGAGTTCTCTATGGTCCCTTGGAAATAGTTACTATGTTCTTTATCTCTTAGTATTTCCAAGGCAAAAAAGGAGTTACCACTAAGGCTCAGCCCATGGTTTCCACGACAGATACATTTCCACATCAGTGATGGTGAATTGCTTTGGCTTCCTAGTTTCACAGTTCTTTGCCCTCTGTGCAAATTCCCTGTATCTAATTTCTCTATTCTCTTCATAGATTCAACTCTTCCTCTTCTCATCTCCATCCTCTAACATTTCTTTCAATTATGTTTTTCCCCAACATGAAATTCTTGCATCTAGCTTTTTTTTTCCCCAGGGTCTAGATAGTCACTGCCAGAGAAGGTGATGGTTGCTTCTCACTCCCTTCAGAGCTGAAGACTCCGTCTATTTTTTTCTATACTATCTTTCAGACTTAAAGCATTTATTTGCCACTTGCATTAGCAATCTCTTAACAACTTTTCTCCTGAAAGCTCTTTTCTACTTCCTATGTGCTCATGCAGCATCACTGGCTTTAAAAGGATGTTACGAAGTACTACATTAACAATCATAATAAGAGATTTAGATTTTTTTTTTGTGAGATTAAGATGAGTCCGTAGAGCTACACCATCTCACATCTTTCCTTTTTCTTCCATTGCATCTCTTATTTACACGTTTTTGCTCTCATTGTGCAATCTGGTATAGCATTTTCCTGCAAACCTGTCTCTTTACTAATATAATTTCTGATGTTCCTTTACCTCGTTTCATCTTGGCTATTGTGCTCAGTGTTTATATGCACCCATCTGGAGAGCTGCTTAGGAAGCATGGGCCAAAGTGCCAGAGGTAGAAAGACAACCCTGCCAGTTCTCTGTGACATGAAAGATTTGCACCACCCTCTTCCATGTCTCATGGTGACTCGTCAAAATCAAGACCTGAACAAGGATCTCAGGCCAAACTCTGACTATAAAGAAGTAAGGGTAGCGTGAAGATGATGCATGTCAAAGGATATGACTTCCTGACATATCTCTCAGCATCCAAATGATTTGTTTCAGGTTGTTACCATTGTCTGCTATTTAAAATCACTTTGCATTCCAGAATGCTAAGTTGCCTTGGCAGCAAAACATGTTATCCCAACACATAGCTGGCTATTAAACTATACGCATCTTACCAACCTCTGACTGAATACAGAGTGTGCCATCCAAAAGAATGAAATCCCATGATCTGAGGAAATAAAGCAGAACGAAAGCTCTCCAGTTTACTACAAGGAAAAGAGGAAGAGTTACCTGGTCGTAGCAACCCAAACTTACACTCTGTTCTTCCCCTGTGTCTTTATGTAGGGTTTTATTGGACTCTGTTCAAAATTTTTACCAAGATGAACATCAGAAGAGCTTGTTTGATTACTGTTTGTCATAATATTGAATTGGTAATGTCTTTGTATTTTAAGGTAGGATTGCAGTAGGAAATGATGTCTAAGCAAAGGCATTAATTAAAGATCCCTGGAAAAAAATATGCATGTAACATTGTTTAAACTTTATTTTTTGGGTCCCCTATCACAAGAAACAAGAGAAAGGAAGGAAGCAGTCTCTTTCCTTCAGCCAGAGAAGGAACTCATCCTAGACTGGCTTCTCTGAGTGGCTTTGGAGCCATATGTAATATTAGAAATGAGAAAGCTGTGGCTCCTAGTATTTCCAAGGTGTGCCAGCATCACTAACTACTCACTACCGTAATCTTCATGCTGAAAGAGGATCATTATTTCAAAGCATCATCTAATTATTATTCCCATTTGTTTTTCTCATTTTTTCATCAGGGAAAGTCTAACACTGAGTTCTCTGGTATAAGCCAAGCACCTTGCTGCTTCCCTCATGGCCAGTCATTCTGCAAGGCTAGATTGCACTTTCCAAGCATCTTTCACCTAACAGATTGGGGGAAAATGAGGCCATGAGGGTCTATAGCTGCAAGATACTGGCTGTAAGCAAAAAATGTTAATTGCCCAATTGAAGAGAGGTTTATTTCTTGACAAGTGTTATCTTGAGTTTCTTTGGCAAACAGTAAGATAGAGGATAAAGAAATACAGGGATCTCCACAAATCCACCTACCACCTGCAGCCCATCTGCTTAGCAACAGTGAGCACAGTGAACTAAACGTTTAAAGTAGTATTTAACATATAGCTAAACAAAAGCAAACCCCTGGTCCTAACATACTAGTCTCAAAACTCCAAATTTATTTAGAGTTGACCGCTTATCCTTGAAGAATGGTTTTGCTCTACATGATCCTGACCATGATAACGCAACCTGATGCTAATTAGCAGCACAGCACCAGAAAACTTTGCTAAATATATAAATGTTGAGGTTTTTTTTTTTCTTCAGGAGATGGATTTGTCTTGTGAAACTTTCTTCCCCATAATATGATAATACCACAGTGCACTGGTTTTGGCTGGTCATTTCTGTAGTTCAATACCTTTTTGACTCTGTTTTCCTTCTACAGGTTTTTCCAGCCCTTACAGCCCACAATTCCGTAAGGTGCCACTTGGCCGTTTGAAGCCATTTGGATGAATGTGACCTGAGAGTGCAAACATTTTGAAACAGGTGGAGATTAATTACACGGGATTATGAAGATGTAGATGAGAAACTAATGGAAAGTCAACAGACCTGAATTTGACCTCTGTTCTGCCAAATAATAATAAAAAATAAACCCCTGTTGTATAATCCTGGACAGATCTATTTAAGTCTTTCATCTTTGTTGGCTTTATCAGCTTTGTCCTTTCAAATACAATCTCTCTGGGACAAGGATTGTTTTTTCCTGTGTCTGTACAGTGTATAATACAACCACCTTGGTGGAAATCTTCAAGTGGAATTGTAAGAATAGTAATTATGGAGTCTTTGTATCCAGTGTCACAGGCCCTTAATGAGTTAATAGAGAAGTGTCAGTATTAATATTGAGGGAAGGACAACAGATACAGCCAAAAGGGGGAAAAAACCACCTTCAATGCCTGAAAAATCCATAATAGAGGAAGAGTTTCTTGTGGAGTCTGTTTTATTTAGACAATGAGACATTTGTTCAAATTACAATGGACATTCAAACACTTCTTATTAGAAACTTTTCAATCCTAAAGGAAGATTTTATTTTCTTTTTTTTCCGTTGAAGTCTACAAGAAAGAGAGAAAGGTTCTTCCTTTCCTATTGCCCTCAGAGAGACTTTTCTACCAGCAAGTGAAACATTTGCTAAACATAAGGTATTATTTTTTACATCAAAGTCTTTTGACTATACTCATTGTTTATAAACGTGTCTTAGTTTCTTAGTGTCCTTCCCTTTTTCTAAAAAGCTGTGGTTAGTCGGAGTGGAAGCTAACAATGGGCGTCTGAGCAGCGCAGTGTACCAAATGCATTGTACTGAATATCCATGTGTATTTGAGAATCATGAAAATGATAGAACCTAAGTTTGTGCTGCTGGAAAGAAAAGCATACAATTGTGCAATTCTATTGATATAGAAATGTTCTTTGGGTTCACAGGCTAAGCCTGATGATGGGGAATGAATGTGTTTACATATCTTAATTTCTTTGAAGCAGAATGTTTACCATTTTAGCTCCTTGCTGTGAATAGAGCAGGGCTTACATGGTCACTGAAAGCAACAAAGGATTTCAATGAGTTTGTAGCATAATTTCCCCGAGCTTTCAGGATAGAGCAGCAGTAGGAAAATAACACATGAAATAAGCTCCTTTTTGAGAGAAAGTTGGAGTTAGGAAGACACAGACTAAGAGAAAGATCCTGCAAATGCTTATACTTGTAAATAGCTCTAATGCTTTCATGTTCAGGGTAATAAGCACATAAGCATGAAGTGTTTGAAAAGTCCAATTCACTTCATCTGGGCCACTTAGGTGTCTAAATTGGATACATGGTTGGTACCCTGCTGGGCTGACATGTCCAACCTCATTTTTGCAGCAGAAAATGAGGAATGCATTAGATCTTCATGAAGAGAAACAATTTCCAGGACAAAGGGATTAGACTGCAGGAAATTCCTATTCTTGTGGGTAAAAACTAACTTGCAATGTTTGTCTCTAAAAGTTTCAAAACAGGTAATATTTCCAGCAGCAAATATTTTGTGCATGAGTTTATTATCATTTTTTAAATACTGGGAAATATAGGATAGTGTCCTCTTCTCTAGATGATCCCACTCAAATTTGCACAAGAGTACAAGCAGACCATGAATGACTCTGCTGAACATACCCTGCTTTTCTCAACACCATCTGCCCCTCTCTGGTACCTTTCTGCTCACCTGAGAATACCACAGCAGAAATATTTTTGGAGAGCCACTTCTGAAGCCACATCCATGGCATTTCCAAACCCCAAGTGCAATTATAAACCCAAGTGTACACCTGACATTATTACATCTGCCCTCCTCCTGTTATTGAAACCAAATTTATTTGTCT
This sequence comes from Tetrax tetrax, assembly GCA_009806455.1. NCBI lineage: Eukaryota > Metazoa > Chordata > Aves > Otidiformes > Otididae > Tetrax > Tetrax tetrax. The sequence goes on along the minus strand of WHYT01017064.1, from coordinate 953,441 downwards.
GGTGATATTTGTCACACTTCAGAATGAAGGGGGGGCAACACTTGCAGCACCAACCTGGAAGGGTAAAATAGATGCTTGAGCAGGCTGAGGCTGCCCAGATATTGCAGAGCATTGTCTATTTCCCAGTGCTGCCTGGTCCAGGAGGTATCTAAATTAGAGTAGAGTCCATATAATAGAGTTTCCATAACATGAAGATATCTGAAAAGAAAGAATGATTTCTTCAAGCTGTGCAACAAGCCTGCCACAAGAGATTTCAGATTATTTACTTTCACTGCAATTCCTGGCTCTAACTTTTTCAAAGCACAACATCCTTGGCATACCAAGAAGTCTGTGCATGGATTTGGCCCCTTATTAACTCAACTATATTCAACACAGAGCCCGAATTGGGAATACATGCAAAGCATCATATCTCCTGAGTGTTTTCTTAGTCCTAAGGCCAGTTGGGAACTCCCACAGGTTGCTGGGAAAACTCTTCTGTTACCCCATGTTCTTCTGATAGCTAACCAGCTCCTCTGGGTAGAGTGCTCTGCTGGGGAGAAAACCCCATGGGGTGGGTCATAATAGGGCTTGCCAAAAGACAGGGCTGAAGTTCCAGACTTGATTCTTCTCCAGCAGTATATGGAAACAGGGAAGTTATTTGCCCTTTCTTCCTGCCCCATATCTTCACATTTTTGGCTTCAGAGGGTCCCTGAAGCATCTGTGCAAGAAAGATTCACCCAGTTCTTAAGATTCATAGCTTCAGGATAACATCTAAGTGGTATTTTCTGTAAAAAAAAAAAAGGAGCACACACCCTTGAAATATCAATCCTGCTTGACACAGTTAAGTATCCTATGTCAATGCATCTTGCTAGAGCCACTATAATATCATATAACAAAACATTAGATTATACATCTTTGGTCCTATTCCCTTATTCTGCTTCACAAAATTAGAGGAAAAGGTCTAGCGGTGGTTTTGCTTTTTTTTCTTTGAAGATATTTTAATTATCTGTGTCTGTCTGTGTTGAATTTGAAAATGCAATCAGCTTCATATACTTGGACTGTTCTCTGCAGACACCAGGTGCTAAGAAAAAAAGTGCTAAGAAAATTCACAAAAGCTATTGGCTCTCTTACATAGCAGCTGGCTGAACAGATAGAGGCTTGGGGTTTCTTGTTGGAAGTGGACAAGCCTTTGAAGCCAGGGAAATAACTCTCCTGGTTTAGATTCAATTTTCAGTCAATTGCTGGTCAGATTAGCTGTAGGACTGCTAGTGTCTTACTGGTGATGAGCTAAAGCAATTAGATGCCTGAAGCTTGTCATCTCCTTGTTAACAGGCTCCTGGGTATGCCTGCAGCCCCCTTATTTGCAGAAGACTGTAATTCAAATGACATCTGCGAGTTATTTATAGGAAACCAGTGCTGGAGCTGTAACCCATATAAAATCAGCCACTATTTCAGTTCCCTGACTGAGATACATTTTTCAAGACTCCTATCCTTCAGGATGCTCCTGATTTCAAATGTAGGGTCAAGGTCGACCCGTGTTTTTTGATTTTGTCTTTTCTTCAGCTATATTCAGAAATCTTTCTACTATTTGATGTTTAACATCTGTTATTAAGCTCAGTCCTGGGCATGCTGGATATAAGATAGTGAAAAGAGTGCATAAATAAGCAGGGATCAGTGGGCGACCTCAGGACCCAGTCAGTAGAGAGCTGCTGACCAGCCCAGCAGTGCAAATGTTTCTCAAAGTACGTTCACTCATGAGAAGAGCACTTAGGTACTGGGAAGGAAATTCAGGAGCATATCTGCTCAGTCAGCTGCAGAGATGGAAACACTGGGTAACAGCAACATTAACTGTGAGAAAGGAGCTGCATCTGCCCTGTCACTCATAAGCAGACACATTTTCTCTGCTTGCTGAATTCATCCACTGGTGTCATTATTCTGTGGATCGTGCCTGCTACTTCTATCTCTGCAGCAGCATCAAATCAAACTTTCTTGCTTTTTCCCTGCAACACACAGGAATCCATCACACCAGTTCAGCTCTGTCTAGTCCGGTGCGACACCTTCTGGGTTAAGCCCGCAGAATAAATCCAGCAAATTTAGTTATTATCTATCAGATTCTCTTTTCATAACTTTCCCTCATTCCCATTCCATTTCCCCTTCCCTCCTAAAGATTACCTGGAAAGAATTAACCTAATCACAGACAGATGTTTAAATTTGAGTTGAACAAATTTAATTAGTGTGTAGAACTAAAAATTAGAACAGTGTCGGTCCCTTGTTCTTTGTATGTATTAAAAGTGTTATTTAAGAATAAGTATAATTTACTTCAGAGCATACAATTGATCAGATGAATGCATAGCAAAATGGTGCACAGATGCTGAATTATGGTAATTAATTAATCACCTAAATGTATATTTTAAGTGACGTCTGACAGAGAAAAACCACAATGTTCAAAATTAATCAGTAGTCCACACAAAACGTACATTTATTTTACCAGCATTTCTGTAGATCTTTCATAATTCTTTGCAAATCAGGAGCATCTTTATGTAATAAAACAAATATGTTTTGACCCTAGAAAATAATCTTAAAAGTATATTGGGCTCCATTTTTATTACCACTCAGTTATCTCTCGGATAAATGTGTTTCAGTTATGCACAGGAAGATGCCAGATTGACACATCCATTCAGGAATGCCAAACCATGTTCTTTCTGACTGCTATATTGCTTCCAGTGAGAGGTTCTGTCACTGGGTCTTAATTAAGCCTGCTGTTGATAAAGCTCAAACCAGATTAAACACAACACATTCTTCATTGCTACAGTAATTCCTCAGTGACATTAAGAACCAGCAGAACCAGTTCCTACTTATAGGTAGAAACTACTTGTATTTTGATTTTTCAAAAGGATTCAGGCTGTTGTGATCACCTCTGTACACATCAATTAAACATTGTTATCCATTTCTTATTTCTCATACTTGTGCAAGTGAGAATTTCTGTATTTATTTTATGTGTTCATTGATTTAGATATATATATTTGCTAAGTGTTTAACCTCCTAATTTAACGGAGGGCTAATACCTTGGACGGAAGATAACTTCACCCCAAAGTAGACATTTATAGTGAATGGCTGAATAGCTTTCTAGTTTTCATTGGCCATATCATATATATGTCCAAGGATTGTAATGAGAGCTGAGATATCTAGCTCACATGTATAAAAGCACATCTCAGCACTTAAGTCAAAGTATCGCAGTGTGCACATTGAATATCATTCCTCCACTTTCAGCAACACCATTTTTCCCAATTGTATTACAGTATCAGTAACATTTTCTTATATTTATAAAACCATTGCTTCTTGAATCTGAATTTGACTTATGTTTATATAATAATTTCCTAGGCTTGAAGCCTGAAAAGCATGAACACACAAACACACAAACATGAACACACGGCTGAGCATGTGACAAACACATGAGCATTGTTTAAAATAATGTAGATATGATCAGAAAAGAAAAAAAAACACCAAAAAAAAAAACCAAATAAAGAAAAAAACCCCAAATATAGTAATTTAAAAGACAACATAGCTAATTTGGTACTTCTTAACATTTGAACAGGCAGAGTAGATAATTATTTGAGCTTTTGATGAACCACTTCACCCTCTTTCCATCTACTCTTTTAATGTCTGTGGAGGAGAATTGGTGAAGCAGTGATTGGCATCAGGCAGATACAGACTTAACCTTCCACACCACAATTCCACTGCATTAATTTATCTGAAAAATCCCTGTCACCATGTGCACACTGCAGCAAACAAATGACAATAATACATCACTGGTACAGTAATAATAGTAATATTTATGCCCTGGATGACAGGACACTGGTTAGGAAATATAGGAGCCCTAGAATTGCCTTCCCAGCTATCCTGCCAGACAACTGTGAACCCTGAAATGGTTGTTCCATACTCTGAAAGCAGCTGTTTTCCCAGCTTCAAAAAACTTCCATTTTTTTTGGAAGTCTTGTCTGCTTGATCTTTAAGTTCTCCAGGGTACAGACTGTCTTGTTATGCAGAGAAAGGGGTCTTGATCTCGCAGGACCTCTACGTTTTGCCGTTAATACAAATAACATTAATCTCATACATATTTGCCCCTGTTTAACCTGGTTATGCATATGGGCAAAGCATCTCATTTGGTGAGCATATTTTGAAAATGAGAGTTATTTTCTGAATTGCTTTCATCTGATGATTTAAATCCATTTTATGGTCACTTAATGATAAAAAGAGAACTTCATTTACAAAACAGAACTGTTCATAGTTGAACTAATGTATCTGGTATGTGAACATAAATTTCCAAAATATTTATTTGCTCCAGTGACAAAACTTGGTCCATTCAACATACTGTGGATCAACAAGAGGTCCCTAAAAAGATTTATAGATAGTAATACTGAAAAGATCCAACTGTACCTCTTCAAAAGGCACTTCTATTCTTTAATGTATACAATCCTCGTTAGCAGTATAATGAAAAAATTAGAAGTTTGATTTGATGATAATGGTTCTGCTTGAGTCACTTGGGTCTGTCATATTAATCAGATCTTGTAAATCACTTGGATATAACTCCAAAATTTCCAAGTTATGGTAGTGAAGACAAATGATGTATAAAACACTTCAAAGTGGCATGCAAAAGCAACTGTAAGCTTTCTGTGGGAATATCCTTCCATCATCTGATTTTAAGCCTTTATGTAGACAGTGAACACTAGAGGACCAGCAGTGACTTGCCTCTGTTTTTAGCGTCAGATCTCTCTCCTCCGGCCAGGTCTGTTCACAACAGTCCAGACAGAGTCAAAATTTAGGCTTCCTGTTCCAGATGCAGAAACAAATCCAAGACATGATAAGCTTGGCACTCATGTGATGGAAAGGAGCAGCAGTTACGGCATTGAGTGTGAAGAGAGATCTGAGAGGAAGGTGCATTTGGACTCCAAATGTTGGAACATATGATTAGAAGACAGGGATCCAAGAATGGAAGTCTCCATAGGAGAGGGAACAAAGTTGACCAAAAGTTGGAAAAGCAGCTCTAAAACCTCATACATACATTTTTGCATGTGGGTTCATCCACTTGCACTTGCAATAGAATATAATAGCTCCTCTGGAGTAATTTTTGTCGATTGGGTTGAGTTGTTTAGTAAAACTACATGAAAAATTCCATACAAAAGCGAAGACCTTGAAAGCTTAATTCAGGCACCATAGGGCCTAGACAATGCATAAATTACCTACTCATTATTTCTGAAAAATATCCTGCTACCCTCTTACCAGCATATGCTGATTGCTTTCCAAAATAAGAAATATCCCTGGGTGTTTAGCGTAGAAAAGTAAAGACAGTGTTAAACCATAAGTGATGAAATAGCAGACAAAGTTGATGTCAGGGGCAGGCTGGTTTAAGTCTTCCCTATAATTATAAAATTATACAAAAAAGAACTTCCCAATTTGGAGCTGATTATTTTTTTACTTCATAAAACTACAGGGACAATTCATTCATTGCCCTTTTCTGCTCCCTTTAATTAGGTATTTTCGACAAGTCCCTTCTTCAGCATCAAAGTTGTTATGAAGCAGGGCTAAGATGAGCTGGTTTTCTCTGAATCGTTACAACAGAATATTGAAAACATTTCCTCAATGGGGGAAAACTTTGTGCATCTTCAGAGTACCCCAATGTATGTAAAACTGCTGCATAAAGATAAAGCAAAGTTAAAGCAAACAGAAGTCCCTACATATTTCACTAGATGCAAGAGTAAAATGTGGCATAATGCTTCTAGGTTGTCCTAGGTCCTTCAGCACAGCCTTGTCCTAGAGGATCTCTGGCATAGTAGTATTTGTAGTCCTGAGTATAACTATTTGCCACCTTCCTCTTCCTGACCCAGTCTAGTCCCACATTTCCTTCTTGTTGTAAGGGTGCTTTATCTGCTAGATTCTGGGAACTAAAGAGAGGGTAGTTGTTGGTAATCAACACAATGAAAGGAATATTTGGGTTCAGAGAAATAAGACTTACAAAAGAAATACCTACCAGTAGATCAGCTTGCTTCCCAATACTTCACCTGTCTATTCATTTTACAGTAAGCACACAGGGATAAATTACATAAACAGGCCCTAGAGCAGAAACAGAGGCATCTGCACTCCAGGATGGTACCTTAAAAGATTCTGGCTCACCCCATCTCTCTGCCTTTAAAAGTCTTGCACATGTTTCTGCACCCTCTATAAGTGTAAGTATCACCTCCTCCTTCTCTTCTGCCTCCTCCTCCTCCTCCTCTTGGTATTTTGCAGAAAAATGCCTATCATCTGCTCTGTTTTATGCTGAAGATCAGTGTTTTCCTGAGTGTGCTCATCACATTGGGCCCCCAAGGGGTGTCAGATGGAGGGAAGTTTTGTTGATGGGTCCTGGGCAGACCTGCTAATCATAATTTGAGCCTTGCCAAAGTGTGGCAGCTTTGGGGACAGCACAAACACTGCCAAGCATGCTGGGAATTATTTAGTGAAAACATAGATGCCAGGGGATTTTCAAAGATCTAAATATTTATGGAGACTTATTTATTCCCTGCAGTTGACCTGAAAACCAAATGATCCAGTGAATGACTAAAAACTAATGATAGACCTGGGAATCACAGCCAGGTATCCAGAGCATCCAATTTAGTGCTTAATCACACGTACTTCCACAGATCTTGTGGAGCTTAAGGTTCGCACTTGCGCTGACAAATTACAAGTCTCCTCTCTTTTAACTTGACATGTCTAACAAAAAAAATGTGTGTGAGGAATCAAATTGGGTCTGATGCTCATATTGAGGGTGTCTCCTTTTTCTTTGGTGTTAATTTTCAGTTTATTTCAGTTTATTCCAGTGAATATTTGGAATAAGTGTTTCTGAGGCACTGGTCATAGTCATCCCTGCTACTGCTGCAGACCATAATGGGAGGGAGAGTACAGCCTAAAGCAGAGAGGAACTCTTAGGATTCCCAGGTAAAAGGAAATGAGAAAAATTCTAAAAACAGTCACTGTTAACAAACAAATTAAAAACAATTTAATATAAGTATGAAGAATATATGATATTTGTTTGCTTACTTTTTAACTTGCCTTGGGTTTAAAGGGAACATTTTAAATGTTGCTGATGTTGGCACTGAAAAATGGGTAATGAGGGGAAGAGCAATGTTGACATTATCTTCCCTTTTTTAATATAATTTAGTATTTCAGTGGAAAAATACCTCCTCATGTGTTCCCCACTGTTTGTGATATCAAGTCTAGAGAAAATGTTGTCAAAACCCAAAGCATTAGAAATGTTGCACAGGATTGTAGAGAGGAGTAATTAGTTCAGGTATCTACAGCAATATGCAATGCTCTATGGTATACAAGAGCAAAGTGCCATTATGATTATCGCTAGGAACAATACAACAGTTCCAAATACAGACAAGCTCCCCAAAGGCTTGAAACTCCAATTCAGCTTCTTGAATTCAGTCAGTGAGCAAGCATACCAAAGTATATCTGAAGGAAACAAGCACTGTGACTTTACAGAATAGAATCTGATTTTGATTATTTTTTTCTTTCAAATAGTTTCCAAGCTAAATCATTATGGTTTTCCTCATTTTCAGCTGTTTATCATTAAAATAATGAATGTCAAAATGCTTCCAAAGTACTAAACATAGGTTTTGTGTAGATATTTAATTATATGTATTTATGTAAAAAGACTTGATGTGGGAAGGGTAAAAACATCCCGTAAGCAGCTCTAAGTCTCAAAGAAAGTATATATAACTTAAAGATCAGCATTATTGCACAGGTAAGGTTGTTCCAGAGAATTGCACCATTATGTGGTGATGAGGGCTAAACTACCACCAAGGTAGTCAAGAGTCATAAATAGAATCTACTGAATAAGAAAAATGCAGAAAAAAAATTACTGTCCTTTTTCTTATGATCCCAAAGAAGCTCGAACTCAAATATTAGTTATTTTACTGCAAATTAGAAGCACATTAAGCAAATCAGTGGAACTGAAAATAAAATTGGGCCTACATATGTTAGCTCATTGCTAATAATTCCACGCTACAAAGCCCAAGCTTTTTCCTCAGTAACTCTCTCAACGTAAAACAAGCTGTTTTCTGTACCATGGAACGAGTGAGGCCCAATACCTTGCAATTTGGTGTCCTGCCTCTCTCCACTTCTCCACATCATCATATGGGGTGGAATCATTGCAGTGTAACTTCTTTCCTGCAGTACCACCAAGGTCCCCAAATACCCAAAGTCCTCCATCACCCCACCAAGCAAGGGCTGTTCATGCCACAATGGTTTTACTGACCTCTCAATAACTCAACTGATTGGACATACAAGGCTAACTAATGAATTTGTACTTTTGAGGAAATTAAGCTTCTTCTAACTTTCATGGAGTTTTGAAATTTTCAACAGCTTGTCAAATTGGCCAGTGAGTTTTAAAGGTACTAGGGCAGTACAGAATGCAGGGCAATTATATAAGCCCTGTATCTGGAGTTAATCAGACTCTAAATGCTAGAACTTCATCAACTTTTCAGCAGATTTTAAACTCAGAAATTCCTGGCAACAAATCATATTTTTCATTTGGCTAGGAAGGTGCCCTAGGATCAACTCTTACCCACTCATAAATGTCCATAGGAAATGAGGACTGAAACATGGACTTCTGCATTTTTTATAAAGGGCATGTTTTGTGGGTGTGCTTTGTGTTAGATTTTCACTCTCTGTGGATTGAAAAAAAAATTGGAGATGCAACACAAACTGCTGAATTCTGCATCATCTAGCATGTGTTGAAATATTCCATTTATCAGCCTATTACTTCCCTCAGTTAACCATACCAAAAGAAACCTCATGCAGAGAGGACTTACAGCTTACAGTGACCTCCCACCACGCATCGCCTTGTCGGTGACTATCCAACTACTTGCTAAGGAAGTATTCAAGTTCACTTTCCAGTAAAATACAACATTTTTTTACACAAATTCAAGAATGTGTCCTGAAAAGTGTACATAATTGCAGTGCCATCACAACTACTGTCATATCGAAAGCAAGCAAGATTTATGGGTCATGAGAAACAAACTGGAGTTCTCATCTTTCAGGGGAATTTCTAAGAAACTTTCTGATGAAACCTTCATTATGAAAATCACAATTATCTATTAATTTCAATTAATTAATTAATAATATTTACAATTTGTCTTAGGAAAAAAACCCAAACATTTTAACAGTAAATTAATAAATGTTCATTGATCTAGAATCACAGCAAATACTCGAAAACTAGAAACAGTAAGCTTGAAAAAAATCACTGTACAGCTACCTGGAACAATTCTAAAGATTTTTTCCAGAAAAGATAATAATTATTCCGTGTTAAATTTTGTCTCACCAGAAACTACTATAGAAATTTTTCTATTATTTTTACTTTCTAGTAATTTTTACAGGGCCTTTTAATGTGTTAAAATTTTTCCTAAAAAATGTCTTAGCCTAGAATCTCTGAAAATAATTATTTGGTTTGTATAACATAACCTTTAAAAATTTGCAAAATATATATTAATCTTGATTTTCAAAACTATCATAGTAACAGTCTCATATCTTGTATATAATTCCAGCACACATTCCCTAATTTAGCAATTTCAGGGTAAACATTGGGTGGATATGTAATAGTTTAATGAAGACATGCATTTTCCTATTTTACTTTTTTCTGCCCCTGAGAGTAAAAATTTGCCCAGTGTCTCAAGTTGTGTACTCTTGCATTTTAGGACACTACTTTATTGAATTTCATTTAATGCTTCTTTAGAATAATTTATCTTCTATTATCTGAATTAATAAAACAGAAAACAAAACAAAACAAAACAAAACCTGGTGACTTTAAGCAAAACTTTCCAGTTATTTTGATTCTGAAAAACCAAATACAATTTTCAATGTCATCTTTGTTCCATTTACATAGATATATAACTACAATAAGAAGGCATTAAGACTTCTTTTTAAATAAAACTTTGTTGAAGACAGTGGAATTCATTGCACTAAATCTTAGGCATTTAAATATCAGGCACTGAAGTCTGAACTACTCAACGTAGGCAGGATGTTCATTCATAGTCAGTTAATATAATAGATGCTTCCAAGGGTGATTCATCTGACCAGGGTTACCTTGTTTAAGCTGAAATGTCTCTTGGATGCTATTTCTCTCCACTGATTTCAGAGACCTTCTCAGCCTTAGATTGCAAGCTTTTAAACACTAGATTACTCCTACATCTCGTCACATAGATACATCTTTAAAAAATTACCTTGCTGGCCCAATCTCTCTACTTTCAGAGTGGGAATTGAGAAAGTTCTAACTGACTTCACAATGATGATGGCAGAAAATCTCCTGCTAATTTCAGCAGAGAAATGTCAGGTCAAGATTATTTTTGAGACTAAGTACTTTACACATTGTTCTGTACGTAATTGATGTGGTATTTTTTCTTTCTATTTAATTTGGAACAATGTATAATCTGTGTGAAAATCAATTCACTGAGTTACTTAAAACATAAAAACACTGTAAAAGTCACTATTTGTGTTTTTACTTAGTTCTTCACTCCCACTTCTACAGATAAAAACACACCTGAGCTTAGGTGTTATTAGAGACTCAGTGAATACTTACCTGGCTGGATTCTCCGTTTCTCAGTGAATTGAGCAGCCATTTCTATCAGTGATTCTATGTATAAAATGCTGTCTCTACAGAATGACTGCATTTTATCTCCAGCTTTCACAGGTACATATGTTTATGCAAATAGAGAAAGAAACCCAGTGAAAGAGACCCAGACTCTCCTCATCTTACCTCTGTGCCCACTAAGATCATGGAACAGATCCTCTGGGAAGATATGTCAAAACATATGTAAGACAGGGAGATAATTAGAGACAGCCAAAATTACTTCAGCAAGGGCAAATCATGCCTGACTAAACCAGTGGTCTTCTTTGATGGAGTGACTGCATTTCTGGACAAGGGGAGAGATACAGATGTTGTCTACCTGAACTTCTATAAGTCCTTTGATATGGTCTCCCACAAAGTTCTGACCCCCAAACTGGAGAGATATAGGTCTGATGGAAAGACTGTTAGATGCATAAGGAATCGTCCGGAAGGCTTCATCCAAAGAGTCACAGTCAAGGGCTTAGTGTCCAAGTGGAAACTAGCAATGAGTTATGTCTCTCAGGGATCTGTACTAGGATCATTATTATTTATTGGCAACTGGTAATAATATCTTCATCAATGACATAGACAGTGGGATTGAGTGCACCCTCAACAAATTTGCTGATGACACGAAGCTGAGTGGTGCGGCTGATTAGCTAGCTTCGGAAGTGGGCCCATGTGAAACTCATGACGTTTCATAAGGTTATGTGTAAGTTCCTGCACCTGGGTCAGGGCAATCTCCAATATCAGTACAGACTGGGAGATGAATTAATTGATACCAGACCTGTGGAGAAAGACTTGGGAATACTGGTGGATGAAAATGTTAAACATGAGCCAGCAATGTGCACTCTCAGCCCAGAAGGCCAACCATGTCCTGGTCTGTATCAAAAGAAGTGTGACCAGCAGGTCAAGGGAGGTGATTCTGCCCCTCTACTCTGCTCTCATGAGACCCCACCTGGAGTACTATGTCCAGTTCTGGGATCCTCAGCACAAGAGTGTCATTGACCTCTTAAAGTGGGTCCAGAGGAGGCCCACAAAGATGACCACAGAGCTGGAGCACCTCTTCTGTGAAGAAAGGCTGACAGAGATGGGGTTGTTCATCCTGGAGAAGAAAAGACTCCAGTGACACCTTATTGCAGCCTTTCAGTACTTAAAAGGGGATTACAGGAAAGATGGCCAAAGACTTTTTACCAAGACTTGCAGTAACAAGACAAGGGGCAAGTGTTTCAAACTGGAAAAAAAAAAAAAAAGGAGATTTTGATTGGATGGAAGAAAATTTTTACGATGAGAGTGGTGAGTCAATGGAACATATTGCTCAGAGAAGTTGTGGATATCCCATCATTGGAAGTGTTCAAGGTCAGATTGGATGGCACTTCGGGCAACCTGATCCAGTGAAAGATGTCCCTACTTATGGCAAGGGAGTTGGACTAGGTGTTCTTTAAACATCACTTCCAACCCAAACCACTCAGTGATCCTATGATTCTGTGAACTCCTTTGACATCTGTCAGATGAGAACGGGCAATGGGTTTCATCCTAAACATTTTGGAAAAAGTCTCCGAGGATAACGTCACTGACCTTATACAATTCTACAAGCATTACATTTTCAAGCTGCATTTTCAGGTGAGGCCCCACACTGCCACATTTGAATTCTGTACAAGCGGTCACAAAATTGTCCTACTGCAAGTAGGTGAGTATTTTACAAGCAGCATATTTGAGAGCCATGGAAATTAAAATGGTTTTCAAGGAGATTTAATGAAGTGTGGCCTTCCAACCCACTGAAATATTTAGGTGTCAACATTAGATTAAATGAATCCCACCTTGTTCCAGTCTTTTCCATAGAGTTTAAAAGATATTAAGACAGTAGTGAAACTCACACTGCCCTCAAATACAATTCCTTCAAGTGGCTCATAAACAGGTCTTCAGTGTAGTTAGTGAGTTGAGACATAGCTTATACTCCTCCATCACTTTGTCTCCAGGCTCTGTTTATACTTCTCTTCACCTTGGCACCAGATATGTCTTTGCATCTTGTCACCACACTGATCACTCTTTTTTTTCTCCAGATATTCAGTGGAGTCTCCTTCAGTTCATTTCCCAAAACCGCATTTGTGTAATGCCTGAGTAATAAAAGTCAGCAAAATGACTAGATGGAATTTAATCCTTCTGCATTATCATTGAAAAAGACGTTACTATTCCCTTATCAAAAATATCCATCAACCTAATTACATCCCTTTTCTTCACAAAGTTTTAAAATAGATTACCTAAGTATGATAGACAATACAGAGTTATTATTTAATGACCATACAAGAGATACATTTTGATTCATTTTCTTACATGTTAAAAATTTATGACAAACATAAAATCCTGTTATAGCAGCTGGATCATTTGTAATGGTCATGATTTTACTTAAATCATATATAGATAAAAACATAATGTAGATTTTAAAGCATTATGCCATTCTGAACCACTTGGGAGACAGCCTGGTAGATTGGAAAGGAAGTAAATTGTAAGTATAATCTTAGCTGAAAAATAGGTGAACTTTGAAACCTGGCATCTAAAACAGTAAAATTTTTAAGCCTTTTTTATGCAAAATTATTACCAATTTCTCTCTGAGAAAGTCTACTTTTTCCCAGTTTAGCTTAGGAGTTTCAATACTGATTTTGTCATTGACCTTGTAATATGACCTTGCTGTGCCTGGTTCAGTTTTGTTTGCCACACGGTTTTAGACTAAAGAAGAAAAAAAGCTAATGAGCCAAAAAAAAAAAAAAAAGTGCATAGATCATCTGAGAGTGACAAATCTAATTCAACCCTGATCAAGGAAGGGAAAGTTTTTGGATTAAACTGGAATTGCAACACTCCTATCTGCTTTGTGGGCATCCTAGCAAATTTTAAAACAAACACAGATGGTTTCTATTCTCTTCAAAATTATGTGGAAAAATTATCCTCTGTTGCAAAAAAAAAAGTTGTTCCAGGATAGCAAAAGGAAAAGTTGAAAAAACGTAGAAATAATTTTAAAATGTACAATTTGCTTCCCTTTCTAAATTCCAGTTTAATAGCTCAGTGCTAGTTAAATCATTAATAACAATGCCCGCTCTTTTGGTGGAGAATTGCAGTTGCAAATATTTTTCTACTTAGTGTTTATTTAAAAGGAAAGTAAAGCAGAGAATGCAGAGGGATTTACTAATTTTCTTCTCAAAATATTTGTGTTTCCACTTTAAAATAACCAGTTACCAGTATACATGAAAGGGAAATAAACATGTACAAGAAGATTATTTCCTATAAATACCTTTTAGGATTTATAGGGGAGCTATCTCAGCAGAAAAAAACATCATTCTTCTGTTTCAACAAATTAGGCGTTGGCTCTCTATGGTTAAAAAGATCTTCTTTGCAGAGCCTCTTGCAAAAACTAGGTTTTAGTTCCTAAGCCTTTACTGATATAAAATGATGTAACAAACTGACTTTCCTTGGAGCCATGCCCAATTTCATCAGCTAAGCATCAGGCCCATATTTTTAATATTATTAAAATATACTCTCTGAAATATTTCACAATGTTTTCATATGGCAAACAGCTGCCAGTAACCACTACTGGAAGCCGGAGGAAGCCCTTAGAGTAAAAGAAATGGGAGTCATACCAAGGGCAGGAACCAATGGATCTGAGTGGGAAGTAGTTTAAACAGGTCATAAATTAACAATTGGCATATGTTTATGAATGCAAACATGTGATGGCAAGTAAGCATTTGGGCTATTTAATTCTGACTTGGATAAAGTATAGTCTTCCCTCATAGAGTGTTTTAGGCAATTCTGTAATGTCAAGGAAATAGGCATGATGACCTACTTGAAAAAAAAATACTCTTTTAATCTCTAAATCATGGATTTTTCTGTCATATTTTAAATCATGCAACTTCAAATTTCCTTCAAATTTGTAAGAGAAATAATAATATATCCTAAAAAGTCTCTCTTTTTCTGTGAGAGATAAAAGAAGCAAGGTACAGATGATCTATGATATATGTTATAAAAGTAAATTATCACCACTAAAGTGTTCTCCCAACTTCTTGTATTTTTAGAGTAATACAAAATCATACCCTTCATTGATCCTTTCTTCCGACAGATAATATTTTGCGGGTGAAGGATTTTTTATTTTCTTTGGGGATTATCCCAAAATGAATGTTTGGGATATTTTTCCTTCTTTATATTTCAATTATTCTATTATAAGATTCCTTAGGGAACACTGAATCTCTAATAGCTAGATGTTTTATCTAGGACAGATGACAAGGTTACTTCTGGGTGACTCATGAAAGATTTTTATGTTATGGCTGAAATTTATTTTGAGGATATTTTCTTAATATTTCAGCATAAATTATATGGAATTACCTGAAATAACTATGGCAAGTATGAGCTTATATAACTAACAATAACAAGAAAAAAATGATCAGGAAGTTACTTACATTTGCAATACTTATCTGCAATACATATGAGTCAAGTACCTGTATTGCTTGTTTTGCTGCCATCAATATTAACTACAGCAATAAAAATGACTCAGTTATTGCTGTCCTGAAAAGATGTTAATGATGTGGTCATCACTGAAACAGCTAAATTGGCTAATGTGATGGCACAATAAATTCAGACTATAATTGGGCTGATTCTCTTTCCTCTGCCATCTGTGTAAATTAGGAGCTCCCTAAGCATAAAACTCGTGTAAATGAGATAAGATTCAGATCTTTGCTTTATAGCTGTGGAGACCTGTTTGTAACAGTTAGGTAATTTTAGTTAGTCACTCTGCGCTTTTGTACTGCATTAGCTGGCATTTATATTCTACATACATAGCCACCTGCCTCTCAGGGTTGGTATGCCTCTTTAATATCTAACTTACTAATGTACTAATATTCTTGCCTTGGTTATATTTTCCAGCAAATCACCAGAAAGTATCTCATGATGAATAAACATAACCATAGGAAAAATAAATTTATATATTGCCTGTATGAATAATCATGAAAAAAAAAAATCTTTTAGCTAAATTCATGGTTAAAAAGCCAGTTCTTTAAACCTTTGGAAAAAAATGTCAGCTTGCCTCTCCTGTCACTTTTATTTTAACTACATGACTGCATATTACTTTTCTACAAGGTCCCAGCCTTGTTTAGAGAACAAGCTGGACAGTTCGTTATTAAGGACCAGCAAGGCAATGCTTTGGTTTTTGGCTTCATCCAGTGCTTTATTTACTGTACAATATTCAGACTTAGCTCTGAAGACAGAGTGATTGATTTCCTCCCAGCATTTCCACGCTGCTTGTCTTCTGTAACATCCATGGGTTTCACAAAGATTATTGAATTTTTGTGTATAATACTTCTGTTAGACAAAGAGATTATATTATTCCCATTTTAGAGAAGGAGAACAAGAGACAATGGTTCACCTGGTTTTACCCCACTTAATTGTGTAACTCTGGTACCTAAATCAACAGCCTAATAATTTCAGGTTTGATCTATCTCAGTGGAAAGAAGCAAGATCTTTGCAGAACAACACTCTGTTTCAGCTACCAGTACAGCATATGGAAACTATGATTGTAACTCTAATAGTGCCCCAAATTTATTGGTGAGTTATGTAAGGCTTAATTTTTCATGGGAATAAAAACAAGCCCACTAGAAAGTGCATCTGTTTCCATAATTTTATTATTTTCTTGAAGGAATGAGCTTGATCAATTTTCCTTCTGAGTTCTTTGATTTCTTTAAAGCAGATGACCTGCAGATCCCATGTCAAGCACCTGCAAAGTGCAAAAGACACATTTAATAGTCAACAATAAGAATTTTGATTTAAACAATATGCCTAGGAGTACAGAGGGTGTCTTTCAGAAGTAGCTTTGGACTTGGGTCCTCTGCAGATAGATTTCAACTGCCTCTGTCAGGAGACTACACTTTCTCTTCCATCAGTCTGCTCTCTAACATGTTATACATATTCCAATTTCTGTTAAAAAAAAAAAAATAAAATCTAACAGCTCGTTAAACTGAACAGCCTTCATTTATCCCCAGAGCCTGGCCCATTTCTGGACCTTGGTGCTTAAGAAATTGAAATGGAGAATTCAGCCCCCAGCACGCAGTCACTGAAATACTTTGGCACTTCGCAGTTTTTCACCACTTGACGCCCCTTGTCAAAACATTAAGGGGGATGTAGAGCAGCAGCATGTCATTATGTAACATTTTTACACATCATATTTATAAAGAGTCAAACACATTTTGTTCTTGATCTAGAACTCTGCTAATTAGATGCCACTGACAGTTTGACTGCAGACTTTGAGTCTGAATACTGTCATGCTGTTCCCAGTTGGCATTTATAGTTGGCTGGTCCATAGAAGTATGGACCATTCTGCTCAGATTTTCAAGGCGAGACAGAAGAGTAGAAACTTTTCACCACTTGTTCATCATCTCTCGCTTGTTAATTAATGTCTGCACAGTGTTTTGAGCATGTGCTGTCAGAATTCTCTTTTATTTCCCTGGGAAAAAAAAAAAAAAAAGCCTAGAAAACACTATTGTGGGCACTCTACAATCAACTCAGCCATCCTAGCTGGGAAAAAGAAAAGCTGGAGACAAAATCACCTGAGAGCAGGGCTTTTTGCAAGGTACATACATCACTGTATTATAGCAATACAGATTATTGCTCCTGTGATTATAGGTTAAGTAGATCTTTGTCATTTAGCTAGTTCCAGTTCAGCAAAAGTGGGACAATACAGAGCTCTACAGCCAATGCAAAGCCGTCCCCAAAGCATGGAAAGGTAATGCCCTAGTTAGTTACCATTTGAGTTAAAGGTACATGCCAGGCAGGTCTTGCTTTCCCTCCTGGATGACATCCCAAGATATTCTACGGACAGCTAGAATTTGTGATATACTTCACTCAGCTCTGACTGTGCTGCTACATGTCCCATGTCCTGACAATCTTCCTGAACTACATACCAGTCAATTGTACATTGTAGACACTTTGATGGTTCACCAGGTCCATTACACCTGTTATTAAAGATATCCATTGTACTTCCATTCTGCAAAGTCATAATCTTTGTAGTGTACTAGTTTTCTGTACAGACCATGTCACATATCTACACAAAAGGATCAAATTCGCTTCAATTAAATTAAATATTAATTTATCTGCCTATAACCCCAGTTAATCACATCTGCTTCCCAGAACTGCGTGCCTTTACATTTACTACCCATTTTCTATTGAAATTTTCCTGGATGCCAACATTAAGGCACAGTAATGTAGGGAAATGAATATCTTCCAACTAAAATACCACTGCAATGCAGATTAGGAGGTGAGGCACCAAAGTTAAGAGTGATCAGAACTGGGAGAAGTTCTATCAGAAGGGACATTAATTCCTGCCTTTCCTATTCATTGTCTACTCGTAATGACGCCTGTGTCTATTGCATTCCCTAGGTTATATGGTCATCAGTAGACTGCAAAGGTCTTGCAACTGTTTCATTCACCAATTGCCTAAAATTTCTCCTGCCAAGGCTTAGCGAAAACAAAGGCAAAAGAATTTATCGATTTCTGCTCATTTCAAAAGTAATAAATAATGTTTCATGCTTCTTTCTACCAGTCGGGGCGCTCATGCAAATTCTGAGATGGTCTATCTTTTATCTAAAGCCTAGAGACACACTTATTTGCTGAACTTGGAGGCACACATATGGAAACATGGCCAGAACTTGTTATTTAGAGAAACTCTTCAAAGCCATGGAAACATACTTACAGGCAGAGACAACTTTTAAATATAGGAGGTTTTGGTTTGTTTTTCGCTGTAAATTACTTCATGTTCCCAGACCACAAGATTATACAGAGAGCTCAAGTTTATGCAATATTTGTAAAGAATTGTCTGCTTCTTTAGCAGAGGAAAATCATGGCTTTATATAAAGGCAGACTCTATATTTATCAGTTCAGCAGTCTTAATCTTGATCTCCTTATTTGAAAAGGGTGTGTAAGGGGGAAAACATAGCAATAATTGGACAGGAAAATTTTAGTCTCTTAGTTTTATTGTCTTTGTTCTTTGGAAACAAAAAGTATGTTACATTTACTCACAATAAAACAAGATCTTTCTCAGATGTGAAATTTTCCCCATAGAAATCTTACAGAGCAGTAGTAAATAATGTAGCACAAGGTAATGACAGCGACATATTAGAGCTTCGTTTGGATGCATGCTGTGCTTTGTGCATGATGCAGAATTCAATGGACAGCAATACGAAAGGGGGAGGAAAAGCTTGTTTGTGCTTAGATTACATAATCCACTCATCTCTGTTGTTACCGTTCTAGCCATTTTGTCCCAAGATGTTCTGCTTCTCATAAAGTGCATTCAGCCTTATCTGGAGCTCAGAAGCCTGAGGCTTTGTTACAATAGCTATTTATAACTTAACTATAAAAAATATGATAGCTGAACAGGAAAACACTTCTTCAGTCATAAATAAATAGCTCATTTGTACCTGGGGAGGTGAAGAATAGCTTTCAAAGAGCTTCCACTTCAATTGCAGAATCATGGCTTCCAGGTAGAAACTGTTGGAGGAAGGCACTCTCGAACTAGATTTGTGCAGTTTGGTTTTGAAAGCTTATCGCTAAGATTTCCTAAATTACTCTGGGATTTCAATACCTTTGTGGGTTTTTAGGTGTCCAACTTGGAACAAATCTGAAAGGAGCCATTATAACACTCAGCATTTTCAGCTCCCTGAAAATCTGACATCCCTGTCAAATATAAGACTAACCATATAGAAATGGAAGAACATAAAGTCTTTGCCTAAGAGAAAATGAGTGGCAGCTGCAGATGGAGGAACATATTCATGTGGGATAATTTAGGCCTTTGAAATAAAATGGAGGTAAAGAAAAGAAATCTTGTAAAGTTTCCTATCTACTCTCTAAGTGACAAATTATGACCTATTGCAAATATTGATCTTGTGCTCAGAGGCTTATTTTAGACAGAGGCTTGACTCTTTATTGAAACATGTAAATTAGAAACTATGCCATGTTTGTGACTATACTGTTACCAATATGTTTGATATCCATTATACTGGTTTGAAACTGAAACACTGATAAAGGTTTTTCTTATTTCCAAAGATGAATCAGCTATACTCAAATAATTACATCATTCAAATAATTTCATAATTTCAGCTGTGATGTCCAACAATATAGTAACATCATAGTTGAAACACTGAAGTTTTGTATATTTACAAGACCTTACATGTTAGTTCCAACCAACCAGTAACATAAGCCTACTCAAAAGAATTTAACTTTCAAAAATCAGGGAAAAAACCCTCAATTGTATTTTCCCCCTCATGTGCAGGTTTTGCAAATATATTTTTCCTTTTCATTTCAGTAGAGTTCTTTTGTGTTTAGGGGGTAAGAAAGGAAGAGAAGAATCAGAGTTCATACAGTGACTTTGAATTTGAATCACATATAAACAAGGTTTGTTACTAGATTTTAGCTGAAGTTGGTTTTGTGCTAACCGACCTGCTTTGCTGATCTCTCAGATCATCATCCACATTACATCTGAACATTTTCAAACCTCTCAAATAAACAGTGATATTTTTCCCCTCTTTTTCTGTTATTAGGCTAGAAGAGAAGGCTACCAATTTCCCTAGCATACAAGATTTCTAAGCAGCAACAGAGAAACCTCATGAACTCTCCAAAGTGCATGCTGAAATGCAGCATTTCTCTACTCTTGAATTCCTTTCAGTAGGTGTTGAAACCTTTTACAGTAAATTGCATTTTACATGTTAGGAACTTCAAAAGAAGGTATTAATATAATTGAGACATGATAAGTTTGACAGTTGGTGTCATTATACGAGTTTCACTCAGCAGCCTTCTGAAATAAAAATAATAAAAAAAAATCTATCTTCCTAAAGAAAGGAAGCTTATGCCTATAACGATGAAATAACGTCTTAATAACTTGCTTTAATCCATAAAGTCCTTGTCCCAGTCCCGATATTCAACAATTTTAAGTGAATTACATGTAAGTATTCTGACTCTCGCATTTCTGATATTTTTTAAATGAATCTTTTGCAGCAATATCATTGTATTTTGTGGTTATCACTCTCCCTTACATTTGTATAAAAGTACAGGTGGGGAAATATCTTACAGTTGGCTACTTGACACTTACTTTAAATCTCATTGCCCCTCAATGTGTATAACTAGGCTGGGTTCCTGCCCCAAATTACTGCTTTTACCATGATTAAAGATGCTGTAACTATTACAAAGTAAGTTTCTATGGTTTTTGAAGATCAAGCCAAATATCAGAAAAAGGCCTGGGGATAGCCATGGAGAGAGCTGCCAGCAACATTATTTGGAGAGCCTGGGAACAGGAGACACTCTGAGTATCAATTAGTTGATTAATTTCCTGCCGAAATTTTTATCAGCAACATATGATTTAATTGATCAGTAAATGTTAGGATTCAGACTGCTAAAAAGGGTAGGAAGATTTTTTTTTGTTCTGTTTGAGGCCTATGAGGACAAGCCAAAAAGAAAATTATCAATAAACCCAAATGACACTAGACATGTAAAATAAATAAAGAAGTATGCTTTTGGCTTACATATGCTACTGTAAAATTAAATCAAGGACAAATCTGACCACTAAATTCTTGGGCATGTTCTTGAAATATGTGTGTTTGAAACCAATTCTGCTTTTCAAAGAGTTTAGAAACTTCCCAGGGCTTGCACCATCTCTCTGTATTCCTTGCTGAAACACCTATTGTGCTGCCTAATTTGTCCTCTGTTCCTTCCTGCCTGCATTTTTATAGACCATCCTTCTGAAGACAGCAGAAAGTTTTACAAATTCTAAATATAGTCTTTTATGCAATCACCCTGTTAGAGAGCTAACATTCACATTGCAACAAAGTCCATACAAAGATCACACATAATAGAGTTTATGATGAAGTCAGGAATGGACACAGCACTAGACCTTCTCCAGAAACATTGCATTGTAGAAACTTTTTATAACTACAAAAACGAGACCTCAGATTTTTCTGGCCTGCCTAGCACAGCTCCAGCCTTCACAGAAGCCTATTCTTTGCCTAAACTAATCCCAGTGACACTTAGCTGCTTCTCTGACCTTGGGGGTCTTATTCCTTGTTGATATTTAGACTTGATATAAGGAAAAAATTTTTACAATGACGGTGATGGAACACTGGAACAGGTTGCCCAGAGAGCTGGTAGGTGCTCCATCCCTGGAAACATTCAAGGCCAGGTTGGATGGGGCTCTGGGCAATCTGACCTGGTTGGAGATGTCCCTGCTCCTTGCAGTGGGGCTGGACTAGATGACCTTTGAAGATCATCTTTAAGGGAACCATTCAATGGTTCTATGATATGAGTGGACCAGAATTCAAACCCAAAAGCTTGTAAAAATAGATCTCCAGTTAAGCATTGCAGGCATGTTTTAATCTTACAATCAATGATTCATGTACTACAGCCATTCCTGAAAAGGAGGATGGTATCTATTCTGTAAAGTCCACCTTTTAACAGTTTGAATCATGAAGAGAGGAGGCGTATTGTACACAATTGAAACTGAGGAGGGATGTAGATAGCCAGGCCCAGTTCATCCCACTAAATTTGACAGCATTTCTGTTTCTATATGACGCCTCTACCATTTTACAAGCCTGCGTGTATTTCCATGTGCTTGAAGACAAATGGTGCTTTGGTACCTACAGGTGTTGTGTGCCTGTTTTCTCAGCTATCCAAGCACAGTAAAATCCATGACCTGTGAAGAATGGTGCTGCATCCAGGCTGTTGTGCAGCTCATATTCCTTAGGTTTGGTACTTCCACCTCACTTGACCAGGCAATTCTGCTTCCATAGGAATACTGAGACCATGTCAAACCTTCTCAAGCATCTTAAAATAGAGATTTGTGAACCTACGTCTTAAAACAAATAAAAGTACTGACTATGTATTCTCAGTTTTGTGGTAGATAGCAAAAGGAGGGGAGAGAAAAAAAGACAGATTTTGATGCCAGTGTCTTAAATCAGGTTAGGCACTAGGCTGAAGGCAAGCTTGGGATAGGGAAGAAGGCCTAGAGAGATGAGTAGAGGGAAGCAGGAACAGGAACATTAAGCAGGCAAGGATAGCTGAGCAATCAGGACTGATTTGTAAAGGACTTCAGTGTTGTGTGCAGCATGCTGAGAGAGAGAGAATAGTTTTGTTGTGCTGCAACACCATTTGATGCATTAGTAACATCAGTTATTTATTATTCTCATGGCTTTGTTGGTTCTTTGAGCCTTACCACCTTGTAGCCAACACTATCAGTCATTTATTTAGCCTCCTCTAAAAACGTACACCTCAAGTATTTCAGATCCATTACAACTTTGGTGCCTCCTCTCATTTGTAACCGTGTTTGCATACGCATTGAAGATCTTTCCAAAGACCAAATGGAACAGTGTAGCAATGAATTTGTCAAGGTTTTGTGGGTTTCAGGGAGGTTTGTAAGATTTTCATCATATAGCCAGCACGTAAGTGCTGAACTCCACACACAGGACGTCAGTCTTTAATAGTTCACCGGCATCATCTCCAGGGTCCTAGCCTGGTCCCCAGTGTCCATGATTTGCTACAGTTCAGCTTAAGTACTTATCATCGCATCAATTACCTGTCATAGAGCTGGCTTTTCAGTAACTATTCTCATGGTCCTTTCATCATCAACTTTTCTGAGAGAACATGTTGGTTTCCATGAAGCAGCTTCACATGAGACACCATCAATGACTCTGTCCTCTTGAAGGAATATTCTCTTAATGCTTGAACCTGCATGATCTCCTCTCTTTGCACAGCCTCAAACCCTTTTTCATATTTACTGAAGATTAAAGCTACCTTTTCCAGTCTTCATGTCTTTCATCCAGACTCGAAGAGAAAGGAAAACCAGAGCACCACAGGGAAAACTTGCTCCATCATTGTGAGAATATGACATATCTTCAAATTACATTGGGGATAGTTGAAACACAATGAGGGAAGGTCTGTGTTATGACACTAGTAAATTAGATGTACTTTTGTAGGTTTTTGTACCTTACACAACCCGGCAGGAATGACATGACGGAAGATGACAGGCGAGCACATGCCTCAGATAAGGAGAGGGGAAAAAGGTGAAGAAGCAGGAGGTGGTGATAGAGCATGAATAGCTTCACAAGGCATCCCCAGACAATCAAACTGACAGAAGAAGTGGGAGTTTGCAGGCAAACTTTCTGCAATCTCATTAGATTTGGAGCAAGCTGATGAGAGCTGTAAATAACAGGTGCTTTATTTAACAAGGGAGAGAGAACATGAGAATGAAATGAAAACAAATGTTTAGGACTTAAGTTTCACCAAGGGTGCTGGAGTCTGAGCCTATGACAGGGAAGAGTGTGGTGCTCTACTTCTTTCTGTCCCTTTGGCTGTGTGTAGGCTATGAGAACTATTGTCCTCCCTGCTGCAGAGAAGTACCGTAATGTGCCCATCAGCCAGGATCTGTAGCTTTCCACAGCTTCAGCACCTACAGTATTCCTTCAAAGATTTGTATTGTCAGGCAGGGCTTGGGAAAAATGAAATTTCAGGTGAAGCCATGTTGTGACCGGCAATTGTGAATAACTCTCTCTCACTCGTTAATGGTCTTGGCTCTGTTCCCTGGAGAATCAACTTCTGAGGTGGCCCAAAGTCTCTGGCACAGAGGACATCTCCGAGGGAAAGAGATACACTTCCACATATTCAGAAAATCAAAGCTTCAGTTGAGCCATAGCCTTGAAGAGTGACTCTTCTGATCAATCTTGACATTTCTTCTCCACCTTCCAAAAACATCAACAAAACTTATTCACTAAAATAGCTAGTTCCCCCATTCCCAAGAACAGAACAAAATATACTGCAAAATTCAATTTCATAAAATTATTTTTTGACAAATAGGACCTACCTGTGAGGGTTTTAGCTCTGTGCAGTTAACCAAGGAAATTCTTATCAAGTTTACTATGAGATTGTTACCAGAGACAGCACAGCATAGGTATCTGGCAGGTATACAAGACATTGAGCAGTCACCAGTTTCTTTACTTTTTTCATTGCATCAGAATACACGAGTAGCAATCTTCCTTTTTTTTTCATGTTTTCTTTCAATATAATAGTAATAAAAAAAAATGTTAACCTTCTCTTGTCTTCACTGTTCATAATGAGATAGACATGGCAGGCTACCATGTTGCTATCTTAAAATTGCCAATGGTAATATTTTTAAGCTAATTCTGAAAGAATTTGAAACTTCTTCCACTTGTTTTCAACACTTTGTGGTGGTGACCTTGCTGAGAAATGGGAATTTACTTTGGCAGGAGATAGTTTGCTCAATAGCAAGTGATGGGCTTGCAATTAGTTACATCTTGCCTTGGTATTTGGTCATAGTACCTGGTTCTCCCTAAATTCTTGAAGATAAAGGAGGCAGATTGGAGGCTGTTTCTTTTCTCAGAGCCAAGTTGACGAGAAGTATCTGTTCTTGTCCATATCAGCATCCAGCAGGACTCTAAAGAAACCAAGAGCTGCTACTTCATACTGCAGCAAGTTGCCACTCTGTGGCTGGACAGCTGGATTTTTGTTTTGTGGAGGGGAGAAAAAATTAGAAATACCTTTTTACTTAGTAGGTGTTTGATATCAATATATATACTCCTATAAAGCCATTTCAAACTTCGTAACAGTGAAACACTTCGAAATCCTGAAAATGTTTGACTTTTTTTTCTTATGTTAACCTTTTACACGCTTGCCTGAGGGTAGTACAAGTTCACTTGCCTTTTGCAGCCTGGTTTATGCCCATGCACCACTAGATATACAGGGATGTAGTGATTTGTCTCATCTAACTTTAGATGTCTATCGCTTAGTTGCTTTGGCTACCTGTGGCTCTCTGTAATCACTTCAGAGACCAGAGGGCTTTAAGGTACAATTCATTTGACCTGTTTTAGACATTGGCTTTAGCATGAAATAAATTGCACTCTAGAAGTTCTCATTTCTCTCGAAAGTGAGCCTCGGGTGACCAGCTCAACCACTGCTGCCTATGGTGCGGCTGTCTACAGCTGTGTTAAATCAGTCCCACCTATGAATCTCACTCGGTGTCTGTATTCACTGAAAACAAATGGTGAAACTCCCTTAGGCTTTGAGCAGAGTTCTGCCCCATTTCATCTTTGAGTATAAATGGATGTGCTTGCAGATATCTTAAACACATGGTGGGCTTTTACTTTCCCAAAGATTTAGGATAGCAACTTAAAGACTCATTAAATATAGGTATTGAGTTGCTCCTGTTCACTGACCTGTTTGAAATGAAAATTAAATTAGTGTGATAGGGTTGGAGATGTAACATTCTTCTGCAGGTTTGAAATTGTACAGGTAATTGTTTTATTAAAATATTTGCTCTTTTGCTCCCTACAAGGTTTTTGATGGCCTGGAAGTCATTGTATAGCACCATGCTAGCTGTTAGTGCTTTGATTTCCACAATGCCTTTCTTTATTTAATAGGCCCGAAATATTGATTAACATTTACAGATTCAATTCCAAGCACTTGCCAGGGGTTACAGAGAGCCAGAGAGAGCTGGTTGTGCCAGTCAAATTCTGAGGTGTAATGAAATCCCCTACTGTGCCTGTCAACTTATCCAGTGTACAGGTCATTTCCCACAAGGTCTGCAGTGTTGAAAGAAGCAGTTTTCACTTGAAACATTTCATAGGCAAAGGAAAAATATGTCTTCAGTACTGTATGCTTTATCCCTTTGTCTAATATTGAATAGGCTCATTGCTTCACACAATTTTTGCCCCCAAAGCTTTCTAAGTCAATAAAAGAAGAATGTTTCAGGTGGGCACAAGTCAAGATTCTCAGTGTAAATGCTTTATTACTGTTGTCAAGGAATTTCACAGTAACTAAGTCTAGAGATAGACAAACCTCAAAAGAACTGGAATATCAATTCATTTTAGTTAAGTATTGAATGATTCCTTTATTCTTCCAAATATTACAAAGCTCCCTTTGAAAGATACTTGCATCCTTCTTCCAATAATGTCCTCTTTCTTAATTTGTTCCAACATCACAACTTTCCTTCAAATTCAAACTTTCTTTCCTATTTCAAACCAAGTCCAAATAGAATCTATTGTATTCCATCGAAGTCTTCATCTGACTTTTTTTTTTTCTCTTTTTTCATGATCAGGATGCTTTTGTCTTCTCATCTCCTACAGAGAGGAGAAAGAACGTACAGCAAAGTGTTTTGTTTTCATAGAGTTTCAGTTTTGCTTCTGCTATTAAATTCTAAATACCTGTTTTCAAAAAGGTTATTTTAAAGAAAGGTATCTTATTCTTTGAGTTATGATATGTGATGGTCTGCGATCAAATTCGTTATGTAGATTAAGAGTAGTCCCCAGAATGGTAATGTTGCTTGCAGGATCTAATTTTAGATTCACTGTAATGAATGTCTTTATGTCAGAAAAGTAAAGTTACTGACCCTAAACTCTCATGTGAGACAATATTTTTTCAAGTTTTCAAATCTCTGAATGGTGAACTAGAGAAGTATTGTTGTTTGCCCTCTGTTCTCTAACAGGGTGGATACATATGTCTAAGCTAGTAAACACTTCCAGTGCCATGTCCTGCCTTGAACTCAAAATTTTGGCTTTGATTTAAGATTTTATAGTTGACTTTGGGCAGCTTCTCTTCCAGCTTCATTTGTAAAAGGACATTTGACACAGATGCATGGCTGAACAGAACAACCAATAGATTAAAAAAATAGTTTTTTCAGTATTTTCTGAGTATATTGAAAGAAGAGAGAAAATATCCATCTGAGAATGATGTATGGGATATTTTAGATACGAGTGGCACTGGTTGAGAAGGGATCAAGTTTAGAAGTTTGACTGAAAATTTTTGGCCATCTAAATAAAATGGATATAGCAAAAGGCAAAGGAGCTTTCCATCACAGATGCGTGATGAGCAAAGTCCTGCTTTTTGGGATTCCACAGAAGATGCACATTTGCTCCCTCAAATATGTAATGTCTATCTTTATTTATTTATAATTTAGGAGCTTTGTGCTAAGATAAGTTGCAAATATGCAGCCCTGATAAATAGTTTCCTACCAGAGACTGGTTTCCCATCACAGGAATGAACCTCAGTGACTTTGTGAGATTCCCTTGACCTGCAATATATATCCAGTTCTGTTGCTGATAAATTAATTATGGACTGTATAAACCTTTGTTTCAGTCATTATACTTGAAATTCTACATTCTTAACTGAGATCAAGATGTCTCAAACAAGATCTTTGCTGGAAAAGGGAATGAATTTTTTTTTTTTTTTCCAGTAGGCAGCATGGTCAAGGTTAACATATAAAATTCTAATGATCCATCAGTGATTCCTAGGGGTGGGATCTCATTTAAGACTGAAGAACCTATATTTAGGTGTCCATATGTGAGGTGGGTATTTAATTTCCTGATAGGTACAGCCAACAGACCTTGTATCAAGAGCACTACTCAGCTGGCCAGTCATTAAGAGTAGAATTCAACTGTTTAAGCTTTCTGAAGCTTAAATATCTGGGGCTTTTTGAAATGCCTAAGGCATTCCTACGGGACTGACACATGTAACATAGGATTTATGGGAGACAATACCATTGTGAAGCAGCAGCCAGAGGCCAAGAAAGATATTTCTCAAAATCTAAAATGACACAAGACTGTATTTAGGCATCTGGATGCTGCCCTAGATAACTACTTCAGGGTGAGCTGATAATCTGAGCGAACAGATATCTCTGCTTTCAGACAGGGAGACATTCTAGAGCATTTGAAACATATACATAGCTTGGACAAACATGACACAGCCCCTGTAGAAGACACAAGGCCTACTGAAGACCTAGGTGTGAGCCAAGTTGGATCCAAAACGGAACCTCAAATGACAATAGACACATTCATATAGACAAACTAACTGAGTTCCAGAATCCATTGACTGCCTAACTACGTTTCCTTTAACTATACCAGGAGCTTAGACTCTTAGCAGATGTGTAGACATCTGCAGGTAAATTGTTCTGGAACTTTCGTGTTTCTTCATGTCAATATAGGTACTAAAATTTCTCAGACTACCATATCTGAAGCATCTCAGGATCAGATTGGCAATAAGAAGTGATTTTATGGATCCACAAGTCTATAATGGACTCCAAATCAATATAAAATCCAAGCTACTCCATTCTATGTCAGTAGGATAAATTAATCAGAACAAGTTTTCTTATCTAAGGCACTTTTCTTCTATTCAGTGTTTTCAGAAAAGATAACAATTTCTCCCCTTGACAAAAGGAGGTGTGTGCAGAAGGAAGACTTCTCTGTTCCTAGACATACTGGGTTCAGATCTCATGTACCCTGCATCTCAGTGCTGCAGTCAACATGCAGCAACAGATAATTTGTGAATTTTGAAATCAGTTACCTTGCATATCATAAAATTGTGGAATCATAGAATAGCTCAAGTTGGAAGAGACTCATAAGGACCATTGAGTTAATCTCACTGCTTCTCAAAAGACTACCTAATAAAACTAAACCATGTGACTAAAAGTGTTGTCCAGATGTTCCTTGAACTCTGACAGGCTTGGTGCCACAACCACTTTCTTAGGGAGGCTGTTCCAGTGACCGATCACACTCTCAGTGAAGAACCTTTTCTTAATGTCCAATCTGACCTTCTCACGCAGAGTCATTCACTTTCCTCATGTCATAGCATAATTAGTGTTGGAAGGGACCTTTAAAGGTCACCTCGTCTAACCCCGCTGTAAGAGGCAGGGATGTGGATGTGTTGGAGAGAGTCCAGATGAGGGCCACAAAGACAGTCAGAGGGCTGGAGCACCTTTCCTGTGAGGACAGACTGAGAGAGTTGGGGCTGTTCAGTTTGGAGAACTCCTTTGTTGCTAAGTTACTCTTGAGAAAATTGGCAAATCTTTGCACTGGTTTCACTCCTCTTATACCAGACCAATGCATCCTTGCCTCCTTGTTAATAGTCTAATGGTCTTATCCAGAGAGTAAATGAAGCTTAGTCTATCTGTTGTGCACGTGGTGTGGAGACCCTTGGCCAAAGCCCATTTAAGGGTGTCAGAACTTGCTCATTTTTTTTTTTGTTCCTTACTCCTCAAATGATCATATTTTTTTCTT
>WHYT01017064.1:854032-911548 GCA_009806455.1 Tetrax tetrax | reverse complement strand
GGTGCGCTGACTTCTTGATGAAGCCATGGAAGTCTCCTCTTTATCTGTGTTTTTCCCACAATTCTATTAGCAGCCATCTTCTTTTCTGCTCTACATTTTCTGGGTCTAATAATAATCTTTCTTTGAATAACTATAAGTACTTACAGGCGGTTTTGGCTTTTGGCTTTGAGATTTTTTAAGTTTTAATGTAAACCAGCCTGAGATTTAGAAACGCAGTCCTGTTGACTTCTGTGGTGGTGTTGTGTTCCTATGTATAATAAAGGTGCTTTTGAAAGTCTCCCCCTGGGTGCCTCAAATAGCACTTACACTACAGAAACTTAAATGGAATTGAAGATGTAAAACAAATACTGAACACCCACAGATTCCTTCAGCTTTAGTACTTATTGCAGGTGCTTTGTCACTTCTAAAATTTGAAGATTTTTACTCATTTTGGAAAGGTCAGCACATTTGCAAAAGTGAACTCTCCCCCCTGGAGAGTTTTGTGTTTGAATAAATGTGTTACCAAGACAAAAAGAAGATGGACACCTCAGGATACCTGTCTAATTTCAGCCTTTCACCTCAAGAGCCCTTCCTTTAATGCTTCCTGATAAATTCAGTCTATCATTGATCAATTCCTAAAGCAGAAGCAAGGAATCTATGTCTTCAGCACCAGATGCAACTTGAGATCTCTTTTTACATGCCTCATGGTCACTTTACAGTGTGTGAAAGTGAGTGGTGCAAGAAAGGTGCCTGAGAAATCTACTACACTTTGAGCAGGGGAAAGGTGTCCATGCCTGGCCTAAAAGGCCCTCTTGGAGTTTTTCCATTGACTTCCATCAAATTATATTAAACCCTGAATCCTCGCAGACATTTTGAAATCCCAGATAAGCTGCTACGGGTTCGGTTCACAGAAATGTCAAAGCATCTAGGTCTAATTAAGAGCTGACTCTTTAGAAACTCAGTAGCCTTTTAAATAAAGTGTCATTTGGTGATCCAGTCTCCCATACAGCTAGGGAGCTAACCTAACATTCAAACATTTATATGAGTTGTTTTCACGGATTCTGCCCTAACATTTTCTTTTCTTTGACAGTCCATATCTTAAAGCATATCTATTTTTGGACATACAAATTTAATCTTTTGAAAGCCAAGTAAAAATCTGGAAAAATTTTGCAAGGTTAAAATGAAGCTAGGACAAATCCCAAAGGACTTATTTCCTAGTGATAAGTCTGGGCCTATTTTATAGTAGAGGGAATAAAATCTTTCCCCGACGTTAGACGTTGCCTAAAGATTAAAAATGTGGCTTAAACATAAGTTGTATGGGGCATTTTAGTTTGTCTTTTGACTTGTTGAGACTCCAGGAACTCACATTTTCCAAGTTCTCCCGGGATCCTGGAGGGTCAAGATAGAGTTTCCTTGAAATGAGAATGGAGAAACAGAAGCTTATGTAAAAAAAAAAGGGCAAATATCATTATGTTCAGGATTAAATCTTGAGATATGACAATGTTGTGATCTGGATCTTTGTAACTACATCTGTAGAGGAAAGGTCTCATCTCCTTTATGTCAGAAGAAGGACTGAAGTTCTGAGAGAAGACAGTGTCACAAAATAACAAGAAGCCATCAAAGATGATTCTCTCACCTCCATGGAAACTTCTACACTCCTTTAAAGGGGAACTTTGTGCTGTTTCTTCAACATTATATCTTTGATAAATATTGTGGTGAGCGTGATTCTGATGGAAATGTACAGAAGTCTAATTTTAACACAAATTATTTCTACAGAACTAAATAAAAAATTAAAATTCTCCAAATGACTGTGCCAATACTAGGCAATATGTTAATGTAAATTCAGATTTGTACATCTTCATATCTCTTACATATTTGTTTTACTCGGATATTCCAGTGCTCTGAAGCCCATGAGAGTGAAAAGCCGATTTAATTTATTTACCAAATTATATTTTGTAGTGAAGAATTTACATTGTTTTGAGAATAATTTATTTTTACTTGTTGCTAAAAAATGTTACTTTTCCTAAATACTTTGAAAAATTAGAAAACTTTTGAGAAAAGCGAACTATTTTAAAAAAATTTCCTATGCAGATTTATCCTAATTTTAAGGTAGAAAAAATAGGAAAAAGAAAAGGGGAAAGAAAAAAGGATTGGAGGTGAGGGAGGAATTAGAAAACTGTACTTAAAATTTCATAATTTCTATACTAAACCTATTTCATTCTGTCTTTGTCCTCCTCTTCTCAGTATTTTTTTCTTTCTAGTCATAGATGGTAAGTAGCATGGCCCAAATTATAGATCATTTATATTGTATTAATATTCACCATTCCTTATTTTGACAAAACACTGATAAAAGTTGTTTGCTGAAGAAATACATTAATATTAATAAGTGAATAATGAGTTCACTTAAGACTTTCATTATCTGTACGTTCATAAGTTTGAAAGATGAATATGATAGCTGAGCAAAAATATTGCTAATTATGTTCTCAGCTCAATCACCAGAATAGCACAGCTTTTTCTAGAGATGCACCAAAAGAAGAAATCAAAATAACAGCCTTGAACTTAAGTGGGGAGCTGAAATCAAACCTCAGATTCATTGCTTAGCTCTAGATTTACTGTTTATCATGCCATAACTTTCTAAATATTTGTTGAAAGAGCTCTTGGGAGTTCTTATGTTTGTTGCAAAAGACTAGCCATACTTATTCCAGTAAGGGAAAACATGGCCCTCACTGTAAACAAAAAGCAGCTGGACTGTGCTGATGAGCTCCAGTGAGAGCACAGTTTATGCACATTTTATTGTAGGTAGGCATTTGTGTATTGTCTGCTTCTCCAGCAGAGTTTTGCGTTATCTTGGAGTTGGTACTCTCTGCACCAAGATACATGCAAATAGTCTTTCCATAAGCTCTTGCAAAAAAGTGATTGCAGTACAAATCAGAACAGTCACAAACTTAATAAGATGCCCTAAAATTGATCTGAGAACCAGTTGAGGACCAAAGAACAGCTGGATTGGGCAAGTGACGGCCACCAAGGGCTTAGATAACTCCCTTACTGGAGCCCGGGATTGTTTGTTTTGAGGAGACACAGACGAGCAAAGTCTACCCTAGGAAAATTTTTTTGTCATTTCATTCATGCTTTGGAAATTGAACAGCACAATATTTTTTTTTGCAGGAAGAAGGAAACAAAACCAAACCAAAACCTTCCACAAAACAGTTTTACTGTTCATTTGAGGACAAAAATAAGACTGAGTCTTTAGTGCCAAGTAAACTCAGGAAGATCATTTTCTTCAATGCTTTGACTAAGTCTATTAGGCCCTCTTCATTATAAAAAATCCTGTATTGTTTCTGAGGGAAACATGATTCCAGAGTAACTTGTCTGTCAGATTTGTTCTGGTTTAGCAGTATGAAGATTGAATATTTAAATTAATGTAGGAACAGGAACAGTTGAAATGGCTGAAAGACATTTTACCTATTACAAGTTCATGCTTGAGGAGCATATATAGTTTTGCTTTATTTGGAGGTATCTAGTTGCTGAGTCATCTGGAAACCTGAGTTAGCCCAACTCGGGTCTGACTTACTCTCTTAAAATCTCTATCTATTATCTGTAAAAGGAGTTTTGGACAATTATTGCCCTAGCCTGCATGCCTCAGTTAAAGGTCAAAAAATAGATGAGATGAATCTGTATATCTATGTCCATGTTAATATTCTGAAATGATAAATGTATGTATTTTCAAACACATTTTTTTAATTTCCTTGATGTGATACAGACAGATTTTTCCCAGTGGGACACATGACTATTCCAGAGGGCAAGTTCAATTACCATATAGTCCATTGACCATAAGGAAGATAGTGTTCTGATTTCTAGCTTAAGTGGAATGCTCTAATTTAAACACTGTGAATGTCTTTCAGTATGATCATTTGTTAGGTAAAATAGGCAAAGTTATGGTGTTTTGTTTTAAGGAATTATTTTTACCTTTTCTGAGCTGCAGCCAACATAAAAGTATTTCAAGATGAAGGCATTTATGTTTCAAGGAACAAAACAAAGAAATACCGTAATGGCATATGTGAGCTACGTTTACCCTGAGGCATTTGCCATGAAGTTCAGCTTATTTTTTATTACATCATTCTGACAGCTGTGACTAGGAAAAGTGAACATATTGGGATTGTCTCTGGGAACTACCCTTTGCGTCTTTTGATGCATGTGGGAGATGGAGTATTAGAAAGGTATCAGCATCTGTGTGCACGCACATAGGCACGTAAAGCCAGAGAGCTCCCTAAGTTCCACTTCATTTGGAAGTCAAGAGGGACAAAATAGTTAAACCAATTGCTGATTTTTTTACAGGGAAAGAAGGGAGGCAGCGAGGTTGGGAAGAAGGAAAAGAAGAAGGAATGGCTACAGAGTGAGAGAGCGGGAGGGAAGGAGGGAAGACAGTAGGCAAGCAGGCAGGCAAGTATGCAGGAATGAGACAAAATAGAGGAAAAACATAGTGAAAAGAGAAATAAAGAGTAAAAGAAAAGAAATAGAGAGTAAAAGAAAGAAAATAAAGAAAAACAAGGAAAGCAAAAGTAAAAGTGAGAAGGGGAGATGAGAAAGAGAGGGGGAGAGAGAGAGAAAGAAAAAAAAGAAGGAAACAAAGCAAGCTAAGGAGACGAGTTCTTCCTAAGGCTGAGTTCTTTATACATATTTGCCTGGAGAGGTAGACACAGGTATGTTTGATGTGCAGACACAGTTTTGAACTACCTTCTACGAATGCCTTGCTGCATAAAACAAGAAAAAATCATCACTTTAAATGGAAGTTCATTATGCTTTCTCTATTTTTTGTGGAGCATCTTTAAGCAGAAGCATGGTAAATAATGTATCAATTTTCTATTGCCACCTATGAGTGAAAATAGAGAACTGCAAATTATTCTTCTGTACATAATAGAAGAAAGATGTGTGATGGCTGTAGTTCAATTATTTTAATACATTTATATTTGTATCTAAGGTGAAAACAACTACCATCTTTTATTTCTGAAGCAGATGCGTCAATTTTCAGCTTTATTCATTTATTTGGGTTTACTTGTATCATAAATTTTGAGACGTATTTCAGTAGTTCTACTGTCCTGTCCTAACAGAACCCAAAATGCGAGCGTTGTATAGTCAAGAGACAAGCTTCTGTTTTGAACAATGTGTGCCATACGGAAATAAGGTTACTCTTAGACTCCTGTACTTATACTGTATTTTCAGACTATGAGGTCTAAAATATAGGTAGAGACTTAATGGAAACTGGTGCAACAGCAGAGGAGGAAATAGGAGGGAAACATGGATTAAAATTTGCAAAAATCAGCAACAGGCTGAAAGTGGGATAGACCAGAAGATCTAAGTGACTGCAAACCCGTGACATACAGAGTGGTTGAATAATGGAAATGAGAGAGGACTGGAGATGGGACAGGATGTGGAGGATGACAGGACTGGGGAAGAAGTTAGTATGGATTCTAGAAGTACGCGGCTCATAAGGTCACATGGTAGAATGGAGTGAATCCTGCGAGACAGCAGCAGTAGGACTTAAGGAAAAGTAAGGCAAAGTGGAACAGTTTGATCAGGGAGGTGATTGGTGCCCTGTCCCTGGAAACATTCAAGGCCAGGTTGGACATGGCTGTGAGCAACCTGATCTGGTTGGAGATGTCCCTGCTCCTTGCAGGGGGGTTGGACTGGATGGCCTTTGAAGGTCCCTTCCAATGCAAACTATTCTATGATTCTATGAAAGTGAAGACAACACAGGATGTGTTTAGACGTAACTTTAGAATTCAGGAAACCTCGGTATCATACTTAGCTGAACCACAAGCTTCCTATGTGATTGGAAAAAGAAGAAAAGAAAAAAAATATGAAATAACTATGAGCCTAACTCATGGAAAGAATCCTAGTGGGATTCATTAAATTAATGAAACATTACAGCAGAGAGATCTTCGAGCTAGTCTCCCCAAGCTCCTGAATAGCCATTGAGGAAAAACACATGTAGTGTGTGAATCATCTGTGTACATTTGGTCAGATGAATTGCGTTTGAAAAGTGCCTATTTTTCTCCATTATCTGTGAAGGCAGTCAAGGGTGACTAGCTCACATGGAGATTCTTGAAGCAGTCATTCAGCCGCCTCCTTTTATGAATGGGGAGAAATGGGCACATCCAGCATGTGATTCATTCCAGCTATCCCAAGCACTTGTCTAAATTGCCTTCTGGAATTGCCTTTTATTTCTTTATTTAAAGAAAAACTCAGTCTGTTATTCTCAAGTGACTAACAGACTTCAATAACTCACACTTCCACGTCTAATGTTAGGTGAGATTAATCCTGCTCATGGAATCTGAATTCCCAATGGATTCCTTCCTGCAGGCCAGTTAGTTGCCAAAGATCTAGAAATCAGCAAGGCTGAAGGTTTACATTACAACTCTCTGCTCAGCTATTTCTCCTGTCTGCTTTAGGTATGTTGTCACCCAACATACTGGTGCTGTGAGTGCTCTCAGATGCACATCTCTCTTGATGCGCCGTGTAGAGGCAATGCTATGGAGGTGCACAAATGCTCAACGTTTTGGCAGCTCAGGAAACATCACTGTGGCTACAGCCCATAGTGTGCCTGTCTCTCAGCTCTTGGTGGTAAGAATTCCTTATCTTGCAATCAGGTTTAACACACGGAGGTTGCTAGCAGGGAGGGAATATGGTACAAAGGTTACAGTAGAAGTCATAAACAAAACACCACAGTGTAAAATGCTGAGGAGTTCATTGAAGGACATAGTAAAGCTGAAGTTAGGTATATAGTAGCAATGATTACAAAATTAGTATATTAAAGCATGCATTAGGCATATGGTGAATTCTGAAGCAGGTTTTTCTATTCTTGTGTTGTCTCTGCTGTGAACTAGCTGTGTGCTCCTCAGCAGGGAACAGAAAAACTCTTGGCAAAGTTGGGCACTCTTTGCTTATACAACATTACCCAAAATGGAGCCTTCCTTTAAGGAATTTTTTGTTTATCCTTATTACCATTGAGGATACAGAGAAAGCTTTAAAAAAGAAAAAATAGCCTTTTGTTAGGTCCAACAGCAATGCACACTTTGATATTTTTGCTTTGCACTACTTGAATGGAGGTATAAAATATGAATGTTACATTATGTGGTATGTACCAAAAGAATCACAAAATCAGAATCACAGAATGGTTGGGATTGGAAGGGACCTCTGGAGAACAATTGATCCAATCGCCCTGCTCAAGCAATCCACCTACAGCCAGTTGCCCAGGACCATGTCCAGATGACTTTTGAGTATCTCCAACATGGGAGATGCCATGGCCTTTCTGGTCAACCTTCTCCAGTTCTCAGTCACCCTCACAGTAAAAAAGCATTTCCTTATATCCAGAAGGAACCTCCTGTGTTTCAGTTTATGCCCATTGCCTCTGGTCCTGTCACTGGGCACCAAATGACAAGTACAGTCTCTGAAACAAATATAGTTCTTGAGATGATTGTTTTATTTTCATACAAGATATGCAAGTTATGTGAAAACTTTCTCTTTCTTACATAAAGTATTTCATATTAAATTAATATTTATCATGAGGCTAACAAATATTCCCAAAATATTAAGGAAAAGCGCATTTTCAGAAAGCCTGAGTGGAGTGTATGAAATATTTATCATTTTGTATTGATTTTGATAGTATTGCTGGTAGTCAGATGAGATAAAGAAGAAAAGCTTTTTCCAACTTTTTTTTTTTTAATCTTTTTTTTTGATGATCCCTAACTCTTCTGATCAGCTTTGAAAGATATACATCAGATTATAAAATCTGGAAGAAGTGAGCGAAAGAAGAAAACCTGATTCATTCTCCAGGTGCGCATTTTTTAATTTTGTAACAATATATTTAGAACCTGAATTCTGACAAGTGATATAAATATCAGAGTTTTAGTTTTCATCATTTGCTGATCAGTATGGATGTTTAGGAATTTGGGATATAAGCTTGAGAGAATTTTCAGAGATCCAGGACTCATGTCCTGTGAGAAAAAAGAACTCTTAAAATGGCCCTACTGGACAATCAGTAATTTATATCTCCTGTTGTTATTTTTACTATGGAAAAAAAAAAATAAATCTGTTACTTAAACCAAATTTCTTTTGGCATCAGATTTTACTGTTAAAAAGGTTCATTTAAAACTTGTGCAAGTCACAGAGTATTTCTACTGCACTGAAGATATAATGGAATATATTTTAATTTGAGTGAAAGGATGTTAAAGATGTAATAAGAGAGTTTGACAGGTTTCCCAGAGAGCAAATGAAATTTAACTATGCAGATCCTACAGGTAAAAAAAAAACAATTGTTCGCAGAGATCTGTTTAATACACTTCAGTTCAGCAAATATGGCTTTACCACTAATCCAGGTAAAATAAAAGCAATATTTTAAATTATTACAGTCTAAGGCGGTTGCCCTGAGATTTTTGAGGATAAAATAGAATATGGAAAATGTCACTGAAGACAGATGTGATGTCAATAAAATCTTCAGAGAAGAACTGGAAATCCACATGACCTTGCATCAAAAGGACAATTATTAGACATTTGAGTAGCTAAAATTGCTCTGACTACTCATATTACTTTTTTATTTTAGTATCTGTATACAATGTTAGAGTAGTTATGTGCTGTATGTCATATTTGCTGTGAATTGTATTTAAATCTTAATCCCTAATTTAACAAGTCAACAAATAAGGGCCTGAAACTCAAACTGAAAAGGTAATTTGGAGATTCTATATTTTCTTTGCTTAGCTTGGTACCAAAAACCCCCTCTAAAGTACGAAGAGGAAAACAGGCTTAGAAATCGGGCATAAATCACTCAAAAATTATTTTAACCAATTTAAAGCTGAGTACTCAGTGGGTACTAATTGGTTGAATTCACTATCCAAGCTGAGGGCTAGCTTACAGTATTTAGAACTGATTAGAATTAAATATAAAATTATGATCAAGCTGAGAATCTATGGTGGCAAGGACAAATTGTTAAAATGATTAGACTTCCATTTTAAAAATGACACAGGGTCAGATTTTCAGAGGTGGTTGCATGGCTACAGCAGCATATTCCTGTTAGCTAAAATCTTCAAAAGCCCTGCAGCTCACACATCCTACTAAAATGCTTGTGTCCCTAATTTTCTCCTCTACACAAATGATACATAAAAGTCTAATTGTTTTCATTAATGGAACTTAGTCTCTTAGAAACTTTAGGTTTCTTTGAAATACTGCTTCAGACTCTCAGCTAATATGAATTTAATGATATGATGTTATAGATGCTCATGAGGCTCAAAGTTTTCTTTATTACTCCAGCACACCTAGCTTCAGGAGTCCTGTTAGGCAAGGATCAATTTTTATCTAGAAAGCTATCACCTTCTGCTTCTTGTTATCCAAAAAAAAAAAAAAAAAAGTCTGAAAATGTGAAACAACACTCAAAACTGGATGGAAGATAAATAGATTTAGTTACGTGATTCCATTATACTTAGAAAATATTCTGATTTTTTTTTTACACTGGATCTAGTCTTCCAAGAAAGGGACAGGCTCATCACTTGTCAAAGGCTGAGGTTATTGATACTGAGCTCCGCTGATGTACAAAACGAAATGCACATGTTGTTCTTACAGTGAATACCAAGGAGATCAACACTACTGTGTCAATAAGTAATACAGAGCAAATCAAGTAGAGTGCCTGTACACTATAAATACCTTGAAATCAGCAGAAATGTCATTCCAAAAAAGGGAGACCCAATTTTGTAGAACTGAAATAAACAATTTCACATGAATAGCCCAAAGGGAGAGATGGGTTACAAAACCACTTTTCTCTGCTGCTTTCTCTCGGCTTTTCAGCTGTCTGGTGTTTTCTCTTCCTCTTTTTCTCTCTCAGTCCTGACTCAGGCAACTTGCTTATTAAGTGAACAGCCTTCAGAGCAGCTTGTCTGGGGAATGCAGTTGCATTAGGTAAAAATATGGAGCAAGACACTCTTGAGAAGCAATGATCAGAGATCTAAGAATACAATGAACAAATGTATTTTCTGATTTAAATATGTTGTTGTTATTAGCATCATTATTCATCTTCCAGTAGCTTCAGAAGAAACGTCTCACTGCAGTAAACTTTCATAG
This sequence comes from Tetrax tetrax, assembly GCA_009806455.1. Classification (NCBI taxonomy): domain Eukaryota; kingdom Metazoa; phylum Chordata; class Aves; order Otidiformes; family Otididae; genus Tetrax; species Tetrax tetrax. The sequence continues at coordinate 901,462 of WHYT01017064.1, read as the reverse complement.
GCATAAACATTCATTCTGCCCTACATAACTTCCAGTGTAATTGGATGTTAGTAATATAAAACAGTTATCAGAAAAGGAGACTGACTCATTCAGACAGTCAACTCACTACATGACAGGTGGGTTCCAACCTATTTTTTAAGCTGAAAAAATGTTATTTGTGTTGATATAAGGGTTTCTCAAAGACTGGTTGGTTTTTAACACACTCTTTTGCAGTGATGGCTGCCAAGAACCTTTTATTTTCTCCATTCAGCATTCAGTTTAATGATCTTGTTTCATAATGGTCTTCAAAGATCTTGCACAAGAGGAGGGAAAGTCTGCAGAGCCCTCTGATCTCCCATGCGAAGGCCTGTGTTGCTACACCATATGTGAGACCATAGCAGTGCTGGGACTGTGTTGCCCTGCAGCAGCCAAACAAAGCTTCCCCAGGTCCAGCACTCAGCCGTTGTCCCACATCATCCTTCCCTATCATAGCTCAGTGCAAGAATCTACTGCCTTTGCCACTCAGAGTTAACAATTTTTTTTTTATTTTTTTTTTTTTTGTCCAAGGCCTACAAAGCACTTTGGAAACAGAAAGCATTTCAAAACATGCCTGGAGCATCACTTTGGAAACAAGCAGACGTACAATATCCCTGTGAGGCAGAACAGTGCTATTATACTAATTTCACAGATGGATAAACTTGAACGCAGTAAGGTAAAGGACTAGATCCCGTTTGGTGCTGTGCTTTGATATTTTAGGGGATTAAGCAGCACAGAAAGCCTTTTTCCCCTAGCAGGAAAGCTGAAAGACAATAGACACAAGAAAATACAACAGGAGTGCAACTGTAAATGTATTTACTCATACAACGCGTCAGCAGAAGAGTGTGTTTGCCAGCTAGAGGGCACGCTCATCTTTTCTGCTGAGCTGCACAGGTAGCAAAGATCCCAATGCACATTTTCCCAACAAGCATGCTTATTCTCTTTTTTAAACGGCAGTAAAACGAGACCCATCTGCCTCCTAATCCCTCTCCTTCCATGTTCTCCAAGCTGGCATGAATCCAAAGCAGATGTTGCCTCCACTCCACTCCTTTCACCCTCACCTCACCAGCAAGGCAGGATTTGCCCAGCATAACCTTGCTCAAGCACACATAGATCACCCAGATGTCCTCACAGACATGCTCAGATCTCTACCCAGACCCTCACCTGAATATTAATGTCTATCTTATCACACGTTCCCTGGAAGAGATTGTATTTGGCAGGCAGAAGGCTCTTTTTGAGTCTGCTAGGCAAGAGGATTTTGGGGTTTGATCTCACTTTTTCACTTTACATGACGGGAAATTTTTAATTGTCTAGTTGAGAAAAGGTGGCAGCTGACAATTGTTTTGTTCAGACTCACAGAGCTGATAATGCTCTGTCCATGAAACTGGGACTGTTAATGATTCGTGAGCTGATATTTCCTCACACTTGATTGTGCACAGTATACTTCATAATTTGAGCTTGTCATTTTCATTTTTCAGGGGGAAAAAAACTGAACAAAACCTCTCTTTTTCATGGTAGACTTCTCTATAAGTGTGTAATTATATCTTGATGTTCTCTGTGATTTGTGCCTTGTTCAGTCCATTGAAAGCCTCTTTTAATATATTTTCATAAAATATTTTCATCTTTAGGAAAAGAAAAAGCAGTTTTTCCATGTAACACTCTGTGGGGGTACTGTTTTATTCTCTGTGAGTACTTCATATGCACAGAGGATGCTTCAAAGAGCTTTTACAGGGTAGGGAAGCTACATCCATTCCTGCCCTGAGAGTTATTGCAAGAGGAAGGGACTTGCAACTTCTGCAGGCGACTGTCACTTCACTGTGTGGAAGCATCTCCCTATCCATCTCAAGTCCTCACTACCAAGATGGTGGGATTCTACTAGAAGGAGCCTTCCACACCCAACAAAGCTTAAATAATCAGACCTTGTATGTAAACGTAAGGATTGTTCATAAAATCATGCAGAAATAAACTGCTGTGGCTTTGGCTGCATGAATTAAGTGGCTGAAAGATAAAGTATTTTCATTATCTTAGTAGGCTTTGGATACTTAATTTAGCATACATTATTTCTCATAAATAATATTTTTTTTTTTAGTATTGCAAGTCTAAATATAAATAATAAACTGTTGACTTTATGTCTCCCAAATTTTTAGATGGTTGTGAAGTTCTATTCTCTGAAAAGCAGGCTGTCTTCAAATGTCTTTGTTCAGATAATCCAAATTGCTAATAATTTTAAAACAATCTTTTCTACAATTACGCTGTAGAACTGCAACTAGAATCATCTTAAGGGATATATTATCTAAACAGTCTGTGAGCCAATCACTATTAGAAGAGTCTCTAGCCCAAAATGACCAGATTAATTTTTTTATTCCATGAGTGCAGAATTGAGACAAGGGAAGGCTCAAAGTCTGTGTAGGGTTTGCAGCTTGTAGTATCAGGGAACCAAACACAAAAGGTGATTTCAGATGCCAAAGAATATCAAAAGCTCTGTAGTAAAAAAAAAAATACTTTGAAAAACCCCATATTTAGTCATATTTCTGTGTGAATAAAATTTTATTTTGCAGTCATGGCATCCTGATACAATTAAATACAGAAAATTTACTGTCTATAAGGTGCCAGCCAAGCCTAGAGACAAGGCTGCTTGTAATCACTTAGTAGCACATGTACCTGACTTCCCATTCCTTTCTAGAGTTTAGGCACTTCGCATGATAGAAAGGGAGAGATTTTTCTCAGTGGCTTTAAATATGTGCAGTCCCAGCTTGTGACCTGCCAAAATTGGGAGTTTCAATTCTCTTAAACTCAGAAAATCTCATACACACACTTTCAATTTCCTAAGACACTTTTCCAACCACTAAGCTATAAACTTGGGATAAAGCTGACTGAAGAAGCAATGGTCTTGAAGCCAACACACAGTGAGGAGCCTGATTTTTTTTAACATGATTGTTAAGAAAGCTCTTCTGGGAGAAGAGGAGTGAATTGTGACCCTTGATAGTGAAATAATTTATGTGTTATAAGCAATGACTATCTCGTATGAAAGACATTAGCACAAGACTGAAGTTAAAATACTTCTGTACATATGTGTGTGGTTTGGGTAAGCTATGTAGAGAACAACAACAGAGCACATAGAGGTATATACACTTTGCCACTGTTTTAGGAACCCAACCAGAAACTTCTTCAGTCTCAGTCCAAATTACTTCCCAGAAGTCATCCAAACGTTGTGAGAACTCATCCTGAGGCTCATACAATTGTTCATATCTATGTATTTGCTTAGCCTTAGTGACATTTCTGTATCTTCATGCCCTGAAAAAAATACGTTGAAGGAAAAAAGGATATTCTTAGGCATGAACAATCTCTCTGTGGTACATACTCTGAAAGCTGTGTGACCATCATTATCATTAGCAAATCTGTACTAAATGCACAAGTGATGCTCCTTTTGTTGTCAATTTTATGCTCTTAGAAATCAGTCATGCAAATATCATTCAGATGATTTGATTTAGCAAATCTGCCCTGTTCTAGAGGTAAGCTGAAGAGTGGTTTAAAAATCATAAGGACCGTAATCCGTCTTTCTAACTGAATGCATTTCATTGAACAGATGCAGTTAAATACTTTTGGACACTTAATTCTTCCTAAACTTGCCTCAGTTATTAAAAGCATTGAAATATTCCAGAGACATTTTCCAAAGTACTACTGTCAAAAACCACCGTTTGCTCTGCCTGTTACACCATAAGGAAACGGTGTAACATTGAGAATATTATCTCAATGTAATAAATTCAGATTTATCTCACCTAGCTTTACCCATTTAAAAGTTAGACATCTACCCTAATTACCTGGGGTTTCTCACCAGCCAAAGGAGAGAGACATTTCCAGAGTGTCATTCATCTCTCTTATCAATCTTAAATACCTGTCTCACTTTGGAAGCTGATGTAATTTCTCCTAACTGTTAAAAAGGGATGTCTTATTTCTAATCCGAATCTGCCAGCTATTGGATCCTGACATGCTAGGTTAGTGAGCTGTTTACTGTAAAAAAAAAAACAAAACGCCTTTCCCTCTGTGCACAAAGTGTGCAAGTAATCTAGTCTTCAAAGAACTAAAGAGATGGATATTCCTAGTTTCCTGCTATATGACATTCTGGTTGCTCTTCAAATAAGTCTTGAGAGATAATATTTCTTATCACCTCGACTAACACAGCTGGAAAAAAATAGACAAGTTTCTGGGCACATAAACTCTTCTTTAGGTCTCACTGAGTTCAAAGCTTCTCAATGAAAAGCAAATTTATTTTCATTTTTGCAAAACCATTTAACTTGATAAATTAAAGGTTTGCAAGGGAAGAAGCACTTCTTACACATAATTGGCACTCGAAGGTTTTAATTCAACAAAAAGCATCACAATAGTGAGCTAATTTGTCTTCTATTGCCAGGAGTCTCTTTCCAATATGTACACTGCAAATTCTGTATGTAAATGTGATGATTTAAGATCACACTCCTGTTCGCAGGAATCAGTGGGATTGTTTCCACTAAATGACTGTCATTTAGGCCTTTTGGTTCAACTCTTTATACTTGTAGAGGATGAAAACTTTCATGGACATTGAGCAGTAGTCATTAGGAAGCTATGATGTGCTTGTAGGAATAAAGTTCACATAAATGGCGAGAAAAAGCACATTGTTAATTTGCATTTTACTTTAAAACTCAAAGTGTATTCTAGAAACCCATGACCCTATTATCAAAGGCTAGAAGAAGATAATGAGATTCTAAATAAGGCTCTGAATAAATGAAAGTTTTCTCTCAATTATGAATGGATACATGCTTACTATTATAGAGGTGTTCTCGCGTCACTTTTCTGAGGTCTTTGTCAAAACTTTTCTTTTGTCAGATGAAGGTCAAGGACACATTTTTATTTTCACAATTACAAGTTCATTGTGAAAAAGGTCCCTAATAAAAAATAAATCCTATCTCTAAGCAAAGAGATTCCAGCATTTAGAGGTGACAACTTTGGAACATTTGACACTTTCATGCTCATGGAAACATAGAACCATCACTTCATCCTTACTTTCCAGTCACAGCCTCAATAAATGGATTAAGTTAAGACAGATATACAGGGATCCATAAAATTAATAGGCAAAAGATAGAAAATAAAGCTGAATCTGTAGAAAACATGCCAGCTTTTGCATTTAATGACAGATTAAAAAACATAATTTAATTTTTCTGTAAAATTCTCCACAATGTTTTTCCTTTTGTAATTTATTCCCTAGATTTCACAACTTTATTTTAATGCAAAAAATAGCTATTTCAGTATATCACACAGGAAAGCAGAATTTCAGTGATAGCAAACTTCCTCATATGAAACTTAGAATATATTCCAAATGCTTTCTCCAAATCTGAGAATTAATGATAAACGAAAGCAATATGATATTATTAATTTAATTGCAGTAATTAATACTGTAAGATGCATTGTTTACAGAAAAAAAATGTTACAAGAGATGCAATCTGTTAATTTAACAATTCTAGACAATACCTAATATCTGATGCTTCACAAAGTGACAATTACCTTATCAATAATATTTCTGTCCAAATATGCATTAAACAAAAAATTAGGATATTAAGCAAGGAATATCATTCTGTCCCTATAGTAAACAGTATGTTTCCCTAAAGCACAAGATCTCATTCCTCTTTTGTCGTGGCATAAATAACACCATTGGCATTGCTTTATTACATCTTGAATCTACATTTAGTTTTCCCTACGGGCATGGCAGCTGAGACATGCTTGATTCTCTTTATATGTTCCGTTACTTGTCAACAAGCTAATGCAATTAGGACTTTTCCTTCCTGGTGGTCTGTGTGTGTGTGCCTTGAGTGATTGGTTTTATTTAAAGATGGACCAGATTCAACATTAGTCCTAGCGAAGAGTTCCGCAAACCCCAGGTGCGACTTAAATTAAAGCCCAGGCACAATTAGTTTGGCATATTTAGTATTTCTTTGAATCAGCTCGCCAGTGGAATTCTTATATTATTTCACAAACAGTTGCAAATGGAAATTGGTTGTTGGATTAAAATAGAAATTCATAAGCTTCTTATGTATCCCTGCTATGAACAAGGGCTGTGCTGAAAAATCCAACTATTCATACTATACACAGTAGACATCTTTCCACCTGAATGCTTTTCTCTTTTTTGATCATATAAGACAAACAAGAAATCTTCTCCTGAGTTAAAAATGAGGCTAAACCCTTCAAACCCACCAATTTGAAGAGAGAAAGAACAAGTCATTCATTTTCTATCCATTTTTATTTAAAACTGTAACATTTATATCTCTGATGAAATATGCAGTTTTGTTTCATTGGAAGTTACAAAGCCCTTTTGTGCTGTTATCTTATTATTTATATTCGTGTATCTTTCCTTTTGAAAGCTAACAAATGACAGATTTTTAAGCTGTCTTAAATCTTGTAGAAGTCCTACACTTTCAAAAACTTTAGTCACTCAAAGCTGTAAAAATTGGGAACTGTGATAGATATTTTAAGTGTACTTTCACAACTTGAATTCCTGATTTTCAATAAAAATCACATTCTGACATCAAAATGGCTTCAGCTGAATATAGCTTATTGTAGTCAGAAATCTATTTCAGCAGTTTCTCTAGGTTTAGGTGAGACTGCTTAACCACAGTTTCTATTTCAAAACATGAAAACAAAATCAAAACCAAAACCAGATCTCAGTTATTCACAGTAATTCTTGGAATTCAAACCTGGATTTTTAAACCTACCATTCTTACATAGTTTTTATTAGACAAGTTCATTTCTTTGGGCTATAGCTGAAGACCAACACTTGTGAGCCCTTCTTTGCAGCTTTTGAATCCTATCTGCAATACGTTCAACAGGAATTTTCCTTTTAGCTTGGATAGGATCCAAATTTAGCTGTAAGGGAACAAATAACATAGTGTTTTAATTTGCAACAGTATGTGATCACCATTATTCACTCAAAGACAACCCCTCAAGTTATGTGGTATCTGAGAAAAATGTTTATAAATCCCTGGAGTGTCATATTTTTACCAGGGATATTCATGCAGTTATTCATGTTCTGTCAGATACACTCACCCTCACAGTATTTTTATCACTTGTAGTAATTTCTGGCTGTTGTACCTGGTGTCACCAACCGAAACAAGGCCTTGATTTCCTAGGAATATTCCATACAGTGGTGAGAAGCAATTGCCAACTCACTAAAAAGGGTCTGGGCAGAAGACAAGATGGGCACAAGGAAGTGAAGTGATTTTCCTGTGATCACAAGGTGTGTGACTTGAGCGTGTGAGGTGTAGAGCTAGGAAGGGAATGGTGATGACCATTTTGGAGATCAGGGACACTCTGTGCTCCATTCACACCACCTGTGTGCTCAAAGGGAATAGAAGAGAGAAAAAGTACTTCTTAAAAGTTGGTTGTTAGTGGTACAGTTTTGAGGACACTACCAATGAAGGCATACACTCCAGATAATGAACATGGATGGAGGGAAAGGATATAAAGAAAAAGAAAAGTGTCCAGTGTAAAAAGCTGACCACATCACATGCAGTAAGAAATACAGTTTAGGCAAATCTGAGCTAAACATACACAACAGCTCCCAATAAATCTGATAATATCCCAACCAATAAAATAGCAGAATGAATCTCATTTCACCATAAAACAAAATCATATCTGTGAAGCAAATTATCATTATTTTCCAGTGGGATATTGATATAATATTCTGTAATATTCATTTCTAACAAATACATTTTTTTTCAATAATTCTACATATGTAAGAAAAGCTTTTCATTTTTTTTCTGAACTGAAATATTCACTGACTGTAGAACTTCTGTTTTTTCATTTGGAAAATATCTTCTTTAAATATTTAGAAAAAATATCTATAAACAGCATGCAGTTTTAATTACAATTTGTACGCTTGCATTTTAATTGCCTTTTAAACTAATTTAGCTTGTTCTTAAAGTTAATTAAACTCATTGGGGGGAAAACGTTCCTTAATTCAGTTGTGAAAATGGAGCAGATGTGGAGATGTATTTGTGATTGTGTCTATCAGTCTGAAGTTGTAAGAATCCTTTTTATCTTAAACTCTTTAATAGACCTTTAAAACAAAGTGTTTCCCATGTGAGCAAGGTGCCCTGTGCATTTCCTGTGTGCTTTCAACATTAAAACTATACATGCATAACACATTCTGGTTTAATTAGTTTGGCCCCTCTGAAATGCTCTGAAGCTGGATATAGAGGAGGATGCACCAATGTCTCTACTGTTAGAACTTCAGGTTTTGGGAACTTTCCATTCTGAGCTTACAACGATTTCAGTAATTAATTTTCAATAACAGGGCTTGATTAGAAAAATTCTGACTTTTGCAAAGAGCTTCTGGGAGGCCTTTGAGCATTTTGGCAGTGAGTAGAGGGAAAGAACATTCTTAGGAGAAAAAAAACGGTAGAAATACATATCAGTCGAATTAGAGGTCACTGTGGCACCTGCAATTCAATCCTTGATGTAGCTTTAAAGTGGCTAACCTGATGCTTGCAGCAGTTCTGCTGTTGCAGAACCCATTGTAGGCTGGCTGAAATGCCCACAAAGTTCAGAGCTCTGAGCAGTTAACCCATGCTGAACTCGATATTAAACCATTTCTTCAGAGCTGGTTCAGGTACCTTTACTCCAGGCGTAATTACAGCTGTCAACCCTGAAAATGAAATTATTTGTTTAGAAAATGATATGGGAAGAAATAAATTTCCAGCTACCAGTTTCTCGAGGGAAGTTCCTTCCAGCCGAATAGCCATCCACCTGACCAGTTTATGTTACCACCTCGCTGTGGTAGCATGTTATGCATAGTGGTAGCCACCAACCAATAAACTCATAGCCTGTGTTCCCTAAAGCGACCTGTTTCCTTTCCTGAAAGAATTTATCTGCTAATCAATCTAAACTAAACACTAACTCTCCAATCCTTCATGGGAAACAGTCCAGTGAAGATTTCTAGTTACAGAGATAGTATATGAAAAGTATTAAACTATAGAATATCGCAGACAATTGATCTTTTGATAGATAGAGAACATTCAAGCCATAAAATGAATCAAAGCTTTCAAAAAGACCATTAAAATGATCAGAAGTGAGTACCTCACCGCACTCGTTAGAGCAGATCTTGAATGGTGTTTAACCAACATAAGCAAACAAAGAGGGATTTCTGGGGAGGGTTGAGGGAGAACAATAGCCAGTGTTTCAGTCGCTTCAGAATGGAGTGCTAGATACCTAGAAATTCAAAAAGAAAAAAAAAGAATAAAGAGGGGGAAAAAAACCCTTTCATGCTCACTGTATCCAGCCTCTGTGGGTCAGTGATTCTGAGGTCACTGACATAGCCTTACAAGTTTTAAAAAGAAAGCCTTGGTTAGCCTGTGGTTCTGTTATTGCAGCCGAAACAAGCCGGCTGCTGGTTTGTTAACTTGTTTTGATTCTGCTCTACTCTTGTTTCATTGACGTACACAAGGCTGACATCCAGAGACACTCTTCTTGGGCAGTCATGTGTATCAGGCCCGGTACGCTCACTGTCAGCTTGATAGAACTACTAAATGACTGTGCGCTGATCCAGAAGCAAGTATTCCTCATACTGTGCAACTTGTTGGAGCTCTTATGCATACTATATAGCGTGTGACAGCTACTTTTGTGCACGTGTAGCTAGTCATTATGTACACATTTAAATTCCTTTGCAGTAGTGTCTGCATGTATTTCACTTACAGATAAACTTTTTTTTTTTCTCTCCTTTTGTCATGAGTCTTTATTTTTCGTGCTCTTTGGCTTTGAAAGGATTTTTTTTTTACAAGCTCTTTCTTTACTGACCACACATGTTTGCAAGAACTGTTTCATTAGCTGCTATAGCATATGTACCTCATGGAATTAATCTTTTCCTTTACACCTAAAAGTAAATTGAAATCACCTCAGGAGCTTCCATAAAACATGGCTGAGCTTGTATTTTTTTAGAAGATTACTGAGCATGGGGATGTGTGCATGCCCTGTTGGAGGAGCTGTACATTTCCACAGGCAACATTCTTTTTCACCTCACCATTGTCTCATCAGTCTTTCTTCTCCAGTGCTGCGGCCCTGACCCCACTAAAATTCATGGTGTGACCAATGATGGCATGTAGCTCTCTCTGAGACAGCTAAACCCTACTGGGAGATTCCTCTAGGATCCACTCAACATACAGGACCTTCTGCGCAGGGACCACATATTTCTTTGCCTGACAAAATACTGTCAGGTGTCAGGGATCACAACAATCATATTATGCACACAAGTAAGCAATTACAATTTCAATTTCTTTTCTATCACAAACATTTCTCTAGGTTTTTAGCTTCACTACCAATATTCCCCACCAGCTTAGAATACTTGGTTTCATGGTGTCTCCTAGCATGTAAACTTAAGGCTGTGTGTAGGACTTTGAAAGCATCTAGCCTAATGTCAGAACGCCAATTTGCTTTACTTTGTGTCTACTTAGCAACAGTAGTCTCTATGAATCACTGATAAAACCTTCTCATATATCTTCATTACAATCATGGGTGTATTTAAACTGTCAACCATATCCTTATAAAAGTTGGGCTTGAAGTTTAATAACCTAAGTCAATAGACACTATAGGTTTAATAACCTAATATCATCTAATTTAAGCACCTTTTTGGGAACAGGAAATTATATTTTTCTGCCTCTAGAGGGATTTTCTATGGGTCTATTTATATTTCACAGGAAGCTTAACTCAAAATTCTAGTTTAAATACCTCCTGTTCACATTTTAAACAAGGCTTCTATATCTGTTCCAGATTTGGAGATCCACCAGTCCATCTAAGATCAGCACAATAAAAGAATCTTTTCCTAGGGTCTCTAAACAATGCTGCTTGTCTGGAATATATTAGTCCAAGGTGCCTCCATTTTGTCATCATTGCAGACTTCTTTTGAATCTTCTGAGATTCCACGCTGCCGGCATGCACATTCACTCTTGTAAAAAAAAGACTGTCTTAACCTTGCTAATACCCGAGTCCCAGAGCACAAACTGTCATGACTATGCAAGCAATGAAATAACCACACAGTCTCTGGGGTTTTAGATTATTCCTTGTTTGCAAACATAGGTTAACTGTGATATGAAAGAAGAAAAGAAAAAAAATTATGCTGTACTGATTCCAAAAAAAAAGAGCTGGTAAGAGTCAGCAAGCAATGCCACTCATTATTAAAAAGCAAGTAATATAATTTCCTTCTGCCACCCTTTAGTGACTTCAGTGATGTTTTCATTTTCCCTTCTTTTCTACTGCTGTTCACACAAGTTATGAGCCAAGTTAGCAGTTCATGAAGTACAATGGCTAGACCATTAAAAAGGGCAAACTTAAAGGCAAGGATTAATCTCATCTAACTTTAGCCACTTACTCCTATCTGAGCTATACATCTCTGCTCCTTTCTAACAAGCAAGGAGAAACTGCTGGTTTTAGGGGGCAGTTTATTTTCATCCTAATATGATTCCATGTTCTGTAATAAGTCATATAAACATGCTGCAAAAGTGTGGGATTTTGTGTGAATAGTAAATAAGGTCTGGACATCTGGTTCAGCTCTAGGTATGAGAGATCAAAATTAGGGGAAATTAATTCACCTTAAATAACTTAGAAGGAAAACCGAAGCAGCATGAATCACGTATTGTAAATCATTCAGAGAATAAACAGAAGGGTTTGCTACATATCGTCTCTGTTTGAATGGAGATAACCTAATGTCATTTGAACAGAAAATACCTGAACGAGCATTTTCAATGAGCTCATATTGCATAATGTATCCTGAGTCACATAGGAAATGTCAATATGTTTTCTCTCTCCATTAACTTTAGAAGGCAATTAGGGGACTAGTTTACACTAGACAGATCACTTTTTGAAAGCTAGAAGTAAAAGAGATTAATTCTATCCTCTATGTTTGCTCTGTGGATTTGTTTTTCTCCAAAAATCAGGCTTGTGCTGTCACCCAGTGTGTAGTCTGCCTAGATCTACACCACTGACTGACACTTCGGAGTGCATGGACAACACAGCATTCAAAAAGCCCAGGTTTCTCTGCAGATGCAAGTGACTGTATCATTAGAACAGCCTTGTTTCTGCATATTGTCTTTGCTCTGACAGCTCAGCACAGAACTGGGGATCAGAACCACTTCCAGAATCTTCAGAGAGCCCAATCTGGAGACACTAGCAGAGGGAGCTCTGCTCAGCAATATAATTTCCCATCTCTAGCTTTCCGTACGTTGAGCTGTGGGTGCTGCATTTTCACTTTCACAGCCAAAGATTTTTATTGGTTCTATGACAAGAAAGAAAGGATTTTTCTTTTGGAGGAGTTTTAAACAGCAAAATGTAAATATCTAGGCACAGAAGATATCTTCTGCCTTTAGTCTGCTCTGCCTAATCAATCATCATTGCCACCACTCGCCTGATGTCTGATAGGACATTATCCACAAGATCACCCTTGTTGCCTGCCTAAGGCACCCTAGAAAGTATTAGGAGCTTTCACTCAGCATGTGATCCAGCATTTTGCAAGTCATAGATCATAAATCATGGACAGCAAGCATGGCTGTTCACAACATTGCATTGGTCTATCATTAAGCATTCTTGAACATCTTCCATATGTAACTCCTGGAACTACTATTAATTTTTTCTTTTCTGTACAGCTAATAGGTAATTTTGGTTACTAACAATTTTCCAGTAGATCAGTAGTGGAAGAGTCGTATTCCAAATATATTTCTGTTTATCAGTTTCAGAGGTGAAAGCCACTTACTTGTATCTTGGCTGTAGTGGATGTCAATGTTTGTCAGAAGATGTTGCAAAACCCATACAGAGGATCTCCACATAGAATACTGCTAGGATATTTTATGATATGCTGGGAGAGTAGCTATAATGTATCAGTTACAATCCCAAATGAATCCAATTAGCAGAAAAAAATTATCTTGGTTCAATAGGGGAGACGGTGTAAGGGCAAGAGAATAAAAAGCTTAGTCTAGTAACAAAAAATTAAATAAACCCACTTCTACCTAACAGAAACTAAGTTTTATTTTTGAACAGTCTGTTCATTTTAAGAAGCTGATTCCAGTGTTCCCAAGTTGAATCAGACCACATGTGATTTCTGCTGAATCCAGACAAAAGCAATTTTTTACTGTTTATCATCACAATATTGATTCCGTCGCATTTTTTATGATACAAGATTGATGTGGACGTTAGAAACTGCTAAAGGGAGTTCAAGATTATGTTATGTTCCAAAGAGTTGTTTATAATATATAGTGAAAACTAACATTTTATATTGCAGTGAATATAAAAACTTAGCTTGTCTTATAAAGAGAGAAGTAATCCATATATACTTGTATTTAGTCACAAGCAGTTCCCTTGATTAATTTAAAGAATGATAGAATAAATAACATGGCACAGGCATTAAGAAAAATTACAAAAAAAAAAGAATGAAGTAAATTAGAAAAAAAAATTAGAATTAAAAAGATAAGCTGATGAGGATATCGTACTAGTTCATACACTCTCTAGTGCTATAATGCAGATGAATATCAAACAATTCTAAGAAATCTGAACATGGTTTTCCACTTTTTAGCTATATAAAATTACTTAAAAGATTTATATATTGTTTTCAATCATTATTCATTTCTTTCAACTTTATTTGCAATAATTGTAGCTATAAATATCATCACAGTACTTTAAAAAAATCTTTCAGGGACTGTTGCACACACACTTCTAATACTGTCTTTTTAATTATCATATTGCTTAGGCATTGAGTAAATTCACATATCCTTAAGATGTAACTACTTTCTTTAATATTTCTACTGTACTAATATAAGACTGTCCTGTATCATCTTTAACTTCCTACAATTTATCAGAATTGTTCTATATTTTTTTCTAAACAGCAACCATCCAAAAGAAAAGAAATACATGTAAATAGGTCAAAGTTAATATAATAACCAGTGTAGGTAATAAACTCTCCACAAGTGTAGATTTTTTTTGTTAAATAACAGCTAGTACAAAGCTTAGGTGTATGAAAATGTTTTCTTCTATGAAAATACAAGTCAAGTAAAAATTTTTATCTGAGCAGTTGGAAAACAAAATTTCTAATGATGTTCAGAATGTCTCACTAACTTGCTCCCTAGATCCACAGTTATGAAGATGCTTTCCATCAATGAAATTGGCTTCCCAGCCTATAGGTTCTGTCCTTACCAAAACCCTTGGTGTTTGCTTTGTGATTAATAGTGGAGATGATTCTTTTTTCTTATAGATGTTCTTATCCTTAAAGTATTTTTGCAAATACTTAGCTCCATATTCAGCCTGTGTATTTTTCAGCACTTAGCTAAGGCCCCAAGGGTGCAATCCAATTGCTTATGGTTGATGGGAAAGATAACCACTTCAGGAGGGATGCTCATGGTTGAGTGAGCTGCCCACAGGAAGAACCTTAACTAACTACACTCCTAAATTGGGCATTTCAGTTATATTTAAAATCAGATGAGAAAAAGCCAGGCTGTAGTGTGCTCCATACAATAAAGAAGCAATGTTCTTGGGAGCTTAGGGCATGAAGTTCTTGTATTCCCAGTTCTTCTGGCCAACCTTATCTCTTCCTGATTTGGAAAATGAGGACCTCTATCCTAAAATTCTGTGCAATTTATTTATTTATTTTTTTTTTTAAGAAAACCCATACATGAGAAATAAGCATTACTAGCATATATGTTATTTTTTTTGTTGTTAAAATGTGGTGGAACCTTAACTAGGAATTTTCTTGGTTTTATAAAGAAATACATGGTCCATTGAAGACATAAAATCTTCTTTCAGAAAGTTTACAAGGATTACATCAATGCAATAAATGATGAACAGAAAATATTGTGTAAAAGGTCCTAGTCATTGTCTGGCTCCAAGATCAAATCTCTCTCACTATAAAAAAAAATGAATCGGAATGGTTTCTTGTCCACACATCCTCTCAGAAGACTGAGTACATGTGGTGCCTTTAAACTGTACAATGCTGATGGAGTGACAGATCTTGAAAGCCCATCTGCCCTCGTATTTCAGCTGCTGACACTTTCGTTTTGTGGGAGTCTATTCATAAGTTTTTATTTGCTGACACTTTTCATCATAAATGTTTAAAACTATAAGTACATAATCATTTTCCATTAAAAAAAAAAGCCTGATCGAAATCTAACTGAAGTCAATGGGAGCTTTTCTTCCTTTCACATCAATAGGCTTTGGATCAGATCCATACAATGAAATTTAGTACAGCAGTTAAACACGTGCTAAAGTTCCATGGGCTTTTGAGATATTTTCAACAAATGCCCTCAATATCAAGCTATCGTGGAAAGAGAGCATTTGTTTGGTGGTTGGCAGGGGGGAAGGAAGGCAAGAAGTAGAGGGGAATTGAAGCTGATTCAGAATCATAAAAACTTAAATGAAAAACTTGTGAGTTTCTTACAGTGCCTGCTAAAACTGAGATGGTCACAGATGCAAGTGGGCTAGTAGGAAAGTTTCTAGCCTGCAGAAACTTCTTATTTTTGCATGAGACCTTTTTCTCTTAAGAAAATACACACTGGCATGTCATGAAACTGATGTTTTGTTCTATGCCCGTATAACATGCTGTTGTAGTAGAACCAGGACAGATGCCCAAGGATGTTACAGTGCATAATATAGCCAGTCTCAGTAAATCTTTGGGGCTGGGCCTTACAGAGTAAGTGTGCAGTGGAAAACTAGGAGCTGGATGCTGTTATGTACTATAACAACCCTTCCTGTCTGAGTAGTCATGTAAGAGTTTGAAAATAAATAAAATTCAAGTAAGTGTATTAAAAATAATCTAAAGCCATTTTAAGGATGACAAAGGTGCTATCCTTAAAATCTTTTCTTCGTGATCTGAGCTATCATAATTGTTTTGCAGCCACCACTTGCCCGGTCGGGTAAGTAATCTTTGGAGCAAAATCAGGAAACTACACAGTAGGTGTTGCAGCCAAATCTGTAGATCCCTAAGAATCACAGTTGCAATGTCAAACAGAGTGGGAACTGGATACAGTCAATCCCTGGAGAGAGTTGGATATCTAGGCTGACTATCCAACAAATGAGAAGCAGGTGCTCAGAAAGGTCTCCCAATAGGAAACACTGATGTAAAATCATGTGTTTCTACTACATCAGTTAACTTCAGGCTGCTGAAGAGAATTTTCAACCTCCTCTGGAATATCTACATACTGCAGATCAAACTTCTCATCTTTGTATGCTATTCCACTGGTCACTTCACCAATTTGCTTCAGTAACTTAGTTCTTTGGGCTTTGGACCTTGCTCTTTCACTGCTTACGTTATAATGTTGAGTGCTTTCATTTATACAAAAGGGTACGTGTGAAGGCAAACTGCTATGGTTTAGGGATCATAAACGTGACTGCACAAGGCAGTTAGATAGAAAAGTAAAATGTTGAAATACACACCAAAGAGTGGTAGTTTTGAAGTATGTAATAAACTGGTGTTTATGAAAGGTAAAACTCAAGAAATTTAGTTCTGTCTCCTTCCCTTAGTATTTTAATTAAAGAAATCCCAACTTGCCCCTGTAAATCCCATGTAGGAAAAAAAAAATCAACCTTTTCTACAGATTACTTTGAAGTTGACTGGGAAAAAAAGCACTAACCTTTTATGAACTCTTTAAAAAGAGGAGATTAAAAAATGTGTGATCAATAGCAAAATGGATCTTTTGTGAGTCTCAAGTTTCCTCTGCCTTTCAGACAAAGGCACGTTAATGAGCACACAAGCACAGATGAAAATACTGAGGGCTATATTTATCTTCCACTTATGCTGTGGAAAACTATTGCAAAGCATTTGACTCCAGTTTAGTTCCTTCTATGCAAAACCTGCAAATGGAATACAAACAAATACTTCTGTCACAAGTATAAGCTCTCCTTTTTTCTTTTTTTTTTCTGGGGGGAGGGGTAGGGGGGGAAGGGGACGGTTGCTTTTTTCCCCCCACATCATCAGGTCTTAAATCCAATGCAAGGAGACAATCCAGACAGTAAGGAAACACTGTTCTCAGGAAAGACTGAGTCACTGGAAGTTGGAAACCTAATTCCTGTTAAAGGGGAAAAAAAAGTCTTTTGACAGTTTATTAGTTCCAAGAAAAGGCAGCAAAGGTCACCAACTCTTCATGTTCTGCTAAAATATTTATAGAGAGTGTTCTGGAGAGATGTGCTCATTTGATTACTTTTTGAGGATTATTCCTGCAGGTTCTTATCTTATCAAATATCTTTTTGCCCCCTACCTACCTATAGATCTGATGAATCACTGGGAATGTCACTTTTGCCTTCAAGTGTTGTCAGTCTCTAATGGTCAAAATATAGAGTGGGACCGTTGGGGTTTTTTACCTGCTTTATCACAGGGTTTGGAAATCATAGAATAGAATCATAGAATGGTTAGGGTTGGAATGGACCTTTAAAGGTCATCTACTCCAGTCCCCTGCAAGGAGCAGGGACATCTCCAACCAGATCAGGTTGCTCAAAGCCCCATCCAACCTGGCCTGCAATATTTCCAGGGATGGGGCATCCACCATCTCTCTGGGAAATGTCTTCCAGTGTTCTACCACGCTCACTGTAAAAAAAAAAATTTCTAATATCTAATCTGAATCTACCTCCCTTTATTTTGAAACCATTACACCTTGTTCTATCACAACAGGCCCTACTGAAGAGTTTCTCCTCATCTTTCTTATAAGCCTTCTTTTAGGTACTGGATGTTGTGCCTTCTCCCAAGCCTTTCCAAACAAAACGTGTATCATCTGTGCAGCCTGAACAAAAAGAAGGAATATTTATTACAGACCTTGATGGAGGCACTTGATGGGAAGGAAAATGCAAGGGTAAAACATTTATGCAGAGGACCATGCAGCATCCTGACATAGTTTTATTCTTCTTCAAAAATAATAAATATTCATTAACCATTAGTGAAATGCCTCCACAATGTAGTGGGCTTTTTTTTTTTTCTTGCAAAGCTACGGTAAAAGGACTCAGAATGTAATTTAACTTATTAATATTCTTTATTTGTATTACAGTAGCAATCAAGGCCCAGTAATCACCCCTACCCTCAATGTGCTCAGACAAATGACCTTTATTTGGCTGTCACTGCAAAACATATCTGTAGCTGAGAGCAGCAGATGACCTAGTACAAGCTTCAGAATAAGTACACGTGGGAGCTGCTGCAAGCTCATCCTTTCTTTAGTAGCAGAGCACATCGCTGATTATGAGAATGGAAGAAAACTATTTCATGCTATACAAACTATTTGAGTTCCCCTGTCACCTCCTTTTTTCTTTTTAGTCTGCAATGGGATGAGAAACACATTTTTGCAGAAGATTTTCCCCAAATACAAGTGTGTCTATCCTGAAAGCAGAGGAGGTCAGATTCACAGATAATCACTTTGCCTGAAGAGTTTTTCACCTCAAGTTACTGCAAATTAGGCCAAGCAGTGACTTAACCTGTGTTCCCCAGAGCTTAGACCACTGCCTGAAAATTTTCGTTATTGTGCTTTTCTTTCCCTCACTTACGCTCTTTCTTTTCTCATTTCTTCTCCCTCCCATCCTTCTCAACAACAAAAAAAATTCTATGGAGATTAATTAAGTGATTTCTGTGCTTTTTCTAATTGTTGTTGTTGCTGAGAAATCAAGCAGAGGTTTGGGGGAGTACATGGGCTGGTGGCTGAGGCAGAAAACCAGGTTTCAAGGGACTGGATTCAGTTGCTGACTAAACTGGAAATCTCCTAAGTGTTACTGCTCATTAATTGTTCCTGTCCTTTTCCTCCCCCTGTAAATTGAAAACAAGAGTACTTCTTTCCTCTCAAAAGTTTCTTTATTGATTTATAATGTGATTTGTTAAGTTTTCAGTTGTGGACTTTGTTTATTGGAATTAGATAGGCAAGCCAAAGTCCTGAGTGAAAAAAACAGAGTGATTGGGGAAGATAATAATCTTTATCATGTGAGTGTGCTTATTCAAACCAAGAAGGCTTTGAGAATCTGCTATAATAAAACTTAGGTGAGATTCTTTATGGTGCTCAGCATTGGATTTGGTGCTCAGCGTGACGATCTGAAAGGTAAAATTGGATTACGGCCAATGCCAAGTACGTAGGAAAACTCCACACAAGCGAAAGATTGAAAGATTGGTTCCAGGAAACACAGAAAGAAAGAATGAAAGAAACAAAAACAAACAAAACAAAAACCAAAAACAAAACCAAAAAAGGTTCAGCTCCCCAAACATGGAGTTTTGATGCCATTTAAAATGCCCTAGGGTGATCCAATTTAGTCTCTAACCACCATCTCCAAAGTACCCTGCGCAGCTCAGCTCACCTAAAACTGGACACACACTGGCAGGTCAGCTAAATATTTATCTTTCTAGGGTTTCATATTGGCTCGATCAGCTTCAAAGGTGATGCAGGCATATACTCATTGTCAAGATTTAGAGAGCAACATGCAGACACTTAATTTACATTTCTTAGCCTGGAGCTGAATCCCACTCCAAATGTTTGAATGGCCATATTTTAAGTATGTAGAGCTTAAAAGTGGTTCCTATAAAAGATAAGAGCTTGCCAGCAAGTTCTGCTCCAAGATTCCCTGTCCCTCGCAGTGACCCGAACCAAACTCTGAGTTTATAATGGCATCTGAAGCCAGGTGAGTTTCCAATAGCTCTAGGCTTTCAAATGTCATGCTGCTCCACTAATTGCTTAAGCAGTTGTACTTTTATATCTTCTATCCTTTTTGAAAAGGCAATCTGTTTGAATTTGCCTTTTTTTTTTTACAAATAAACTAAGAAAACAACAACAAATTTTATTTTCAGAGAAGAGTAGACAGGTGCAGGAACAATAGACAATAGTAAATAAATAAACGAAACTCCCTTCTACCATATTGGAATGACAAAGAGCAGCAGCAGCAGAAACAAAAAGACCACTGATCCTGGCATAGGGAGCAAGGTTGTTATATCCCACTGAATTGTTCATTGTTGTTCTTGTTGAGTTATGTTGGTGATTACATCAAGGTTAAGTAAAAATAGTAAAAGAAGTAAAAAATAGAATAGAACTGATATGGAAAATTTATGTAGGACAGGGATTAAACTTTGCTTTGATAAGTAGTATTTATCATCTGTGGCACGAGTCCTCAAACTTCAGAGCATGAGATGGATTTTGAGTAATGAGGCCATGGAAGGTAGGAGTGAACTTAGAGAGAAGCTCTGACACCTGGGCTCCCACACAACCTCACAGCTGACATTGTTCAATATTGTATTCAAGATTTGCCACGAAGAACCTCATTGCTATGAATTAATTAAACACAGTTTACAGCTAAAAAGAAGTAATTTTTCAGTTTTTTCCTCTGACTTTGTTAATATTTATGACCAGAACCCTTCAAACTGTGCATGTGGGCATTTAAAAATATATTTTACTCTCTTAACTCGTTACAAACTGTAAGAGACAATGAATGATGTGAGTTCAACAGTCAGAATCTGTACAGATTGCAATTGGACAGTAAAGTACCCATGCAAATTGACTAGATTAAGGGCTCAATTTGCATTTTAACAGAAAATATGGAGTATTTATTTGTGGAAATACACTTTGGCTTATCAAAAAGAAGGTTAACAGGTGGCTTGATCTGAGAGTATCTAAAAAGCGGCTAGAAGAGAGCTCTTTAATCAAGTGGCCAGACACAAGCCAAGAACCAGCAGCTAGAAATTGAGAATAAAATTAAATAGGAAATAAATGCAGATTTTTACTCTGGAGGGTAATTAGCTGTTATTTGCTATTGGTTATTAGATTACAGGAAGAAGTGGTTGATCACAGGAACACAAGATGGTTGAGGTTGGAAGGGGCCTCTGGAGATCATCTTGTCCAACCGCCCTTCTCAAAAAGTCATCTACAGCAGGTTGTTCAA
Source organism: Tetrax tetrax (assembly GCA_009806455.1). Lineage (NCBI taxonomy): Eukaryota > Metazoa > Chordata > Aves > Otidiformes > Otididae > Tetrax > Tetrax tetrax. The sequence continues at coordinate 880,558 of WHYT01017064.1, read as the reverse complement.
GGCTATGTCCAGTTTGGATTTTAATATCTCTGAGGACAGGAACTCCACAGCCTCTCTGGGCAATCTGCTTAGTATTTGATCACCCATACAGTAAAAATTATTTTTTCATACATTTAAATGGAATTTCCTCTGCCTGTGCCCTCTGCCTGTTGTCCTGTCACTGGGGCACCACAGAGAACAGTCTAGCTCTGTCTTCTTTACTCCCACATCCTGTATTTCTACATATTTGTAAGACCCCCATAAGCCTTCTCTTTCCACATTAAACAAGTTAAGCCCTCTCAATTTCTCCTCATCTCCATAAATTCAAATTTCGCCATCAAGAATGGAGGTTTTTCCACTAGTCTTCCCTGAGCACTAGGAGTTGCTCTAGTTCAACCACAAATTACCAAGCTTAAGTACATGGGTTATTAAGTGATATTTGTCATGTAGGAAGTCAGATAACTACAATAACAGATTTTGCCATTAAAATCTTTAGAATAGCATCTTTGCCTTTCAAAAAGAACAACCTCCACTGAAGGCACTGATGAATTTTCTTTCTGCTTCAAAGAACTGTGATTTTCAGTCATAGCAACAGAATTGTAAAACCTGAATAATTTTCTGGAAAAAAAACCTTTTTCTTAGACCAAATTTTTAATGACTGGTCAGGCTGTGCTGCACTCACAGCATTCTCCTGGTCTACAGCCACTTGAGGATCTTGTTATAGGCACTTGTTTCCCTCCTGGAGACATTGGTATTTTGGATTTTGCGGGTCAGCAAAAAGGTAATGACATGGCAGGAAATCCTAGACAATTATTGCCTTTACCTCCCATTAGTAATGTGGCTGCAGCAGGGCTGCACAGCTTGAGATGCTTTATCAAATGATTTTCAAAGTGTGGATATTTTTTTGACATGACTTATTTCTTTGCTTGAACAGGCAATCACCTTAGGATCTATCACTTCTCTTGGCACAGGGTTAATGCTATTACATTTCTGATCTTCCTGGGGAATTTTTGTTTGTTTTTTTTTAAACCTTTCGTTGGTATCAAGCTCTAGATTTAGTTCATCAGTACGTTTTGCTGAATCTGTCCCCCCTCACACCATATATTCCTCTGAAGATCACCTGGGATTAACATAGGAAGTGGATCACAGAGCTAATTGCTTAAATCTACTTCAGGGGGATAAAAATTGGGGCATTCAATGGGAAAAACTCTCAGAATGGTATTTGACTCCAGCAGAGCCCCAGCTGCTGGAACACTATGAACTGGCGCCTCTCTGGAGATGGGGAAGGTGGACACCACTATGAGGAAAGCCATGCACGGATGAAGCATACCTCTCCCTCTCTGAGCTAGTTCACCCATTATGACTTTCTCAGCTTTTTAAAAAGTGGTAGTGAAGCCAAGCATGGGGTCTGGGTACTTCAGGACTGTCCTAAATGGTAACACAACCCAGATACAAGAGTTCACAGAGCTGCAGTTGGAATTTGCTTGTTCTGACAGTCCTTATTGTCTGATGTGCATTTATGCACACTCTCAGTCTCTAGGTATGTGCATTCTCCAGCTGCCTCCAGGCTCACAGTGGTATGCAGCTCACGTTATTTCTCCCTTGAGCTTTGAGTTGTCTCAGTGTAAAGGGGTCTGGAGAACTTTTGCCTTTGCGCTGCTAAAAATTAACACATTGGGAAATGAGTTACACTGCCCGCCAGCTAAATAAAAACATAGACTGATCTAAGAAAGTCATTTATTGATCTTTCTTTTGTTAAAGTAGATTTCAGGGTGCAAAATACTAACTCAGCTAAATCAATATCCTTTTCACTACCAAGTTTGTCTTTAAGATTATGGAGCTATTCTGAAGAATGGAGTTTAATTTCAAGACATGTCCCTCACAGCCATTGCCTTAGTTAAGGCTATGGGACATGTATTGGTAAACGTGGAGGGGGATTCTAGGTAACAGTGACGTGTGGATCTTCCACAACCAATTCATTATGTCTCAATGACACATGAAGGCAGAGCGAGGTACACTGCTGAAAGCTGAAACTGCTTCTAAGTACAATTTTAAATCCCTTATTAAAGACTATAGTTACAAACTCCAATTTAATAACTTTTCCTTATTTGAGTCCTTAACTGGTTTATATCAGCATAGCTTTACTGAATTTAGTGGATTCTCATTGGAAACCTGATGGGTTTTTTTTTAACAGCAAGAAAATATTCCTGAACATATCTTATGTGTAAGCTGCCAGCTAGATATTAATTTATATAAGGTTTCCATTTTAAAATACTATCTTATAGGAATCTAAATAAAAATGTCTTAGAAAATCATATATAAAAGTATTATTTTAGCTATGCTAAGGGACTGCTAGGTATTAGCTGTGACTCGTATTTTACAGGGATGAGCGTGACTGTAAAATGTGAATTAATAATGCAGTATTCAGCTGGAAAACCGCCTAACTAGAAAGAGGGGAATCAGGAAGTAAGTTGTTGTGGTGTTTTTTTTTCCCCATCAAATTATCCTACTTTACCTGTAAGAATTAAGAAGAGCAATCTAATCACCCTTTCTATTTTATTCTTTCCTACTCTATGATTTAAAAATTCTCTGCTTTTTCTGCTTTTTTTTTCCTCTTCTTCCCTGCAAGGAAAGTTTAATGAGGCATATTTGCTTGTTTCCATGGTATTTGAAAGAAAGATTACTAGCTGAAGGCAAAGAAATATATAGTATAAAACAGCGAACAAACGTCTGTGTGTCTGGTACGACATTTGCACAAATGCAGCCAGGAAAACGCAGTTATCATAAAATCCAAGCTTTATTAAAATCAAAGACAAAAGTTCATGAAGCTCAGGGGATCATGCATATTGCTGTCATTCACAGTCAGAAAATAATTATCCTTCAGTTTTATTACACTGTTAATTATTTGACTTATTTTTTAAGCACCCGAAAGTTCAGAGAAGGGATAGGATCGAACCCTGCTGCCCTTGAAGTCAGTGCTAAAATACCTATTAATTTCATCAGTCCAAATTCAAAGACACATAAAATACTGAAATTAAATACAGGCAACACCAACAGAACTTGAAGCAAATATTCCACTTACTGCAACACCTAAGGAAAAGTATAGACCAGTGATGCATGAATAAAATGAGGAGGTTTATTCAAAACCTATGACTTGTATAACTATGAGCAAACCACTAAAGACTGGATCTGTCACTTAAAATGACATACTCAAGGTAGGAGCCCCAGTTTTCTCTCTGGTCAACAGAAAAAAGATCAGCAACTTCAGAGGACTATTTATGCACCTAAGACATGGACCCACCTCATGACCAGGAGTTTAAGTCAGGATGAACCAGGAAGAGCAAATATACAAAATAAATAGCAGTAGCTGTTCGGACAAAACTGCTGAGGGCTTTGCAAATCCACTTGAAATCTAATGTGCCTTATTTTTTACATTGAAATGAAGTTGGAGTTACTACAGCATCTCCAGAGATTTGTTAATACAGCGTGCTTTGTTAGCATAAATCAAAAAAAAAAAAAAAAGCTGTCTACTCAACCAAGGGTTTTTTTTTTTTCATTGCAATCCTAGTAATAGTATTTTCCAAAGCTCTGGTTTACTGTTTGGGGTTTTGTTAAACCTCTTCAAACATCTCATTGAGCTATAAGAACTCACCCTTGCTGCTGCTTGCTTTGTTTGGGTTTCATTGGGGGATCTGGCTGTCAGTGCAGATCCCAGCTCCAGCCAGTAATTATCCAACTACAATAAAAACTGTTAATTCTACTCAGCTGCTACTGATCAACTAGATCTAATCCTCGATGACTTTAACAGAATCATTGTGAATCAACCAGGAAGAATTGCCTGCAACTTCAGCTTGAGGGTATGTCTATGCTAACAAAAAGCCATAGGTCATAATATTGTCAACTGTAGCATCTGATTTTATGAAGTATTGTTATTTCAATAAGATCAAATTAAAAAAAAAGAGCTATCTGCTGAGCAGTTTAATGAAAACATACATGTATTTCTTCTTACCTATGTGTAAAAAATAGTTACTTCATCTGCCATTCTTTCAGCCACTTCCACAAACTTATAAAAATAATAGATTTTTCCCAGTTTTACCTAGCAGATAAGAAGGAATTATTAGCTTCATTTTATAGGTGGGAAATTATTGCCCAGAAAATTAAATTACTTTTTTTCAAGTACAGAGCACTGAGAACTGATTTCTCCTAAATTCCTCCCTACTCCTTCTCAGCTCAGTTATGAATATTCTCTCTTGCACCTTGCAAATATTTGCATTTTGCAGATAGGTGCGTCCATGTGTTTGACAATGAGCAATGTGAACACCAGACTGTCACTAGAGCAATACTCACCCCTGCACAAAACACAGGCAGCCAGATCTTAGCCAATATGTTTTGTTTTTCTGCAGATTAAACAGATTCACAACACTAGTTTTGGCCTCCTGGAGGATAAAAGGAAATTCAGTTCTTCAGTCTCCAATTATGAAGTTTAAATCAAATTCTATAATTAATCTAGAATTTAGGTACTTGTACATAAACAAACATTGTGACACAAAAAACAAAGCAGATCATGTGCCATTCTTATGTTCATCACATTTTCTGAGTAAAATTTGTGTATTTTTTAAAGAAAAAAAAATCAAAAATCTCTATTCAACTAAAGTGTTAAAGTATTATCTTATATATACTTCCAGCAAGCAACTTCTCGGCATGGGTTAGGCTCTGCTTCGAAAACTATTGTCATCCAGGAGACAACCTGTAGTTTTAAATGACTAGGCTGTCAGTTCTTTAGCTCTCTGCACTTGCTTTTTCTGCTTTAGTGAATAGTAACAATTACACGACAAACAGCATGTTATTTCCAACTGTGGTTTTTTGACAGAAATCTTTGTGATACAAATATTGCAAACTTACATTCGTTTGCACGATTAACTTTTATGCAGATTTTTAAAGCACAAAGAAACTTTTCATAAAACCCTACAGTCTTTAGGCTTCGGAACAAGACTGAGGAATCTTTTCAAAACGATTTTTCTTAAAATAAAACGTTTTAAATAGTGCAGATTTGTGATTTTTTTTTAACCACTTTTGCTAGATTTGTGTTGAGACTTGCAAATAGTATATTTCATATCCTGAAAAGATGTTGTCAACAATGAGAGTGAATTATAAAAATTCTGCCCCAGAAAATGTTTACGAGCTACATTTTTTTTCTGTTATTACCAATGAACATGTAGCGTTGTATCCAGTAAATAAACATAGAAATATTACAATTGAGTAAAGCTTGAATGTCACCCATGAAGGGTGTTAGAGCCATAGACCCTACTCTGTTTTGGCAGAAAGCATTTTTAAAATTTACCTTAAGCATTTAATTTTTGAAGGACAAGTACACATTTGAATCATTCATCATTATCAGATTTGAAAGATGTACACTTGGATTACTTTCCTCCCTATTCTTCCTTCTCTCTGAACTGGAACATGAGATGTACTTCAGGTGTCATTTTCTCCCAGCCCATTGACAAAACTGCAATCTCCATGTAGCTCTACAAGAGCCTCCATAATTTAGGGGTGCTCTTCCCAGAATGACGATCCATGCCCAAAGTTCTGTGACATCCTAATTAGCCTATCAAGATTTCAATGGTTTAAACAGAGGAACAAGGCTTCCCTGAGGGTTTTTGTGAGATTGTGTGTTTTGACAAAGGAGAAGGTGTGACCTCAGTATGGGATTGTATCACCAACCCATCATGGAGTGCAAGTCCCAGACTAGTTTTGCAGTCTTAATCAATTTTTATTGTTTCTACCTAACTTTCTCTCATGGTGCAGACACTATGACATACATGAGAATTCATTCTGTTTTTTTTTTTTTGTATTATTATTTCCTATTAATACACTGTCATCTCTTTCCAAAGTCCATTTTGAACAGTTCCAGTCTTCACATGCATGACAATGTCTGCAGCTGCAGTTTTTATGAACTGAAGTCTTTTTATGTTGTGGTTTTTATGCAGAACAATTAATGAATGTTACAAAAGCAGTAAGAACTATTAGTAACTTTGCAATTTCATAGATATATTTTAATCAATGAAGAGAACTCTCTGTACCCATGGAGGCTGTTTGATTTCCACTGAAAAATTTAACTTAATCCTGTTCTGTTTCTCATATAATTTTACATCAACAGATACTTGATATCTTTATATATTACCTGTTAAACATGTACACAAATTAATGTTTTTATTTGAAATAAAACATTTGTTATCCTGATCACTTTTAGTGATGGTCTTCTAGCAACTGAGCTTTCTCGAATGGTGACTCTTAAAAGATGCCCTTTATCATTCAAAAAGCTACTTTTCTGCATATATTTTCAAAACTATTAAATTAACTATTAACTATTAATTCAACATAAATCCAGTTACAAAAATAAAAAGACGTTGCTGCGCTCTGATGAATAAGCTAACAATTTGAGGCAGTATTTTCTTTAATTTCAAGTTGCATATGAAAAATGAAGATGATACTATGATGGCATCTCAATTAAAATGAAATGTTTGAGACTAAAATATAACTTCAAATTGAAATTCATGTTCCCATCACACAAAGTAGTTCAAGTTATTCTCGGTTGGAACTGAAAAATTAAAAAACTATTGCCTTCTCTAAAAAATTCAACACAGTCTGAAATGTCATTTTGCTTGAAGCTGAAACACCAATAGTTCAGCTACCTGGAATTTGCAGGTTATGGACCTGGTTTTCCCCATTTATTTCTATTTGAACACTTCTTTCCTTACTGGAAATGCTTGGGAAAAGACAAAGAACCTTAAGGAAAACTTTTTTCTTTTAATAGGAAAGCCTCTTTTTTTTTTTTTTTTTTACAGTTAGAGGAAATAACAGAGCAAAAGCTGGAAAAAGAAGAAGAGAAAGAATAACAACGGGAAGGAAGAGGAAAAATACTAAAGTCCTAAATTGTATTCATAAAGTTGAAATGGCTTTTAGTTTTGTTTGAATAATTTATAGATACAACCAGACAGCTATTTCCAATGCCACCTCTACAGCTGAAAAATTCACTACCTTTAACTGTTAGCTAAAACATCCAGCCCCTTGGCTGAGACTCAGGGGTTCAAGTGATGCCATTTTCCCTGCATGGGGATAGAAGCATGCACAGATGCAAGTAAAATGGGGTTTTGAGAGACCCTTGCATTGCAGCTCCCTACCATATTTTCTTTACCTGCATGAGTACTGTGGGGATAACTTATTAATACACATTAACAGAATTGCGAAGCAATCATTGAGCCATGTCCCCGGTCACATTGTTTGTTTCAAAACATCATTCAATCTGCAATAAGTATGGAGGGGAAAGGGATCATTTCAGTGAAAACTAGAAAATTTAGCTGTCACAGTCACTGTAATAAATAATTTTTGTCCAATTAATTTCTCTGTCAATGGAAAAATATCAACCAATTCTAGTCTGATGCTAGTAAAATGTTTCCCAAACATTAAAATTCCTTCTTCTATGCAGCATTGCATATGCCTCCTGTTATTTGTATGAGTTCAGACTTTTAGTCTTTTATTCTTCACAATATGTTCATTAAAATGGCTACTTTAATGTTGATCTGCTTATGAGGGCTGGCCTCCTTTCTAATAGCATTTACTTTCTATTGTTAATATGTCTGCGCCCCAACTTAAACAGTGCTACTAACAGAGTAAAAATCCTTTTCTAAAGAGTTTCTACTCCAAACCAGCAGAAAAAATGGAAAAGGAGGTACTTAGCCCTGATTAAAGAATAACTCACTGCTTTCATAAAGTTAAGTGATCTTCTGCCTATAGCCTTTTGCTGTTTACACAGACAGAGCAGGACACGACACATGTTTCGCTTGTGAGGTTCTAAGTGTGAACCCTGTTGGTTGGTTTGATGTTGTGCAACAGAACAAAACAGGGACCGAAGGAAACTGTGGGGCAGGGCAGGACGGTTTCCTCTTCTATCTGCAGGTCAGAATGGTCCAGTCCATGAAACTACTTTGCTGAGAACATGAAAGCCTTAAAAACTACTTGCACCTTTAGAAACTCCTAAAGGCTATGACCACCAAGGATGGTAGGGAGGATATATTTCACTGCCTGCCTTCCCATCTCCCAGGTTCACTGTCTGTTAATTCTTCTTCCCTCCCTCGTTTGAAAAACCTCTGTTGTAAAAAGGCAGGAAAGCAGAGACCTGAAGTCTCCTCTCCATGTTTAGACTGCAGATCTGTTGAGACTCGTTCCAGGCCTGTTCACTCAACCACTACCTGGCTTCTCAGACGTAAAGGCTTCATCTAGAGAGTTCTTGCCAGTTGGGAGAATTCAAGTGCCTTACTTTTTCTCTGAATGTCTGAGTGATTTTCTGAATCCTTTGGTATTGTGCCAATCTGTGATTCTTTTGCACTTATATCTCTAGCAAAAGGACACAGAGAGGATTAGACATTTCAAATCTTAATGAAAATACCTGTACTGCGCATAATCGAGCTGCTGGGTAAAATTAAATAAATGGACCCTATTTGGAGACAGAGCAGAGATCAAGAGGTCAAGAAACCAGATTAGACTAGAAACACTGATCCATCAATTATCAGTTACTAAAATTAACTTTGTCAAATGTCAATATGAGGCCTTTCCCCCTTGAGAACAGGTGCTAGTGAAGCAGATTTTTAATATTAATCATCTTTAAACACATCTTTGTTGTTATCGCTGGATAAATTTCCAGTTCATTCTTCTATACATTAAAGGAAGTTTAATTCCAGCAGATTGTTCAGTAAAACAGATGCTGTTTATCACTTTTCTTTCCCTTTCCAAGCTGCTGTTGGTTTCACAGTCAATGAGGAATATTAGTTTAAAAAGATAAAAATCTTCATGAAATAATTGTGACAAAAAGGACAGCAGAACTTTGCAGGAAGTACATCAAAGTGCATCCACTCATTGGCTCATACTCTTGAATCTTACTGTAAAGATCTATATTTATGTATGTAGCCTGTTTGCTTACTTAGAAATCTATAGATTATATCCATATCTGTCAGTCCGACAAATTCTTTTACCAATATACCAAAGGAAAATTGGACCAGTAGGAATTTAATGGTGAGTACATATTGAAACACACAGCAAGGAATGCATTAACCATTTCTTTTTAATATTGACAACTGTTTTAAACAACATGCAGTGCTACAACTGAAAGGACAGAATCGGTATTTTCCTTTATAATTACATGGTATTCACAAATAAAAGTAGAATTTGGAAACTGAAGACACCAATGGTTACTTCTGCAATTGACTGTATCATTTTGAGCTCTTCCATATTAACAGATTCCCCAAATCAAGTACTAGTATACACACCAACATGCAGAAAGAACAATATTTTAGCTCCTAAGATGGCTATAATTGCAACTCCATGCATCCAAACACAGAATCACTGCAGCTGAACATTCAGTGCCAATTATATTGAATTAGAACCCAAGAAATCTCATTTTCTTGTGAATTCCAGTAAGACAGGTTATGTCAAAAGAACCAGGGAAAGAAAATTCCAAATATCAGTTATATTCTGAGGGGTATGAATCAAAATCTTTCCCACTGATGTCTGGTTGGAGTCACACTTAGATGAAATAGTCAATGGTAAGCACTACTCTGGTTTGGGAAAATAGGAACTTATAATATATTAGCTAAAATACGCTTTAAAGTTTCAAAGAGTATTAGCACTGAATACAGGCAAAATTGGTAATGAAGATAACCCATCAATGGTGTGTAGCAATAAACCATGTCTATTCTATACACAATAAAATGAAGGAACAACTGTAGTACACAGTCGGCTACAATTGGTTAATCAGATAATCAACCAATTGTTTAATTATTAGCTAATTGGATAACAGCAGCAGAGAAAATGCATCTGCCTGGATTTCAGCATAGGCTTGAACCACAGCAAGAGTCTACTGAGGAAAAGGATGATAATACATGTTCATTTATATTTTTAGCAAGATAATTTAAAGTAGAGCCAGAAGAGATACGCCTATAGGTGGTCCAATTAAGGTCTTCTTTTGCTGTCTACACCTTAAATGGGGATTAGAGAAGTAAAACACCAGCTCCTACAATTTAAAGTATAGGAAAATCCTAAATGAAGAGGAATTTTTAAAAGCTGGAAAATAGTAATATGTAAAATAGTGTTCATTATCATGAATATATCTCACCCCTTTCCAAAATGCAGCACAGCAAAATTCTCCAGGATATTATGCCAAATGTAGGTATCGTTATGGATTTGCAAACAATTGCCTCTGACAACAAAATGGCTCTATCAAAGCCACCCACTCTTCCACCAACACTGTTATTCGATTTAGCTACATTAACTAGCTGGACATTTTGCAAAACAAATAAATAGTTCTTGGCCGAAGGATCTTGTCAAATAATTTTATTGGTGGTGTAATGAGTGACAGCAAGGTGCAGTAGTAAACAAAAAGAGGACTGAGCTTGGGCCTGAAAAGTATGCCTGTGATTATCCAGTCTGAGCTTACAAACTGAGTGATGTGGGGTATGTACACTCTTTTGTTTTTATGAGAGAAGGTATAATTCTGAACAGTAGTTTTTCTATGTCTCTGCTACTGAGATTTTAATATCCAGCTCAGTAAAAATCCGATAATTAGCCTACACAATATAAAAAAAAAATACTGTATGTCTGTCAAATTTATATATATATATATATATTCAAAAAAACTACCAGGAAGGAAGCCATAGGAACATGGCTGAGTGTATCAATTTCAAATGAAAGTCCATAAATAGCTATTAAGAAGAAAAAAAAATCTAGATTTTTTAGAAGACTTAAAAATTAAAGAACACTTTCTTTTTCCAAAGTAATAGCTGTATGCCTGATTGTCTACTTTCCTTTACATGTCATCTTGTTAATGTAATGACTTTTTGTTCAAGATAATACACAGTATGAAATATGTAGAGCTTGAGGGGAGCCTACATGGAGAAATCAATGCTCACTAGTGAGGATACGAAGTTATACCAAAGTAGCTACTCTGCACCAATTCTTAATGCTGACAATGGACTTTGCTACATCTCCCTTTACATACCTGAGGGAATTAAATTAGAAGCATGGTTGTCTTAATTTCCCCATGTGGTGAATGGGCAGAAAGAAGCATGTCTGGAAGGAGGGACAGATGTTAAATGGACTGTACTGTGCTGTTGAGGTGGTTTTATCTCTCTGCTGCTTTTATAGGGAGAAACTAAACTGAACTGACTTCAAAGAAACCTACGTTGCTTAAGATGGGAATAAATCACTTTTTTTTTTCACCAGGAAGATTCAATTCTACCAAGAGAATGGTATACATCTCACCTACCTATAGATATTTAGAAGATGAATTTGATAAAAGCTTTGTAGTACTGAGGACAATAATTTTTCATCATACTTTTGCCTTTTATTTACTTCCAGTGGCACTGGGGCCTGAAATCACAGTGTATATTCTCCACACATAATATCTAAAAAAACTTGTATTTGAATTTTGGCTTTCTTGGTGCCCTCTGCTATACGTGAGGACACAGGTTCCTGACACAATCTGTTTTCTAGTGTTAATTTGCACACTTCCCTTACATCCTTCTCAGTTCCCTTAGCCTTAAAATGGGCTTTATCTCACTTGACTTAATAATCTAAAAGTGAGACATGCAGTCAAAGCTAGTCACGGAAATGCCCCCATGAGAGCACAATGAGAGGGGCAGGCAGAACAAATCACATAGTATTTTAGGAATTATGCAATATTTTAGCAATCATGCAAAATTTTAGGCAGAGGGGACCTCTGTAGTTCATCTAGTCCAACTCCCTACTCAATGGAGAGTTAATTTTAACACTAGATAATGTTGCTTATAATATTTTCTTGATAAATTATGAAAATTTCCAAAGATGGAGATTCCATAAACCCATCCATCCTGTTCCAGTGCATAGTCATTACTACTGTAATTCTTTTTCCCCATATATCCAAAAACCTCACTTATTTTTTCATGTCATTTGCCCCTCTCTTTTAGGATGGACAGTTGCTTTTGTTCCAAGGGACTCTGTGAAACATCAGCACTCACATCTTGGTTTAGTAGAGTCAAGGTGATTTGCCAGTGAGCTGTGAAGATTTTCTTTTTCTCTCCTTCACTTGGGCTAACATGACTATTGTGGTTTGTCATGAGTGTCTAGATTGCGGTTAGATGTGGAAATACAGTAATAGATGCTTTCACGCAAAGATGGAAGGTTGTGACACCAGTGTCAAACCAACTATTTCAGCATTCCCCAATGATGCATCAAAATGTCAAAATAGTGACAGAAGTTGAAAAGCATCTCTAAGAGGGGAGGACCTTGAACACACCTTCCAAAGAAAGAAAAAGACAAGGCAGTTTCAGTTGTATTCTGAAACAGAGAGTGTCCTTTTAATGATACGGCACTGGTTTTGGTAATGTCTAGTTTAGAAGGGCAATCAACTGGGCATGTAGCCATGTGTAAACTGCACATGTCTTTGTGGACAAATAATCAGTGGATGTAAAATGTCTGAGATAATTAACAATTATATAATTTAAGCAAAATGGAAGAGGGTTATGGAAGTACCATATATTCTGGCAGAACAAAAATAGAATTAAGTATCTGGCAGAATGAAGTAGAATTAAGAATCAAGAGCACTTGCTAATTATTTAGTCTTCTTCTGGGGATCTAAAGTACCTGTAATTTTGCTGTACTTTGTTTATACTGTGGTAGCAGAGTTATGGCCCCATGTGCCAGATGAAAAGCATATAATAATAATTAATCCTTGCACTACAGAATTTGCAATACAATTAGCTACAATGAGCAAAGAATGGAAGACTTGCTTTGGGGATACTTAAACTTACTTGGGACTAAAACAAGATTTACCCCCACTTACACTTACAGTCATTAAAACACAGAGAATCAAATAATCTGCTCAAGTTTGCAGAAAAACAGATGTAACAATTCCAGGAACCAATAATATATTTCTCAGTCTTGTAATGTGCTTCAAACTGACCATTATTTACTATTTCTTCTTTTAATAATTATGTCCTTAGTGCAGGGCAAGAAGCTGAATTTCTTTCCTGCTAAATATTCAGATGGAAAACATGCTCAAAGTCCTGAGACTCCTGCTCACTGAGATGTTTCCTACCCAAACTGTTGAAGTGCCACTATGTACAGCCAAAGAAATCAGGAGGGGAAGAAGTAAATTCATTTTTTTAAGTGCTAACCCATGGCTGAAACTGTTTCAAGTATGTTTTGGGAATTTAAATCTGAAGGTCTTTATTTAAGCCAATATTTGCTATCAGTTTAGATAAGGGTCTGAATAATACCTCCTAGCTTTACTATGTTTGCTTCAGATGAATCATCCCAAAGTTGGTATAGAAATCAGAGACTTACTGAAGTAAAAATGAAGTTGGTGTTCCTTATTACTGAAATCCAAGTAATTTTTTTATCTTGTTTGGCTTAATACTGCTTGTCAGAAACAACAACCTGGGGAAAGCTGCAAAAGTGATAACTCCATTAATGAAGGCATTTTGAAGTTACCTAATATGATGTTTTTAAAAGAATTTCTTAATAGTATTTTCCAATATATTAAGGTGTCAATTATGTTAGTTACAGCAATTAGCTACATGGAACTTACATCATCGTTTGCTTACTACTGTTGAACACTGAAAGAGTTACATTATTATAATAATACTGCAGTTCACTGCTAACCAAAGTCAGTTCTAGCAAACAATTAAAACCTCCTGTTTCTACAGAATTATTACATCTTCATTCTCCTCTTTAACTAAGAAAAAAGCCTCATCACAGCCATGCTGTTAACAGGATGATTACTAGACCAATTCATCATTGTAATCCACTTATGCCAAGCAAACTTCTTAGGCCCACAGTTTTTCTTGGTTGCATTTCTGGAAAACTAAAACACCTCAGAAAGGTGAACATTCGACCATCTCAAAATAGTCTTGTCAAAGGTAATGTAAGTTACTATTATATTCAGTCAAGGAAGGATGTTTTGGCTGCTATCAAGACTAATCTGGCACCTCTCAAATATCATGTGACTACCTGTGTGTACCTGTTTCCTACAATTAGTTTTGCTAAACATGGAACATAATTTTCAATGCTAGACTACTTAAAATTCGGTAACCTTTATTTTTTCGAGATGTGAAATTGCCCACTTCTCTATTGAGAGATTTCATCTCTAACATGGAAGTGCTTCTAGATGATGCTATTTGTATTAGATGGTATTTGACTTATCCAGCCACACAGGAGAGGAATCAAACACTTTCTTTTTATTGTAAGAGCAAGGCTCTTTTGGACACATCAGGGGATGATTCACTGTGCAACCATCTTCCATCACTGAAAATATCAAAGGTCTGTTTTTAAAAGAGGCCAAAGTGCTTTGTCTATTTCACAGCCAAAAACTGCTGTGAGATTAATTGTGTTCTATAAAGGTATAAAGTTCAAGTTGCTAAAATTAGCAGTTGTTTCACCTGAGCCTCTTCTCTACGGTCCTATTCAAAGCAGTATTGTTTAGTGTTTCAGTGCCTGCTGCCTAAAATGTAATGTTCCCCATTTAATGTGTCAAAAAAGCTATAGCTAATTATTCTCATAGCAAGGATAATTGTACCAATTATGATTCTTTAAAAAGAACGGTGGAAACAAAGAAGTAGAGATAAGATTTAACAATGACAAGACAAATTGGGGAGGCAGGGAAATCTTAAATGTTGAAAACCTACAGTGCCTTCTTTTTTTACAAGAAAGAGTAAAATTACAGCTTTATGAAAGAGACAAGTTATCACTGTTCCATCTGTGAAATTATGGATTAGTATGATAAGGTTCTTGTTGATTTGGAATGAGGCTCATAGCTGTCCCTCTAGCCTCAAAATCCAGGGCTGCTGAACATGACACAGAGCAAGACCTTAAGTTTGTACCATGTCTACCTCAGGCTGACAGGTGGCAGAATTTTAGGTGCATAGTCCTGAAGGCACCAGTCCACCCTGTCCAAGACAAGTGCCTTATTTCTCAGGATGTTTTATGAAGAGAGGAAGAAAGGCATAGGATTATCCAGTCTCAAGTATCTGTACCTGGTGATCATCCCAGAAACACAAGTATTGCTAAAAGACAATTCAAACCATCTAGCTTAGATCTGTGTTTCTCTTTAGTAGTGTACAGAATGCACAGGCTTTTCCATCCAGCTAGGATACAGGCTGCATACCCTGCTTTTAAGGAAAAGTACTAAAAAGAGCAGATCTGAAGCTCAGTGAGGAAGAAAACAGTGGCAACAATATCACCTACGTCTCCAGCAAAAGTAAATAACCAAGAAGCAGAAGATACAGATTGTCAGCCTCCCACATCAGAAATACCAAAATAGGATGTGGGACAAGGTCAGGGAGAAGCACTCTGTGATCCTGCTTAAAATGACTCTTTGTACTGGTAGAAAACCAAGGATCAAGGAGACAGTGAGGAATTTTGCTCCTTCTGCCTCTCTGCCAGACCAAACAGAGAATATACTGACTTTTCAACTCAGTCAGAGGTCAGCTCCTGCAGCTATTACCTCAGGAGCAGACAGCAGGCCTGGAAGAAATGACTTCTATCACTTGCTTGTGGGTATTGTTAATCACTTTAAATGGCTTTGCGATACATTTGGAATTCTCTGAATGTAGTCACAACTTTGGACAGAAAATCACAAAGCCTTTGGTTCTGATCCAGATCACACAGACAGTTTGAACATACCTACTGTCACTTAAAAAATGAAGAATAGCATTGCACAATTGTCCTCTTGTACCTGACAAATTCAAGCCACAGATTGAGTTCAGACAAGTGTTGCCCTGTTCTGCAAGCGCTGATAATAAAGATACCATGAAAGTTCTTGGCACAAAGGAAGACAAGTCAATATACACATCAGGACACTACAACAGATAATATTTAGCTCTTTTATAACCAGGTATTCAAGCACTCTTGGAGAAATTGAATCTGCCTGTTGCTGTTTCTGCCATGCTTGCTTTAAGCTGTTCTCTTATCCAACTCCTTGACTCGTTATCAAACAGAAGACATTGTCTGGATGCTAAGGAGACATTTCACGATCAGGCTGAAGTGTGGCCCTCTCAGAGAAGTGTCACAGTGAAAGGTGCTGAGAGATAGGAAAAGTATAAAATCTTTTCAAGTCTCCTCCTCCCCTGTTTCAAAATCCTTTTCTGAATTGTATCCTCTGTTGGTATCAACCAGCTTTTTTATTAAGAGAAATTTATACCACGAGAAAGACGTGGATGGGGTGAAAAGAAAATCTGTAAGTGTAAAGATTGCCGAGACATTTAGAAAAAAACTTGAAGAGGCCACTAGAAAGTTGGATATTTGCTTAGTAAGATTTAAATGTAACATGGTTTTGTGGGGCCACTTTACCTTTAGAAAGATGTCCGGCTCTGGAGCCCTCAACATAAGAAGGAGTGGACCAGTTGGAGAGGGTCCAGAGGAGGCCATAAAGATGATCAGAGAGCTGGAGCACTTCTCCTTGAGGACAGGCTGAGAGAGTTGGGGCTGGAGAAGAGAAGACCCCAGGGAGACCTTGTAGCAGCCTTCCAGTACCTAAAGGGGGCTGATAGAAAAGCTAGGGAGAAACTCTTCAGTAGGGCCTGTTGTGATAGGACGAGGGGTAATGGTTTTAAAATGAAGGCAGCCAGACTCAGATAAGGAAGAAATTCTTCACTGTGAGGGTGGTGAGGCACTGGCACAGGTTGCCCAGAGAGGTGGTGGATGCCCCATTCCTAGAAACATTCAAGGACAGGTTGGACAGGGCTCTGAACAACCTGGTCTGGTTGGAGATGTCCCTGCTCCTTGCAGGGGGGTTGGACTGGATGACCTCTAAAGGTCCTTCACAACCTTAACTATTCTATGATTCTGTGATAAGACTGTGATTTTCCTGTAGCACAGTGGAATGAAAATGTACTTAGGAACTGCTCCAGGTTGTTAATTACTGTGAGGATTATTCCACATTCCCACCTCCCATTGCTGGTGGTGTTTTGTTCCCAAAAGGCTGGGACACTCAAAAGACAGCCAACAGAGCTTGGACTCCTTAGCCAAAATATAGCTGCCTATTGCAGGACTTAGACATACAGGTCTTGGGGCCACAGCACTGGTAGCTTCTTGTCCGTTATGTGGAAAGGTGTGTAGCTGGGAGCCATACTGTACAGTGAGAAAGTTGATGATCTAGCATTGAGTTCTTGATATTCAAAGGTATTAAAAAATACCTTAGACTCCAGGATTCTTTCCATTTATTCCACCCTGCTTCACAAATCTTTGACAATTTTTTTTCCATTATGAATTCCATTTCTCTAATGGATTTGCTTTACATTGTATAGATGTAAAATGCTACCATTGAGACTAGTTAGCACTGCCTGTGAAATACCAGTTTGTCTTGAATTTCCTTAAGATGGCTCTGTAAGGCAGAAAGGAACTCAAGGCCATAATGCAAGTTTTGAGGACCTATAGGAGAGTTTCACCTCAGCCCACATAAACTATGTAGAAGTTTTCTGTCTTGTTTGCGCCAATTGTCTATATTCTTTCTTTAGAAAATAGAAAGGGATAACTACTTCCAGAGGGTAAATGATCCTGCTCATCATAAACACTTATTTTACATTGACACATACTCTGGAGTATCTCTCTGACTCTCCTTGACTCTCTATGTAAGCACTGCTCAGCAGTAACTAAAACATCCCACATCCCTGTGTTATCAACACTCTTTTCAACACAAATCCAAAACATAGCCCCATACTAGCTACTATGGAGAAAATTAACTCTATCACAGCCAAAAGCAGTGCACAAGAACACTGTGAGACTAAGCCTAAAAGCCTTTTCTTTACTACAGCTGGTAAACAAGCTGCTTGACAACAAGGTTACACACAGATTATGGACACTTCCTCTTAACATTTTTTTTTTTTAAAAGCACTACTCTGTGTATCCTCTATAATACATCTCAAACTATCATAAACCATTGTGCAGATGAACAGTCCAGACAGTCAGATAGTTCTGAATGGTTCAGTCACTGTTAAGTCTATACATGAATCTTACTAAAACCTCTTTTGAGGATTCAGGAGTTACCACTTCAGCAAATTCTGCCAATAACAAACCTCATGTTCTGCCAGTAACAAGCCTGTTTTGACTATGCAAATAGCTTCACTGAATTACCTTAGGCTTGCGTTTGCATGCTGTCATTTTGTGGCCTGGTCTGACATCCAAAGGGGAACTGGGTAACAGGTGGGTGAAGCACCTCATGATGCCACGGTTGGGACAAAGTTCTGTGAAGAAAACAACCGAAATGGCCTGATGAAAGCGTTCAGAGATTCTCCTCAAGAACTTGAGGGTTTAAATTACAGTGGATGCAAAACCTTTACTTTTAGCATAGCAGAACAAGAGGGGAAATAATTAGGTTTCCTTTCTGTTCCCTAAATGAGAAGCAGCAGTCCATTTCCAATGCTCCCTTACAAATGGCAAAGCATGAGGAATGGCAGAGGTGTGAGATGGGAATTTCAAGTCATTACTAATCTGGTTGACATGCAAAGTGCTGAGGTAGAAATTGAAATCCCCGTTGCACATCCCAGCCCCCTGAGACATTCAGTCTCCCAGGAATCATTATTTCCTCTGTACAACCTATTGTTTCATAAAGAATATCATGTTTCAGCAGAAAAGTCAAATGTGTCCTCTCATAACTCCATGTGGCTGTTAGCTTACTGCTGAGTTAATACTTTGCCACATAAATAAAACTGTACAAAAAAGAGAGAGCAGACTTGCAAAGAAACATGGGGGAAAATATAATCCATTGGTGCTCAGGGCTGAAAAGCTGGTGAGTTTCTTTCCTTTCCTTTTTTCTTCCCTTTACCCTTACAAGTTGATGTGTATCCAAACAGCTTGAAAAGTACTTTGAAATCCAACTTTAGTCAGCTCCGATGAAGACATAAGAGGAGCTGATTTTTTCTTTGTGATGCTTTGTTTTCTTCTCTCTTTTATTCAGTGTTCACTTCAGGAGAGAAGCCAAGTATCTTTTCTTAAAACTTTT
This sequence comes from Tetrax tetrax, assembly GCA_009806455.1. NCBI lineage: Eukaryota > Metazoa > Chordata > Aves > Otidiformes > Otididae > Tetrax > Tetrax tetrax. The sequence continues at coordinate 861,552 of WHYT01017064.1, read as the reverse complement.
TTCTTTTTTGGTGCAGTTAAAGATACATTTCTTGAGTTACACTGAGCAATAGTCACTACCTATTGCTATTAAGCCAAGCTCAGCTAGTGAGCTGAGACAGGGGTCTAACCAAAGTGCAAGGCTTCTCAAACCAGGGATACTATAACATTTTGCCTAAGGGCTCCTTACTCAGGTAAGAAAATGGTGCTTTTTGTGGAAAGATGTCAAATAGCTTTTATTACAGAAAATAGTAAGTAATATTATATTTGTCTATTTCTTTAAAATGAAAACTCTACTAAAAAAAAAAAAAAAGATGATTTAACAAACCTTCTAAGGTACCATTTGCCTCAGTGTTTTCAGCAAATTTGGGACCAGTCATTGTGCTTAAGGGCAAGGCTGTCACTCAGAGACATCTAGACAGGTTGGAGGACAGGTCCAACAGGAATTTAATGAAATTCAACAGGGGAAAAAATGCAAAATTCTGTGCTTTATATGAGTTATCACTATACAGCTGGGAAGCAGCTCTGTTGGAAAGGACTTGGAGATCCTGGTCGGCAAATAGGTGACTATGAGCCAGCAGCATGCCCTGGCAGCAAAGAGCACCAGTGTTCCGGGCTGCTGATGCAGGAGTAGAGCCAGGAGCTGGAGAGAAGTGATTATTCCTCTCTAATCAACAGTCATTAGCCTACAGCTACAATACTGCATCCAGTTTTGGGACACCAAAAAAGAAAGGCATTGATAAACTGGCATGAATTCAGTGATGGGCCACTAACAAGTTCGGTGGGAGGTGGAGCAGAACGTAAAGTAATTGCCTTTCACAAGATGTTAAGGGACTGGGGCTTGTTTGACCTGGAGAAGAAACAGCTTCAGAAGGACATAACAGCATCCTGCCCATACCTACAAGGATGTCGTCAAGAAGACAAAGCCAGACTCTTAAAAGTGGAGCATGGCTGAAGGATAAGAGATCATGAGTGTAAGACAGGGAGTGGTTCAGAACAAATGTAGAGAAAATTGAGGACAGTCAGGCACTGATGACTTTTAAAGGTCTCTTCCAATCCTCCAAAAACTTGATGATTCTATGAATTACTGATGTTTTTTAATACTGAGTTAGTAAAATAGACCTATGCAAACAAACACAAGTTTTCTTAAAATTAATTATTAAAACCCTACTTCAGCAAAGCACTTAAACTCATTCTTAATTTTAAGCATATCTTTATTGCCTATTCATTACAGTCTCTCTACTAAGTTTAGATATTTATGTCTTTTTAATTCTGAACTCTCTAATGCACTCACACATTTGCATCTTTTTAATAGACTGTAAACACCTACTTAAAGCTGGACAAATACCTAATATCTTTCCTGTGGTGTGATGTTTTGTAACATTAAAATGGGATTATCATTCATCCAATTTGTGGATTAGGTGTTATTTCATTTTATTTTTTACAGCTATATGCAGTATTATGAACCATTACCACGTAAGTAAGAAATTATGAAATTTTATGGCTACTGCATAAAATGCAATGATACCAAAATTATGAGTTTTAACTCTGAATAATTTTTAAAAGTAAAAGGATCCAGTTATGATATTCCTTTGATAGATTGTGTCCTGTGACTTGGAATACAATGGGTACAGTCCACAACGTTCATGTGTTGTGCACACTCCAGCACAACTGATAGCTCCCAGCTGACTGGAAGAGGACATGTAATACTGCTGTACCTCATTATTTTAGTTCACAGTTGACTCTGCGTGAGTACATTCTAGCACATATTGAGGTTCTATCCTGCTCCTTCAGCCTGGTTGTTGCTGCAGGAAACCTGGACATGCAGTCACTTTGGAGAAAACCCCACTGTCTGACATGGCCTTGGGGCCAGGAGAGCATCAGACAACAGGCAGGAAAAACATAGCTGAAAACCATTTGAATTATCTTCAGCCTGCATAACAAAAGAAACACTGCTGAGGACGCAAGACCCTCCAAAGCATTGGCTAGCACTGTTACCTCATTCACAGCTAAGAAGAAGTAATTTTTAAGGTCAAATGGAGGCTGAAGTGCTCCTGGCGTCATCCTGAGAGTCCACCAGATAAATCGTTGTTTTTAAAGTGTCAGTAGCCAGAAGTTATTTGCTCCTTCTTTATTGATTTAGAGGACTGTATTCCTCATGTTCTGACATGAATATAGTGAATCCTCATTTGAGGTCTCCAAATAACAGCTCAGTAATCTACAGCTGTGGTTGACCACAGAAGCTACATAGAAGAGCCTTGTGACCCGGGGTATAATTCTCTCATCATGGTAAAATAACACCATAAGAAAAAACAGTCCTTTGGAGCTGGAAAAGGAATAAGATTAACATAACTGTCTTTGCAAGTATGTCCTATATTCTGGCAAGGATAAGAAAAGCTAGATAAAATAAAAGAAATTAATATAAATGTCGAGTCAGATTCTCAGAAGCGTCAGTTGGCAAACGACAAATGAATCCAGCAATGCTATATAAATTTACAATATCTGAAAATTTTATACTGTTTCATCTGAATAATCCAAAATCAAAAACTCCTTAAAATTAAAGAAAACTGAATAATGAAACTTAGTCTTAGAATACTTAAAAAATTATATGCAATATTAATACTCGTGCAGACAAGAAAAAGATTTTCAGAATATTGGTTAAATGCAACGCTGAACAGTGTGTGTTAATATTAATTACTATTTTCACCGTTATTCTCTTGGTGTTCTAGGAAAGATCAAGAGAAAGACTAGCAAGAATTTTTAACTCATATTGATATGCAAATTAATTTTCCATGTAACATCATGCATTTTCATGTGGCAAGCTTCATCCTTTATGTTTTTCTCACCAAAGAAAGAAACAATACTGTGTGCCTGAGGTATCCAATCAAAATTTGTGACCTATTTCACGCTTTATGAATCAAATACACACAGTGAAACCCTTAACTGCATCTTGTATGAAGGGTGACTCCACTATGTTTCATTATGGGATTTGGGTCTTTTTTGTCGCTTTTTAAATTATTTTCCTAGTAATTTGCAATTACTTTTATAATTTATTTTTTGACTGTCACTAACCACTGACTCAACTTTTCCATAGAACTATTCATTGCATTTTCAATGGCAACAACTAATTTTAATGATGTATATGGTAAAGTTAGGACTATTTTTTTGTGTGTGTGTACATCCATTAGCACTTGCTCTTATACAATTTTATTTCCCCACTCATTACCTGCCAATGATCACATGTTGTACATCACATGTATCATATTGCTCAAATGTATTGCGTTGGGGAGGTGGAGGTCAAGGCAAGGCTTTGGTTTAGATGTTAGGCTGTGTCTCAGCATTCAGATCTTAGATATCCCATAGATCTCTGTGAAGCAGTTTCCTGTCTGATTTTCCTTCAGAGAAACTAGAGAATCAGAACTTCAGTACCTTTGAAACTGAACATTTAATTCTCTGTATCTGTGTTCTTCACATATAAAATCTAATATTATTCTGTGCCAGAGATAAAAATTTTATCCTGAAGAACAAAGGCTGTAAAGGAAAAATCATACATGCTTTTTAGGCACCTCTGGTAGGTTTCAACTCACCTAATTTTAAATGTCTACAAAGTCATTGTCTATACCTGAAGTAGGTGGGCTTTCTTTAACTCTTAGAGACCAGGGAGAGAAATGGGCACTTACAGAATCTGATTCATCTCATCCTGAGGTAGACATTCAAAATAGGTCAGATGAAAAATGTAATTTAACTGCTTGCTCTCCCCATGACTATAAAAGAAGTTCAGATGCATACTGGACCATACAGTTCAGATGTAGACATCTACACAGCTGGACAGCTGCACATACTGAGACGAGCTTGACATCCTGAGTTTACAGTGACGACTGCTGTTTAAGTAAGTTCCTACATGGATACTCATTGGAAAGTTTATGCAATATATATGTCTTTGGGCTATAATCTAATCAATATTTTAATAACTACACTTTTCACTGTTAGAAAGGATATTTCCAAAAGCTATATGAGCCTTTGGGAAGCTATATGATTTTGTTTTAAATTAGAGATACAGGAGTCTGTTCAATGAAGATCTGGAGTCTGTTGTGAACCGTACAAACTCTGACAGTGCCACGATCGCATATAGCATGGTGGTCCAAAGGATGCACGGAAATTTGTTTGCTAAATCCTGAATAAAATAGCACAAGTACAATGAGATTACCCTATAGTTGCTTTTTCACCAGACTATATGATTACTTCTGATTTTAATGAAATTAGCTAAAAGTAGCCCAAAGCAGCAACAAGGAACAGAGTAATACAGAGGGAAGAGGTGATAAAGAGTATATCAGAATGGTAATGCATGTTAGGCCAGTGGAAATTCCTTGTTCTATACCCAAGGTAATGGGTAGGAAAATACAGTTTCAGAGTCTTTGAGTATTTAAAATTTGAGAAGGAAACAGGAAATGTTATATGTACAAAAAGAAAGTGTAATAGAAGCCTGCTTGGCCTTCATGAAGGATGCTAGCATGTATCCACCATTATTTTTGGTTCAGCTAATCTACCAAGGGTGAAAACTTCTGCCTTTACTTCACATATATGTTCAGACACATCGTAGAGGTCAAACTTCTATGGCAAAGTGTGCTGAACTCTGTTGAGCATCAAGAAGGCATTTCCAAGAAGGTCTCAATGAGTCTTCTAAATGTGAAAAAATGTGGCATTGCAATAGTTCAGTAAATTGGCTTCACTAGGCCTGGAGGCAAGAATGACACAATCTTTTCTTGGGTTCTGTCTCTATATTTTCAGGGTGAGAAAGACAGCTTTGAGGTATTCCTCTTGTTCTTAGGAGTGCAATTGTGATCTAGCACACCAGAAAGACAGTATTCTGGGGAAAAATGAAACATTTTGTTTTATAGGGTTCAGGTTGAATACATGAAGAGAATTGTTGTGGGAAGGAAAGCACATAATTCTTGTCACAATGGGCTATAATGAATTGAATGGGAAATAATGATGACTTATTTTCAAAAAGATAACTTTATACTATCTAAAAACCCTAGAAACATTAAAGTCTAGAAGAAAGTTGTTGCATTATTACTTGCTTGGAATCAAACATGATCTTCTCCCCATATCTCAGAGGCCACTTATGGGAGTGTCCCATTAACCTTCAGGCCATGGGACAGTTTTCTGAGATCCCCCATAGTAAATGCTTTCAGCCAGCCTCATCTGCAAACCCCTTGCTTGCAGTTCCAACGTTGTTCTGGAAGCAGTTTAATCCAATTCAATAGAATTAGCCTTTAAAAATCAGACCTATTTTCCAAACTGCCTTCAGTAGGTCCCCCATTGCCTCTTTCCTTCTTCCTAGTCATGAACATTGATGGCTGAAAGTAGCAATTTTTCTGCAGAAAATTTTGGTTTAATAGGTTTCTGTAAAAATATCCCTCTCCCACAATTTATTCTAGAAAGCTATTGTCCCAAGCTCTCTATTCTGGAGATTTCTAGACTCATGGTTTCCCAGGGACTGAAGGAGAGACTGAAGCTTGAATGTTACAGGATCTACAGATGCACTGCAAAACTCAAGGTCCAGGCTTCCTGCTCTGCCTTTTGGGATCTTGTCAGCCCTTGGGAGTACTAACCTGGCAATTTTTTCTGACTCCACCACCTTTTCTCAGTGAGTCTTAAAAAAAAAAAAACATGTGCAGTTGCTGAATGGAAAGCAGGAAGAAAGAGAAATTGATTGATAATTGTAAATGTGTTGCGTCTGTTCCCCACAGAAAACACAGTCCTGTAGTTTAGGGAAGCAAGGAAGATGCCTTTACAATCACTTATATCTTAAAGTCATAACATGTACACAGGTTTAAAACTCTTTTGCGGGAATTTAATGTTTGTGGAAGATTTCACTTCACTGCCTCTGAGACTGAGATGCTCTGTCATCACCCGCAGGGCACAGATAACAGAAGCGCTGGAAGTGGACAACAGTCTGCTTGCATTACCCTGAGAGCTAGGGCTCCTGGTGGCCACAGAATTCTGGTGTCTCTCTGATTAGCCTTCCTGCTTTTGCTTGTTCGGCGTAGTAAAGTGGCTAGCTATGGATGAACTAAAAATAATTTCCTGTATACTATTGGAAAGCCAACAGAGAGGAAGAGCTTGAGGTCACCACCAGCTTGGATGCATCAGCCTCCCTCACTCTCCAAGCCATGTAGCTACACCAGAGCTCTTGCTGCCTTTGGAAAAATGGCGTTTACAGTGGAAGGAATTAATAGCGTGATATTATTTCCAGCTAAAAGGAGTCACCCATGGTGGTAGGGCCTTTATCTTTTGAGACCATGGCTCAATTTCTTGAGGATTTCAATGGGAAGAAAATGAAAGAGACAGAGATTGAGGAGTAAGAAGAAGAAGATGTGACCAGAGCGAGTGCCTTGACTCTAGTCAGCTCTTAGCTCTGTTGGTATGGCTCATAGGGGAGGGTCTGTGTGAATTGTGGAAGCTATATGATGTTGAATGTCATCTGTTATATAACTCAGTCAGTTGTAAAGGGAAAAAAAAAATATTTTTTTGTCTCCCATTTTGTTCCTTGATGTTACTTTCAGCTATTTTTTAAAATTCAATATTACTACTCTTCAGTTAATGACTTCTGAGAAATAAATATAAACTTTGATAACTTGAATGATTATTTTTTAATAGTTGTCTACAATCTAAGCTTGCAACAAGTTATTTTAAAACTTTTTCTTTAATCAACTTTGAATTTATATTCACTCCTGAAACAACACTCTTGAAATATCTTGATTAAGAAACATTAACAACTGCCTTCAAAGTGCTGGATTCACAAAGATAAAAGAAAAGACTCTCAACTTACATAAGCTGTCACATCCTGTGGGCTGAAAATATTTTAGATTAGCTGAGTCTCTAATATTAACATTTTCTCTAGACATTCCAAATTTTCCTAGCCAGTTCCACTGTTTTGATTTTTACTTATACAAATAGAGAAGCCCTAAGGGGCCTAAATTGAGATGTCTTAAGCAATCTGATTTTCCAATGGAAAGCAGAGAGTCCTCCATCTTCTGAAAACTAGGCATTTTTTAAGATGTTTGCTTATTTGGACATGCATAAAATCTAAGTATGCAAAATTTTATTTTTTTAATAAGGTTTAAAAAATCTCCCTTTTTCTATATGTGCTACCAAGGATTTGTAAAGACCGTAGCTGTAATACCACTTCTAAAATAAATTTAATTTCACATTTTATCTGCGATGAAAGTTTGAGCGACAAATGAGAACTTATCTTTTTAGGTTTTTATTTAATTTTAAAGCATAAGGAAAATCATGAGGGAGAGCAGAAGGGAGAAGGAACATACAAACAAGCAGCCACTTGTTAGATATATATAGCAAATATCACCTCCAGTCATTCATACAAGATAACGAGGTGACCCCACTGCCACTTCCCTTCAAAGTGGAAAGGGAGGTTACATTTTTGCACACTTAAAATAAATGTCTGCCTTCTGTTAAAAAAGAAAAAAAAAAAAAAAAAAAAAAAAAAAAAAAAAAAAAAAAAAAAAAAAAAAAAAA
>WHYT01017064.1:794245-838707 GCA_009806455.1 Tetrax tetrax | reverse complement strand
AAAAAAAAAAAAAAAAAAAAGGTGTTGCTCAAGGGAAGCTATCAGCACTTGAGAGAACCATAATCCCCACCATCTGCTACCACAGAGACAGAGTAACTGCTCACAGCTTTTGTTGCAGTCCTCAGGCTGCAATTGTACTGCAACTGAGGGTGGTCACAGTAGACCTGAGCAATTTTATATCTTTACTGCTTATTCCCCTGCCTACTGCCGCCTCTCTTCCTCCCCGCTCTGCCCATTTTTTTACTGTAATAGGCAAAATGAGGGCAGGGAAGGGATTGTGTCTTTCTGATCTTTCAGCCACCTGCTGCCACCAACAGAAACATGAAATATGCATTGTATTTTGGACCTGTAGGAGATGTCCCCTAGGCTGAGATTCATTTCATTTAACTATAGTAATCTAAAAAGTATCCAGTCTAAGCTAACTGTCTAGGCTCCTCCTATAGACAACAAAAAAAAAGAGGCAGATCTGAAGGATTCATCTTATCCTTCAATTGGTATTAATCTTAAAAGAAGTGCTGTGTAAAAGGGATTGTCCTGTCTGCTACAAAAGGAGCTCAGGCTCCAGCTTAGAGCAGCAGAGACCCATGACAGGCTATGCTTGAGCAAATGCAGACACCTCCGAGGCAGATGTCCTTAGCTGAGCTTACTGTTTAGACTTCTTTCATAGCCAATTGAAAGAGTGGGAACTTTTGATTCCTCTCTTCCTAATGTAGATACAGAATATTATTTCTCTCCACTAATGAAAATTATTAGCTTGGATACGGACCTTTTTTATAGATTTATCCAGTTAGAAGAGATTTGTATTTCGAACTTCTAGATGGCTAAAATTAAGTGAGTTGAGTTTGTACTTTACTGACTGACCCATACAACTAGACATCATGCTTTGCGAGCAATGCTTCTAGCTTCAAAAGTTTAGTCCTCTTGGCCAGACAGCCATTGACCGACACCATCACTTTCTGTTTCTGGACTGCACGGCTTTTCATGCGCTCTCCAGAGTAGCACGTAGTGAGCCAATGACTGAAGATCACTCCTTCCTCTACTGATGTACAGGCACAATTCCTTTGAAGTTTCTGAGTTATTGACAGGTAACAGAGCAGAACTTAATGCTAGAGGTAAAATGTGTGTATATTACTTGAAATGTCTGGAAATGCTCACATGGCACAATGTTCAAATGTCCATGGCACTTAGTTTTCATAGGCTGGTTGGCTTATGGTAAATATATTATATATATTTACAGTTTTATAAGGCTGCTTATTGGCCACAGTGTGTATTTAAAGAAGTACTAGTTCATTATAACCTTTAAAACACAAGCATCTTTACTTCATTGGCCTTTAAGTATTAGATTGAGTTTTATCTCAATGACCTCATTAGAGAGAGTTGAATGTTTGGGAGGGTAGTTCTTCAGCTTTACTTCATTGTGAATTTTATAGGTAATGACTAGGACAAAACACTAAATAAGAACACAAACAGTATTACAAGTTAAAATGGAAGGTTCTGTGGCAGATACAGCTTTATTAAAAAAAAAAAAAACAACCATAAGTTAAATGCTAAGAACTAAATCATAATAAAAAGTAATTTCCCAAGTATTATGTGCTATCTCCATTATAGTTAAACATTATAAATTAGCAGTGTGCATTCCAATTCCAATGTCTTGTGTTCTTCACTATTCTTAAAAATCAGTCGAATCAAAAGTCCGCTAGTGCTTCAATGGAAGTAATAGAAGACAATTTAATTGACAGAAATGTGTTTTAGATAATACTTCTTATCTTCAGGCAACACATTTTATTACCTAAAACTTCATTACTGTGCAGGAAAAAAAGGGAGAAAGAGAAACATATGTTTACTTGTAGTGAATCATACATTTAAAATGATAACAGAATTGATTTCTTCCTGCATTTTTTATCTTTACTGTATACATCATGACCTATATGCTGAAATGTGAAAACCTAGAAATTTCTGGCACATTTTTATGTTTTCCAGGAAAAGGATAATTGCATTCTTATAATGTGCATTGTTTTCCTAAGATCAAATCTAAAAGGAAATCAGCCCCCATATCATCCAAGGCAATATTTCTGTCGAATCACATAGTTATATTTGCTGGACAAAGTCAGATCAGCGTTTCAGTGGGAATCCCCAACACAACATTAAGGAGCCCACAGTGTTGGTTTTCGTGTGCAAGTATTGTGTGTGAAGTCTACTTTAAGAATACCAGGGTGACATCAGTGATTTTGAGCCTGTATAATCAGTAGGGAACAAAATAAAAACCCACTGTTAATGATTACCTGCAGAATTTTGTCATCTGCTTCAGAGAGATCAAAATGATGCCCAGTTTCTGATGCTCCTGGACTGTTGGTTATGAGACAGCCTCTAGCACTCCACATCAGTGCAAAGGAGTACAGTTTGACAGGGATATAGGATTAGGTGGCATGCTGATGATTAGAAAGGATTAAAATAAATACGTCCACAATCTAACAGCAGCCCTTTTCACATTATGACTTACAATCTACTAATTCTCCTTGAAAATCACTTTTTTTTTTCCAACAACCAGAAGAGGTTGAGTCTAAAATGAACAGTCTACTTCTTAGAACTATGAGACAGTTAAAATCTATTTTGGGGCTGTGAACTGAAGCTTGAATAAATAAGTCAAGATCTCCAATTCATGGATGTATTCAACAGTCTTAATCCCATTGAAATCAATCGAAGGCATTCCTTACCAGCCTCTTTAAGGATCTAGATCAAAGTTCTTACGATTATGGTACAGGAGGACCACTGACAGTCACAAAAACGTTACTTGACTTTGGCTTAGAATTGTAATATTATTACAGTTATTAATACAATGTATTACAAGTTTTAATACACAGTCATTGAATTACAAACCATTTAATATTGGGCAGGGGTGAGGGGAAGAATTCATCGCAGATAATTTTACAGGTGTACAGAAAACAGAGAAGTGACGTAGATTGCTTGGCCAGTTGGGCAGAAGCAAACAATACGGGCAACAAGAACACAGATCTATGGCAAAGAGTATAAAGCTTCCACATAACAATTTAATCCCATAGTGGGAAGCAACAGCTCTTGGAGCACAGCAGACTGTCATCTGTGTGGAAGCCTTGGTTGTGCTAGAGTTAAAATATTAGTACAATCTATAAATGGACAGAAGAAAATACAGAGAGGTAACATTTTTTCTATTGGGACAGTTGCAAACTCTACTAGAATACAATGACCAGTTCTAGAAACCACATAGAAAACAAAACAAAACAAAACAAACAAACAACAAAAAAACTCTTAAAAGTTGTAGAAGATTTAAAGAAAAAATAATTACATAATTAAAAGATTGAAAAATAATGAGTAATTGAATTACTGCATTTACACTATAGTTACTCCTGTAGTGCTTTTGAGCTAGCTGATACCAGAAGCAGTCTGAAGAACACTATAATCCTGAGACACAATTATATGTGTTATTAAACATGTTGGCAATTTGGGTTGAATTCAGGTTGCTTACAAGCCCTGTCTGTTTCTGTGTGATTGCAGGACAATCCATCTGACTGACATCGACCACGGGACGCTGCTACAGCCATTCATACACAACATTGTGAGAGCAATGAAAGCAGAGTACACACTCCACATTTTCCCTTTCAGTTTGCCTCCAGGTTCAGTTTCTATGCAGCTCAAATGTACTCTTATTAATAAACACTAAGAACTATTTATCCATTTGCTCCAAAGCTCCATCTAAAGGACCTCTCAAAACACAGTATGTCTAAAGGAAATGGGTTTAATGGCCTCTCAAAGTGCCTGCTTCTGTTGGTGCAGACAAGTAATGGAGGTTGGATATTGAACCTGCAGACAGCATAGATAGGAGAAATTAATCTTACTAAGGGTGACCAGCTGAATTTTATCTAGCTTAAAGTCAGTATTCTCTTCACTTCTATATTTTTAATTTGTATCATTAACTCCTTGTCACTTTTTCTTAAATTACGAAGTGTTTAAGTGAAAAAAAAATATATATCAATATGACTTTTTGTTTAAGATTTGAACTATGTTTCATATTCTGTTGTTTTTGGTTTTTTTTTTCTTTCCCCTAACATGTTTATGCAAATGTCCAGAAACAGTCTTCCCATTGCTAATATGTATTAGTAGTCTGTTCTTACCCTCAATGTCCTGATTTCATCCTCTTTGAAGAGATGTACTATTTGTAGAGTATTATTACTGGGATGAAAGAATAACATAGGTTGATGGGTAAACAAATAAGTAACAATAAAATGCTAGCCTTGCAAAGCACTGTACAAACATCAATTAATTCTCTTTGCAGCAGCCTTACGCAGCTGTTAAATCCCCAATCTGCAGATGGAAGTGCTAAGGTGAAAAGTGGCAAACTAATTTACACGGTGCTGGGACATTGATTCAGACAGTTTTGAGGGTTAATTCTCCTTAGAGCGCTTTCCCAAAAGCACCAGAAGGTTCTGTAAGCTCTGAAATGAGTTTTTGTTACAACACAAACTAGATGCATTACTTCTTTTTTCTCTGCTATAAAGAAAACTCAGTCTGAGACAGAGTAGAAATACCACAGTTTATAAATAAATCTTTCCCTGTCCCTTCTGTCCCTGTGGATGAGCTGTTTTGTTTTAAGCTCTTTAGCAGCTGAGATGCAGCAGATCCCAGCCTCTCCCTTCTGCTTCCCCAAGAGGTCTTTTCTTGGTTCCCCAAGAAGTCTTTTCTCCTGTATCTTCCCCATCATTACTAAGGTCTCCTTGATGGTATGCACCTTCTTTCTCCCAGTAGCCCACTCAAACAGCCCCTGTGTCTTCCTCATGTCTTGATAAGCCTTTCTCTCCATCCCCTGAACCTTGAGAAGTCCAGCTTCCCCCTACAAGGCTCCTGTCTGCAGCCAGAACAAAGCCAAGAGGCAGCTTTCCTCGTTGAGGCTTCGCTGCAGCCTTTTAAAAGAGCGTAACATCCGATGCACAGTGGGCTGCAAGCAGACATGTAACCCAGACACCATCCATCATGCATGGCCACAGAGTGACTCTCTTAATTCTGCTAGTCCAGTCCACCTTGGGAGACCAAGATAAGGGAGGTTGTTCCTCGAAGAGTCTATAAGTTTTTCTTTGGTATAAGCTGTGAATGTTTTACTGTTGCTCATAAAAGTAGCCTTGCATAGGCTTTTATATTGGATTTGGTTTCTCTGTGTGCAGCTTTTAACTGATAGAATCATTCATGGTGACTTTTTAAATTTATTGAATTAGAACAAACTACCCTTTTCTTTCCAGAAATAAATACTCGGTTGTCCCAAAACACAGTTGTCTTTTAATTGAGCTAATGTATCTGGTGGTGTTAAAAGTTGCTGCATGGCTGCTTCCCCTTCTTGCTCTTCTGTATTTTTTCCTATTAAAACATGGACTGGATTTCCTTCTCAGTGGCATTGCAGCCTCCTGAGGACAGAGGAAGAGACAGCATTGAGTCTAGGATATAACAGTGGCTGAACATGGAAAGGACAAGGAAGGCTGGATCTCCTGAAACACAACCCGCAAACAGACCGTCAGCCTGGAACCATTCAGACTTGATCTACATGTGTTAAAAAGGTTAAAGAAGCCAATCAGAATTTATTTTTAGCACATCAGCATAATATACAAGTCTTTTTTTTTTTTAATAGAAGAAAGAATTTGAAAGCTTTTTTGTCTAAGTCTAAGAATGAGGCTTCCTTGCTTGTACCTTTTTGTCACCGTGCTGTCAAAACGAGTCAGTCAAATACCTGATTTTCTTACAGATCACTGTTCAAGCTCTCTACTTTAAGATTGAGCCTGATACTGTGCCATCCTGTGCAGAAAGTGCTCCGCTTGCAGGCTCAGGGAGCAGGGAAGCAGCTTAGCACAGAGCAGGATTGGAGCCCAATCTTACTGAAATTGTCTCCTTCCTGTTTTGCAGCTGATATGTGACCAACTCAAACTGATGTTCAGCTATCAGTAAAACGAAAAGTGAAGAAACACTTTAGAAAGAAGATGTTTCGAATTCAAGCTGAGATTCTGGGTAGAGAATATATATATTTGCATATATATATATCTATATACACACACACATACATTGATATACCTAGTACATATATATATTCTCAAAACATTTGATTTTAAGAGGAAATCACATATATCACTTATATGATTATTATTTTAAGAGGATCGAGAGGTTTTCTGTGATTAGATTATGCTCATCTGACACATCTTTTCATTACATACCTGTCTGTGTCTCTATACCTGATCATATAGAAGTTCATCACATCAAATATATAAACAAGGCAGTTCCATCACATTGTCAGCCACTCAGAGATGTTGGAAATGTATATTTATTTATTTCCCCAAATAAATATTTATGTTAAAAGACATTTTAATTCATAATTTTCTTTTTCTGTATTTTGATACTAGAACTACCCATTTATACAGGCACAAAGATTTTGAAAGAAATGTCTGAAAATGGCCAATTCCACTGCTAAGTTAATCTAACGCTGATTTAAAGTATTAAACAGAGGTATTCATATGGCAGGAATTTAGTCATTAGATACTTCTCTTGTTTTCAAAAGAAGGATGTGTTCATTAGAGAGTTCCTCAGATTTCGTGGGGCCCAAATCAGACTTTGGAAAAGCCTTTCTTGACATAAACCAAAAGGAAGCCCCAAATTGCTAAACTCCTCCAGAAGAAACAGTTCAAGCTTTGGGTTCCTTTTCTCATAAAACCCATACACCATCCACCATTACAAGCTGGGTTCTGCAACTTCTGCCCTAATGAAAAATATTATTTAAAGTAATATATTATGCACATATGAGGATTGGACCCTACATTAAAAGGCATATATTTTCAAGTGAACAAATGTGTTTGTGCCCCACTTACTCTCCACGTGCTTGTTGTATTTGAGATCTCAGGGACAGTACCTAAAGTTTTCCCTTCAGACTTGTCATAAATAAATGAACTGGGGAGAAAGCAATGAAATGATTTGTGCAATTGCTGAATTACTGCAACTGATGAAAAATACATAGCCATAGAATTCTGACAAATATCTTCAGCTCACAGCTGGCAAGGTCAAAACGCCTGAAGCGAGCTGCAAAATTACGGGTATTTACCTCTCGTTGAGTTAATACGGCCTACATTGTTAAAGCAAAGCAGCTCACCTTTGGAGTCACAATGCCACAACAGCTCAGGACAGGGAGGCAAGCTGCTAAAGTTGCTTTGAAGTGGTTTAAGACAATATTGGCCCTATTAGAAAAATACCACTCAGTAGGTGGTATTTGCCGCACATTTAAAGGAAGTGCAGGAATTGATGATGACTTAAAAGCCACTGGGTTATGTTACACTGAGCACACAGGGAATGTGCAGGAGCAGATTTCAGTTGACGGGTGGTAACTCAGATGGCAATAACTTCTCAAGCTATTCCTACTCGATCTGCAGGAGCAAACCAGGATGCTAAAAATGCGGTCATAAGTGGGTGTTTTTGGATGCTGATCACATTACTGTATTTTCTGTCCCAACACAGTCACAGATTTAAGTATAAATAATACATAGGAGGATATCCTATTTAAAAGAGGGTGTTATTTAGAAAAAAAGGCATCACAGCCTGAATTATCTGAATTGCTACTGCATCCAAGTCCTTGTGATCTTAAACAGGTCACGTCCTCCACATCTATTAATTACATTGCAAATTCGCCTGATTGTGCGACTGTCTAACATATTCAGTGTCGTGGCTCTAAATTCTGTTAATTACAATTCTGCCAGATGGGTGACAGAAAAGGGAACAAACTCAAAATTTCTGTAAAAAAGTTAAGAGAAAAGAAATGTCATCCTGTTTTTCCTGTAGCAAATGTTAAACCAGATCCCAGTCTATGTAAACTGACCAGGTCTATTGCTGGTGACTGACTGATTCATACCAGATGATGATATGACCCAGTGTAAAATGAATAGATGAATCATGCAGTTTTTATATTAAACATAAAAATTATGTTCTCTAACACAGTTTAATAGGTACTTACTGAGTGCCAAGTTTCCATTGGTGCCTTATAAGTATACTGACTAATAATAATTAACAGATCTTCTTGGAAAGCAGTAATTTTCATATATTCCCCCTGCAAGATTTTTAACTGTTAATACAAGTTAAATTAAATATTGCTCTAGATGGATCTAGAATCCTTACCTTTTGCCTTTTATTAGCATCAGCATGGCAAAGAATTTATCATAAGGGACTCTAGTTTCCATCACAGGGGAAGCAAGGAACCCGCAGGGAATTTCCCAGGGCTGACAACAGCAGGGACTTTCTCAGGTAAAGCAGCCTGTGGTTGTTGCTAAGCAAGTTGAAAAACATGTTGACATTTTAGTCTGTAGTATTTTTTTTGTTGGGATTTTTTGTTCGCTTGTTTTGTGTTCTGCAATCATGGAAATCAGTGTGATTTCCCTTCAAAGGTAACACACCATTACAGAGCACCCAAGGACCTAGAAGCACAGAGGGTTTTTTTCACATCATTGAGATCCTCAGGTTGGCCCTTTTGAGTCTGAGCAGCCTGGCAAATCAGTACCGTGTAAAGTGGGGAATGAAAGCTTCAGATTATCTATTTGCACTGCACTGAACATGCAAACAAAGCCCTCTGGACCACAGTAGGATCCTCTTATAAACAGGTTAGAAAGCCGGGCACCACCCTTGCTAGTCCTGCAGCATCTGAGAGCATGATCTTCCTCCCAGGTCTCCCCTTTCTCACCTCAAGTAATTCCTGCCAATGTGAGCACTAAAGGAAAGTTCATGTTCATTTTTACAAGGAAAGGCAGTAAAAATGCAGCCCAGGGTCTGAATAATACTGACTCACACTGAGAGAACCTAGCCAAGCTCTGCTAATACTGATGTTTCACTTTCCCCAGACTAATGAACTAATTCACCGCTTCTGAAGAAAAGAAAAAAAAAAAAAGCCCGGAATATTGGTGTTTGGTGGTTTGTTGGTTTTTTTTTATGCCTGCTAGTGTGAAGTCCTAACAGACCAGGCTTTCCCTGAAACAATGCAAATTAATGCCTTAGCACCATACAGTTATTGGTGCCTTTATCCTTCGGGGGCTGCAAATGCAGTAGAATCGTGCATATTCAGTGCCTGCGAGGTGCCTTAGATAATGATCTTCCTCTGATGCAGTTTTATTGCTGTTTCTGGCAGACTCTAGAAGTGCAGGCTAATTGCACAGTGTCAGATGGTAGGTGTGTTATTGGTTAAAACTGTAAGAAGCACATCAGCAGAGCTTTTTACAATATAATAGGCACTGATTAGCCAGCCATGTAATATGGCAGGAAAAGTTTCACCACTCATTATTTGCTTTAAGTTCAGGAGACCTGAATGTAAACCAGGAACAAAATGGAAACTTTCCTATTATGAGAGCGAGGGATTAAGAAATTGCACTGCCTGAAGAGTCTGCCCCATCACTTTACTGATCTCTGTGCCACATTTTACTCGCGTTAACACCCATTCCTTGCAAAAATGCAGTTCGTCGTTTATCTTTTCCCAGGCTGATGATACCTAGGAATCTTTCAAATAGCATCGGAATCACCAGCAATTTAATCTATCAAATAAAATTAGGGCTTGATTCTGCAAGATGTAACAAATCCACTTGCATAGAATGCAGAAGGATTTGGCCCCTGGTTTTTAAAAGCCCAACGGCAAAACTGTATCAATGTAGATAGCAGTGGCAGCATTTAGATAGTAAGAAAATTTCTTAGATCCCAACTTCCTCACTTAAACTGAATCTAGAAATGTCTCTCTCTAGAAACCAAGAGACTGATACTCCAAAAACCCCAAGAAGGCACTTCTCTATTAACACCGAATACATGAGGGAGGTGCTTAGATACTAGATGGCAGTATAAAACCTTAATAAAATTCTTTTTAATAATGACATCCCAAATAATCACACCGTACATTATTGATATACTCACTGGGTTAGCAGAAAAATTAATTTAATTTCACTGCATTCCTGTATATTCCAAGTATTGAAGTTTTCTTTTGGATAATATTCAGACATTAATGAAACCTTCAGATAGACTCCATCTTCTCCCTAAATTTAGTCATTTCCATCAACGCAGCAAAGATAAAAATAAAATGTTATTTTATATGCATATTTAACAAGGATCTTCATTAGAATCAGGAAAACTTTGTTACTGACAATACTAAGCTCCTTCAATATAAAACATTTGAAATTATTACCTTCTCAAAAGTGCTTTCTGTTGCAAATTTTAGAAGTATTTCTATTTTCACCTATTCCTCCCCATATTGCTACCATGAATGAATGCATTAGAGAGAAGGATTTGCCCTAGAAATCTGATACTGAAATATGATTTGTTGACAATCAGTAGTCTAATATGCTCATTTGGGCCAATCCATTTTTATTTCACCAATTTAGGAATTTTATCACAAATCTAAGACTGGTTTGCAGAAATCTAAAACTGAGAAATGTATTGAATTAAACAAGAGTTGGTTAAGTTACATACAGAACAAAGATTTATATTCTGCTCTTTATTTTTCATTCTAGGGGATCTTAGTATTCTCCATTTACGTTCGTAAGTCTTTTTCATGGCAATATCCAGAGTTCATATACTAATTCTGAAAGCATTGTAACATTTTTCTAATCCAACCTCCTACATAACACAGGTCAGGGCATTTCATTAAGTGTTTCTTGCGCCTAGAAAGATACTTTTATAGCAGATATCATAGCAATGGTAAACTGCCAACACCTTTCTATCAATTTATGCTCTGTTACAGTGAACTCTCATTGCCCTAGTCCAAAGTGCTTCACACTGCCATTTACTCTTAACAGTTTGTGGTTGCACTTTCATTCTCCCAGTCTACTGGTTCTTTAGATTTATCAACTAAATCCACATAAAAGGGCAGAAATAGAATCTGCATAATGCTAAATTCAGATTAATATAGAGTAAGTAGCAGTAAGAAAGGGTATATTAAGTAAGAAATATAAGACAAGCAAGCAGCAGTTAAAGGGCTCTTGAGCATTTTGCTAGGAAGGGTCCTCTAACCCTTGGGTACCATGCACTGTACATTTCAATTGGATGTCAAAGCCATCTAGATCCATAGCTCAAATGAACACAAAACAGAGCTTACTTGAAAATTACATTAAGTACTACTTCTTATTAACATTGTGGGGCTTTTCCCCAATGAAACAAAACTCTTAAAATCATCTATATTCCACAAGTAACAGCAACTGCATTTCTGACTCTCTACATTTTTTTTTCTTTTCATAAGGCTTTGCTTTCCAAACTAGCACGAGTAAACTCATATACATTATGAAAGTTTGCTGACATGGTAGGGTCACACAGTCTTGTAGACACACCTGCCGTTGCTCCATGGCATGGAGGCAGATGAGAAAGGTCTCACCTAAATGCTGCTTAGCTTTGTTAGCACAGCAGGTCTGTGGCATCAATGGAGCCCACCAGATCAGCACAGCAGCACCTTCAAACATGTGGTCACCACAGCACATGTGCAGCAAGCACAGGTTTGTCTGCAAACATCTGTCCAAACCTGCATGAAATTCAGCGTAGCAAACCAGACCCATGCAGACTTCACATGCTTGTCATTCTTATGCTTCTGCTGTAGCTGGACTATCGAAAGGAGCACAGAGGCACGGTAGGAACCAAGGGGAACAAGTGCCCCAAATGAGCTTCAAAATTGCTTTCTGCAGCTTTGACTATGACTATTTTGTTCTTTTATAGTTCTCCATGTTTTCCAAATCTACCGGTTGGCTTTCATCTTTAAATCCAGGAAACAAATCTTGTACAGAGGTAGATGTTTTTTCCATTACACTTCCTACAGCTCATCACATAGTGGGTCCCTTATCACAACATCCAGATGTTGTTTCCACACAAATAATATATGACAAAACTTATTTAATTTCCAAAGATTGTTGTGCTGGATGATTCCAAATTCTGTCTCTCTTTCCAGATAGGTGGCCACTGTAATATCTGAACATCTCAAAAGCATCCATCTATTATCTGCATGAGGAAGAAATGTATTCTATTTATCTAAAATGTGTCCTGAGAAAGGGTCTAGAAAAGTAGTGACTGAATGTCATAGTTTAGCCCCACTCAGGACCAAGCTACGCAGTCACTCACTCAACCTTCCCCACCCTCTGAGAGAACAGATATAATGAGAGATAATACAACAAAAGGCTCGATGTTCAAGATAAGAACAGGGAGAGATAATTCAAGTTACCATTACAGGGGAAACAGGCTTGACTTGGGGAAACTAATTCAATTTATTAACAATAAAAACAAAATAGGATAATGAGAGAGAAAAACAGCTATTAAGAACACCTTCCCCCCACCCCTCCCTTCTTCCTAGGTTTAACTTAATTCCCAACTATGTCTTCCTCCTCCTTCTCCCCTCTAAGCAGCGCAGAGGGGATAGGGAACAGGATCAGTTCATCACACTTGTTTTCTGCTGTTCTTTCCTCCTCCAGGGAAAAACTCCTCACATTCCTCCCCTGCTCCAGAGTGGTGTCCATCCCATGGGCTACAGTCCTTCATGAACTGCTCCAGGGTGGGGTCCTTTTCCATGGGGTGTAGTCCCTCAGGAACCAGCTGCCCCGGCACGGACCCTCCACGGGCCACAGCCTCCTTCAGGCCTCCGCCTGCCCCCGCGTGGGGTCCTCCATGGGCTGCAGGGGGATCTCTGCTCCTCCGTGGGCCTCCATGGGCTGCAGGGGGACAACCTGCTCCACCATGGGCTGCACCACGGGCTGCAGGGGAATCTCTGGCAGGAGCAGCGTTACTGCTCCCCCTCCTTCTTCACTGACTTTGGTGTCTGCAGCCGTTCCTCTCACAAGAAATTCTTCACAATCAGCTCAGGCAGACACCTGTCAGGTTCTCTCCACATCTCCTCTCTTCACTTCTCTCGGTCGGGCTAGGCCAGGACAAGTCAGGCCTAGACAGCCACTCAGCAGGAGGCCAGAGAGCAAGGCCCGTGTGCCTCCCTCTAAGCCCACGCTTCTCTTTTATTTTCCCCTTAAATATTTTATCACAGAGGCTTTATCACCATCGTCAATTGGCTAGGCCCTGGCCAGCGGTGAGTCCTGGAGCCAGCTAGATTCTCTGGCCAAAGGGGAAACCTTCAGCAGTTTCCAGTTCCTATCCCACTACAGAAACCCAACACAGTGAAATTCCATGTTCTTACATCCAAATAAAGAACTTTCACTATTCTCAAATGCAGTAGATCTCAATAATACCATTAGTGGAAATGTTGTACTGACGGAAGGTAGACAAGTTCAAAGTATTTAAGGTAGACCCTAGGCAACATTCTCCAACTTAGTAAACATTAGTGATCAGGTGCAAAACATCTTGAATCAAACTGAAATTGCCAATTTGTGTCAGTAAATTTGGACACTACCACATGAATTCCACTTTGAAATGTTTTACAAATACCAACACAATACTTGTATCAACTTGATTCCCCTCCAGCTGTACCTAAATCCGGAATCATCCAAAGGATTTGCACCAGGGAAATGCTTATATTTTCACCAGTCTGCAGACCTCTGTTAAGTTTGTTCACTTATTTTACACCCATTGTGAGGAGGGGTAAAGAAATAATTGCATTTACTTTTTTTCAGTTACATGCCATTAAACTTGCCACATCAATGCATTCTGTTTTAGTTTGAGCAGCAAAATGTAATTAACATAAAGATCAAACATTAAATGCAAAATCAAGGCATGATTTTAATTGCTTTTAGTCACTTTTTGATAAATAAAGGAACCAGGCATTTTCCTCTAGTTCTTTGCCTAATCAGATTTCAGATTCCCGACACAATTGCAGTCTGTTTGTATGCAATTATGGCTTTGCCTCCTGAGTCAGCTAGGCCTGCCTGACTCTGTTGTCTGTGTGAGGTTCAGTAGGAAAACCTTTGTGCTTCTTCTGGTTTTCAGCCTCCAGTGAGGACTAGAAAAGGACCAAACACCTCATGTTCCAACATTTCCTACCAGTAAGTTTTGGTTACAATGGCAGAAGTAAGTGATATCCTAAGCCCCTGAACAAAAATTGTCTATTTGCAGAGTAGGCAACAAAACTTGTGCTTCAAATGTCAGTACTAGTGAGACCTATGACTATATGACTTTCTGTAGTCAGAGTTTCTATTTAATGTGATACTCAAGGCACAACAAAATCACAGCGCTAGGAGCGGTAACAAGGCAAAGTCAAATGAGATAGAGCAGGATTTTAACAATAACGCTAATTAACCATCAGAATGACTTCATATTAAAAGTGCTTGCTTTCCTTGCCTTTGAAGGTTTTAAAACCAAACATCACTATCTTTCTGAAAGATCTTCTCTAGCTCCGACAGAAGTCATCGATTAGGCTTACCACAAGAATTACTGTGTATAATGTTGTGTCATGTAGGAGGTTGGAGGAGCCAATGGGTTTTTTTGGGGGCCATAAAATGTGCCATTTCATTGCAGTGGTGCCAAAAGCTTGATGCAATACATTAAACTCAGATGTCTTAGAGCAATGGATGTGATATGGGAGTGGAATCTAATCTCAGCATAAAATTATTTAACATTGCACTGGCTTTTAAATATGAGATGCCTAAGCCTTGGGATCTAGTGATTGGCTCTGCTCCCAACTACTTCTGCCAGTGAGGAAACAATGAGCCTTGAATCTGACCACTTTTTCACCCATGGCCAACCAGAATGATGCCTCTTCTGTACATTCAGTATGGTTTCAGCAATACTTGTCTGTTAAATTGTGTTTTCCAGTGCAATTAGGTACTACAAAGAGAGCCTCATACATCATTCAGTCACAAGCTGCTAATAGCCGCTGATTCTTCCTTCCACAGAAACATACATTAAAGAGGAAAAGATATTATCAGGCTCATGCTGAGATTTAGAAGTCTTCTGTCTGGGTGCAGGAAGGGAGAAATGGGAGGAAGAACAAGAAGAGTAATAAAGAACTAACACAATCTTGTCAAAATTAGACCCATTGAAACGAAAAAGTTTCCTGGATCAGTCTTGGGAAGGCAAACTCTCCATCTGAACCTTTGTCCCTTTTTTTTGCCACTGAAAAAAAAAAATATCCTGATGGGGGATACCTTATGATATTATTTGTTTGAATCTAGACCTTGTCCCTAGCTTACTGGAAATCTGTATTTGTTGCAGATTGTCTGCTTTATGCTTTTTTATAAAGAATAAATCTTTCAAAAGGCTTGACTCCCCCTGATGTCCATGGGACATTTAGCATTTGACTATAATGTGAGTAAAATTGGACCAATGCTGAGAAAATCTCTCTCTCATATGCCATAATGAACCCCCCTTGTGCTTATGTGCTTTTTAAAGCATGTTAAGTGATTATGATGGGGCAGACACTTTAAATACATAAATCTCTAGAAAATGACAGAACATTTCAGAAGCCTCCTGAGTGGGTAGGAATCCTGAACCAACTGTTATTTCATATTTAATCCCATTCTCTTTCTCCCTAGAACTAGGCAATCCTGATTAGGCTTTACTTTTTAATAAAATAACAAATGCAAATAACAAATGCACATACAGTAGTGTGCTCCATATAAAATTTACATTAGAGCTTTTCTGAGAAAATCTTTAATGCTATGTTTGAAGTCATTTTATTTTTATAGAGTGCTGCTCGTTAGAAGTTGTAAATCCATTCTGTGTTGCCGAGGATGTGTCTAGCCCTCAGTTAAATGGAAATATTTAATCCTTCTCATTCATTTGCTTTGCTTCATCTAGTGGTGCTCTCTCTGGGCTCAGTCCTGGAAGGTGCTAGGTTGTTCCCCAGATACCCGCTACGAAGACTAAACCACAATCAGTTCTTCCTCCTTATTGAGGCAGTATTTCACTTTCCTGAATGAAAGCTAAATCTTATCTCCTCCTGCCCACTTTGCGCATTCCTGCAAAAAGGAGTAGAGAAATGGGGCAGACCTATGCTTCCTGTCCTCCCACCTCCATCTACTCACCGAGCAGCAGACCCGAAGCTGTGGGAGAAGCTGCATGCTGTGTGCCTAGCACATTTCTGCCAGGTGAGGAGAAGACCATGATGCAAGCTGAGTCTTTGAGGATCTCAATAACTTTCACAGCTTCTTCTGTCCTAGCCGGTGACCCAGCGGGTGTGCCTAAAATGAGCCTGAAGTCTTGTATTTCAGACATTTTAGCAGCTAGCTACCACTCTGAGACTGGTGCCCACCTTCTTCAAAAGCCCAAAATTGTGCCAGAAAACTGGAATCTCCCATTATTTGTGAATTTCTACTGAAAAAAAAAAAAAGATAAATAATTAAAACAGAGCAAAATCACATGGGAAAGATGACTCATTCTGTATTTGTCAAGCCACCAGAGATGCCGAAGGCCTCTTACAGTCACATATTTCAGTCTTCTAGAAGTTTTGCCTGTCTTGAACATTGCCAGGCTGGTGCTGAGGCTTTGGAAAGGAGAAGACACTGCACCATTATCCACAGGTGAAGCCACAACCCTTAAAGTAATCTTTGTGCTTCTGAAAGGATCAACTTCTCTCCTGGTTGGATTTTGTCAGAAGTATAGACAGGGTAAGGTGGCTTTTATCCTGAGAATTTTAGGTTAATGTGACAGATGCCAGCAGTCTGATTAGCCTCTTCTGTGAATTCCAAAAAAAAAACCCCCGAAACTCCTTTAAAAGATGCCCTTCTTGCTCAGTGGAACTAAGCAACTTTGTTTTCCTCCTTCAGGTCTTTCTTTAAATGTAAATTAATTCAAGGTTATCACTTCCCTTCAGCATCCCCCACTTCACTGGAATTACTCTTAATTTACTTTGATGAAATGTACAATATTAGTCTTAATTAGAAGCCTTGAGGACAGACCTGTGTAGGCTCATGACACAGACACCTTGCACTTTTGCTGGAGCCTCTCTTCTTTGTAATTTGAGATGCAGGATTTTGTCTTTCAGCAAATGATAGCCCTGATATTTTTCCAACTTTATTGATCAGTCAAGTAGTCAATGGTTTCACAGAGATTTCCTTATAGACTCTGACTTACACTTAACTAGCTCCTTAAATCAGCATTTGTTGTCAGAGGGAGGAAAAGTAGTCAGAGTTAATTGGTTCATATGACCAACCTATCTTTTGCATTGCGCTTCAATGAGTAAAAATAAACAATTAACTACAAGTTCAATGGAACTAGCCACTGGGTTTCATAAAGAACAAATCTGGCCCCAGAATCTTCTTTTTTCTCTCTCTTTGGGTATATTGCATGGAAAGAGGGAGGACAGGTCTGCTTGACAGGCTGCCTTTGCTGTTGTTCAGCAGAGGCATGTGACTTCCTACTTGGCAACAACTACAAAGCTGCTGGTTTCTTTCCAGAAGTCCAAGTAGAAAACTGTTTTGCATTCAATTTAATGGAGTGAAACATCAAAGTTTTCCATGACATTTGGAGAACACAAAACCAAATATGGGGGGCTTTTGCTTTATTTTATATACATGTATTTATATGCACATATACATATTCATGTATATAGATATATAATTTTTTATTTTTCCTATGGGAAGAGGCAAAATTTGTATGTGAGTGGCACAAATTTTGTTTGTACAACTGAATGATCCTCTATTTTTTGAGAAAATTAAAACCCCACAGTTGTTCATCACACTACTGCTCTTCGGCAAGCTAAAAAACAAAATACGCTGCTCTCCCCCACTCCACCAAACTAAAGAATGTTTAAATTGATTGTTCTACACCTTTCCCTCTACAGAAAGTTCTCATACAGCCATGAATATCAAACTCCAGATGTTTGAGATCTTGGCAGTAATGCCCTGCTCCTGAACCTTTGCCATCAGCTGAAGCAAATGGCTGTTACCGAGAGCAGTTGTTGACCTAAACATTTTCTGACAGCAGCTTCACCCTGCCCCTATGATTGGCATTTCCCAGAAAGCTGATGTGTCTGATGGACTGTATCAATTTCAGTACTTCACGTTTCAGATTCAGTAGATGGTAAAATGAGTTCAGTCTTCGCTGTGCATAATGCCATAAGCCCTGAATCATCTTTAGCATGCCCTGCATTTAATTTATTACGAGAAGAGATAAAATTCATGCACACAGATTGATTGTATTTTTACTAGGTGATCTGTTTCAATCAGAAGGTGATATATGTCATGTACTATCTGACACTGTTTCAGATGTTGATATATGGTTCAAAGGGAGATGCACTCGATTCAGAAACATTTTCTAATTCATTTCAACATGTTTTTCATTCAGTAACATATAGTTTTTCCTCCTATTGTGTAGGTCTGTGAGGTGGGATGGGTTTTTTTAGGGGACTTTTTTGTTTTGTTTTGTTTTTCCTTAAATCTGTGATTTATGGATGGTTCTTTTAATTTAGTCTGTACTTAAAACTTTTATCCCAACATCACTCCATTTTGCTTATTTATCTATCAGAAACACATGTAAACTATTACCACATGTAAACCTCTATCTAGAAAGCAAAATTAGTAAATTCATAGAGGTGTGGACTAAGCCTTACAAAATGTTTATAACAGTGGGACTCTTAGGACACTGTTCAAATACCACTGAATTCATAACCTGTTTCACATGCTCCCTACCTTTGCTGTTGTGACTGATGACTTTCTGATTTTCTTTATGTGAATGTAAGTAGAAAAACATTTGCTCTAAGTTTTGTGGACTCAAGTAACTCCACACGTACTTACAAAAATCTCACAGTCCTGACATGTACATTTAGGAAATGTCTTGATTTCCATTTGTGCTGGAGCGAGATTTTATGAATTTCTAAGCTGACATCTGTTCTAGTACGCATAAACAAATATTGTTGGACAAAATGATATTTTTTTCTCCTTTTGAAAAATGGTCTGTGTTCCTACAAATGTAGTAGGTGATGGATAAATATTTTCTCTGAGGAAAGATGAAGCATGAGATTAAGCTGCAGCTTCACATAACACATTGCAGCTAGAGATTCAAATGAAATTCAGGCAACCTCAATTCTGCCCTTTGCCATTCTGAAGTGGATGCTCTGAGATAGAGACATTTTAGTTGAATCACGAGGTTTATCAACTTAACTGTGCTCCAGCACTTTAACTTTACAAAACACTTCACAAACAATATTTAGTCCTTAAAAGAACTTCCTTAAAAAATAAGAATGTCAGTATTCCACACAATAGTTAAAGACTACACGACGTTCTCAAGAGAAGCAGAGATTTAGTCCAGAAATAAGAACACAGTTTTGCCTCACCTTTGTGTGCTTCAATTCCGCACTCCAATCCTTCAAATAACTGCTGCAATTCAGAATATTCTCTAATGTTTTTGCTGTGAATGATTTTGCTAGTGTATTCAGGGCACTTAAACTACATTTCTCCTCTGAACTGCTCTCTGGAGAAGGCTTTCTCACCCCAGTAAGTAGAAAGAGAGCCAAAGTATACAAGTCTTCTAACTTAGGTACCTACACTGTAAATACCCTCTGAGGGACTGTTGCTACAGAAAGTAGCATTAAGACGTGTAGCGATACTTAGAAGAATTACTAAAGTGCTGTCAGAAGCAGGCAGCTACGTATCATTTTTCTGTCACTGAGCACCTTTACAGCATTAAAAATATTCTAAGTGCTCAAACTACGTTCAAAGTAAATCCATTTTAAACCAAGCCAGGTAAAGTATAAACAGTAAAATGTTTGGCTTGTTTTTTTTTTCCCTTTTCTTATTTTCCTCACACCAGAAAAATAATCATTTGTGAGGCTGTAAAATGTTGGAACAATAAAAGCAATTTTATAAAATGTTTTAACAGTTTGAAAAATGTTCTGCTTGGAGGATGAGGAATATGTATATATGTGTGTGTATATATATATGGGGCTCTTTTTTTTTTTCTTTTTTACAGCACTTTTCTGACTCACAAAATGTTTTAGTTCATTGAATTTATTAAAAGAAAATTGTGTGTCAGTGTTTCTGATCCAATGATTGGCTGGAGCTATCTCTTGAGAGCTGTAGGAGAGAAGAAATTCTTATGCTTTGTTTTTGCAGTGCTACCTCTGGAGGTAGATCCAGAATATTTATATCAAGGGACCCACCTAAAGCTTATTGCAATCAATAGGAAGACTGACCGCGGTGATAATGATACATGCTACTAGCCACAGTTTTGGAAAATTCTTAAGCAACAGCTTTATACTGCAATGGGATTTGAGTAAATGCTTAAGCGCTTTGCTGCACCGAGATTACATCCTGGAACTAGGGCTTACAGACCTATGTTTATCAAACATGGTGGGTGTATATGCTTGCAGGTGTGTGTACATGTGCCCAAATGAGCAGTACACGTAAAGCTGCTATCTCTTTATTACCCTGAGCAGATATCCAAAAAGCCATCCCTCGGATAAGATAATAGAGAACAGCAAAAACTCACTGCTTTCTCCAGCTGCGTGCTCCCCTCTTTCTCAGGGAGACATTCATGTTGTTACATTTGCCAGGCTGTCACTGGCTATTTCTCTAGTCTGGGGAGATCCTGACACCAGCTATCAATATATCACATCTCGGTTATCTTGTACTGAACACTGACATATTTTTTCCAAGCAATGTATTTCTGTGCTCTGCATAAGACCTTTTAGGTTAGAGTAGGGTCTGTAGCAGATTTATGTCATGAGGTGAACTGAATTACAAGAATCAAATTGTTTTTATACCTAACTTGCTAATTTTAAAGCTTGCTTGTGTTTGCTTCAGACCCCAAAGTTTCAGGGAGATATGAACTGATCTGCTCTCTTGTTATCCAGATGGGATATAAAAAAAAAATCGCCTAGCCATAAGAATTTGTGCTCAAAAGTTTTTTGCTATACCATAGCGGCACTTTAAAAATAAAGGAGAAAACCTGACAGTAGGTTTTGACAATGCAAGAATTCTGATAAATGTCGGATGGAAAAGGCTGCCAGTGCCTATGGGTCTGAGAGGCCAACACGTGTCACTCTCAAGCAAAACTAGTACAAAAAGCTTAAGAAGCCAGGTCCAAAGATTGCTTTAGAAGATCTTTTTCGTGTAAGTTTGTTACGGTGTTTGAGAACCACAAAGCCCTCGACAGTGACAATAGGGATAAAAATGTTATGTTACTCTGGAGAGTGTTTTGAGGTAGCGTTACTTCTGAGTTTATTTTGTGCTGCAGTTATGTACTGTATTCATAGCAGGGGCTTTTTGTGGCTGCTCTGTGCTAAATTCGTGCGGTACAAAAGTTTCCTATCTCACTTTGTTTCCTCCCCATCTTTCAAAAAATGCTACTTCAATAACTAGCTGAAGATAACTTGCTGAAGAGTCCAGTGTCTATTTCTCAATCATTTTGGACTAAACAGCTCTTGGTTTATAGTTCAAAATAAGCAAATCCTTACTTTATGGAACAAAATTGTTTCCAGTGGCTGTGGTACCACATTAATCTTGAATTATTTGCCTAAAATATTAGCTGTGCAATAAGCTACACTTAAAGAAAACAGCATTTGCCTGGAAATTATGTTAAACTGTTAGAGGATAAGAGTTTATTTTAGAGACGGACAGGAATGATAGACAGACCCAAATAGTTATCTAATCATGTCCAGGTGGTACACTTCAGTGATCTGAGCTTAGAAATGTATGAGAAAAAATTGTGATTTCTAATCTTGGGTTCTGACACCACTTCCCTCTGTGGCCCAAGGCAAACCACTTAACTTCTCCATGCCTCAGTTCACCATTTGCCTCTAACTTCCAGTCTATAACAGCAGCTGTTTTCACTTTCTTTGGTAATTAGGCAAGCAGTCTCTTGCTTGAGGCCTGGCATTAAAAGCTACCTCCCTGCTTAAAGAATACAGGAGATTTTTTACATCAGTCACACTCATTTTTCCTGGTTTCCAATACTTTTTAAAGGTTTCTTTTGACATATCTTGCACAACTAAGATATCTGAGTTCCTGTAGGTGTAATAGCTGAGCAGGACACAGTTACTGGTGCATTACATCTGCCACTCCTCCAGCCTCAAATGGATCAAGGAAATACAGATGAGGATTTCAGGTACATCATGACCTTGCTATCTATGATGCCAGCCATTGGACAGCCAGTATCTATATAACTGAATAGAATGGGCCAGGGACCATTTTCTGCTGCCAAGACCTAGCATATGCCTCACACTCACAAAACACATAATTTTTGCCCCCCAAATAGAGTGGTTATATCAAAGTGTCTGTGTGGATTGATTCCTTTCACACACTGCCCCTTTTACTACTGTGAGAGAATTAATTGGGAGAGGGTTAATTGGCACAGGACAAAATCACAAGATGGGGTAATCTGTAGGTTGCATGAGGACTGCAGTCCTTTCTCAAGCCGTACACCTGTTTTATTTGTAAGTATGGATATGGATATGTCCCAGGAAAGTATCCCAACTGCTAGGTGGGGAATAATTTTAAGAAATAAGGCCTTTTAAATATTATAGTACATTCTCTATAGATAATTTAAATAGGCACTTGCAGTTCTGATAAAAGTAATAATACCTAACAGGCTACGTTTTAGCAGTAAATCTAAAAATTTACAGGTAATAGAGCATCATCATCTTCACTTTACAAATGGTAAGCTATGACCAAAAGAGAAGAAAAAACTTATCCAAAGTTGTCCAGCACACTTATAAGCGGGATAGGACTCAAACTTGAGACTTCCAAGACCTGTTGGATGTTATGTGCTGTAGGAAACAGGGCTTCCCTAAACCAAACTGTGGTTAGATTTTATTTAGACACTCATATGGTAAACTATGCAACATTTTTACAATATTAGTTCAGTTTAAAATAGTTTTAGAATGAATTAACATATCTTAGGATGATTAGTGGTCTCAGTTACTCAGAAAGCTTTTCCCAGAGCTAAGTTTTCTTGGATGCTCACACTGCTCCTCTAACTGGGAAGTGTATTTCTTCTTTTTGAGATATGAGAGCAGTGCCTCACATCTCATCAGTGCCTCATTCAATGGCATTACCTATTTAAGAAATGTTTGAGTAACATTTATTTTCATGGCTGTATCAACTTACAACCTTGACTAGTATATCCAACAAAATCCTTCTCCCTGGTTGTTTCCAACTGAACACTATTTATGGAAGAATTTTTGCTACTGGTCCCCAGATGCATGCACTTGCCCTCTATGCTATTGAACTTCATTCCACTTCTATTACTCCAGTTTTCGGACTCATCCAGTTGCTCCTTGCAGATGCTCTGAACCTCTCTGTATCATCAGCAAGCTTTATTAACATACTTTCTCTTTCTATGTCAGGATTGCTAGTGACAGTATTAAGTAATATTGCTCCTGAGGCTCCTCTATCAGCCTTCCTTCAGGCTGAAAACTTCCAGTCTCAGCAGTACCTGTTGCAGTCCATGAGCTAATTGGTCTGTGTGCAGCCCCACAGTTTTTTGTCCTCTTAATAGTTTAACATCTTCCTGGTTTATACTTCAGCTTTAACTTTTATACAGTTTTGCTGAAGTTCATGCTCCTTTGCTGAGGAAATCTGTGTGGTTTGTTGGTTTTTCATAAATGAAAACCAATAAGATTACCCCAGCAAGATCTACCTTTGGCATGCCAGATTGTGTTTTACACTTTATCCATTTTTCTGAATATATTTTAATTTTTCTTTTCATTTGAGATTTGTTTCAAAGCTTTTATGCTGTTCAGGTAGGACTGGCATGTCTGTAGCAAGTTGGATCATAGTCCTTTCTTTCTGAAAATAATCCCTACAGCTTTAACTATGTATGCCTTAG
Organism: Tetrax tetrax; assembly: GCA_009806455.1. Classification (NCBI taxonomy): domain Eukaryota; kingdom Metazoa; phylum Chordata; class Aves; order Otidiformes; family Otididae; genus Tetrax; species Tetrax tetrax. The sequence continues at coordinate 815,001 of WHYT01017064.1, read as the reverse complement.
AGATTTAGTGCTACTGGCTCTGCAACTTCTTGTTTTGTAACTCACGCACATGAGGTCACCCTGAATTCCCTTAAAGCCTGCGAGTTTTACTTCTTAATAATTTCCGTTTCCATACCTTGGTGTGTATTAGTCATCCTGTCTTTGTGACTGTGTTCTGCATTGCTGTTCTTGTCAGCCACTTCAGTACTAGTAAATTAAGCAGGACTTTGGCACAAGCTCAAAGACTGACAAATAACCATCCATGCCATTTAACTGTAGGGATACAATTAACAGTTTTGACCCATGCAAACTAGTACTGACAGACGATGCCCATGCCCAGCTCAGGGACAGATCCAAGGAAGAAATCTGAGTGTGACCATCCTGCTCTGGGAGGTATAGAGAGCTTAATCATATCAATACTAGCACTTGTTCCATCCACATGCAAGATGTTAGGTCCATTTTACTCGTTAGCGTAGCCATATTTATTGAAACCAAGGCACAGAATTCATTTAGATGAGTTCATTATCTTTCCTCCCTCCACCACTAAGTCTTACTTTGCGGTGAAAAACAATGAAGACAGAGGTACTCAGTAAATCACCAAGTTTGGTACAGTCCTCAAAAGAGGGTGAAATGAAACAGGACTAGAAACACAGAGAGTGATTTCTATATGCCTTTATAGATCTCTTTGTTCGCCAGGCCTCTGGCTTGTAAGCACCTCCCTGCTTAAGTCTTTTTTTATTCTCTCCATGTTGTGATTTTATCTGTTTTCTTTTCTCTTTTGGACAATAGGTTATTTAACTTCTCCTTACGCTTTCCCCTCCCCATTCTGTTGTCTCTGTTGTCTTTTTATAGCTTTGTTTGGCTGATCTGGGTTTGTATGATTTCTCACTCTAATAATCTCTTCCTGCAAGGGTGACAGGGAAGGTGCCGTAGAGGGTGGAAAACTCCTTCTCCTTTGTTGTCGTTTCCTGTGTGATCTGACAGGCTGGGAGAGGAACACAAAAGTGGGAGGGATGGAAATGGGAGGGACCGTAGCTGCCAGAATCCCCCTCTTTTAACATTTCTGCCAGGTTTTCTAGAAATGACAGGTTCTTCCACCCTTTCAAGGGGAGAGGGTGGGACTGAGTGGCAGTAGCGTGAAAGGGTGGCCAGAGAGAGAAAATAGTTGTAGGCTTGATGCGATGATTTGGGTTTGCAAAGGCTTCACCTTGGGTGAGTTTCTTTTTGCACAATCCTAACTGGCTGTGGTTTGGCTGTAGGTGCCATTTATTTCAGAACGACTTGTTCTAGGAGAGTGGGGTGAGAGGAGGGTTCATATGGCTGTTCGGCTCTATGGTCTGTTTGATCCCAGCAAGGGGGAAAAGACTCCAAGAAGGAACAAAAAAGAATGAAAATAAGACTAATGTTCAGTTTTCTGTGGCTAAGAAGATTCTGAGATATTACAACATCAAATAACAGAGCCAAGCCCTGTCACTGCTTTCTCTCTTTATTTTGTACCAAGCACGGAGCAGATAGAGAGCAATGGCCTGTTCAACTACTTTATAGCAGCTTTGTTTCACCTTCACACTGAAAAAAAAAAAACAAAGCAGAGCAATTTCCTCCACTTTGCGACGTATCTTTGCTCATTTGCTGTCTTCAGAGTAAGAACACAGTTCCCTCCCTCACTCCAGCCACCTGCTCATATATCACTTGCTTTAATATTCCAGTTTCTTACCCCACTGTTAAAACTTTTCCCACCGTCCTCATGGTGCTGCTCTTACGATGTTTTTGCCATAGTGTTTCATCACATTTTTTTTTCCTTGGAAGACTCAAAAAAATATTCCGGCTTGGGGGAGCTGCCCACTTGCCAAACTGGCTACTATGCCTTGTTTTCTAGGAGACTGAGATTATACACTTCTCCTAGTTATAAGGTCTGTTTTCAAAATTACATTAAACTCTAGCAGTCCTAGTAAGAAAGAACTTACATCACCTCTAAGAGAAAAAAAAAAAAGGCCTATGGGGTCAGGGTTGCCTAAGGTGAAGCCTTTATGCTGAATTTATAACACCCAAAGGGTTTTTCCTATGCTACTGTCTCAAATCTGTTCCCACAACTCAGCTCTGAGGACTGTGTCATTTTCACTACATTCCTTTCTTTTGTTTTTGTTTTTTGTTGTTGTTGTTGATGTTTTATAACAGGTAATTATTCAGGATTCCAGTTTATTACAACACAGACCAAGCACTGTTTTAGCAGTTGTCAGTAAATCCGTCAGGACTGGTTCTGGTTGGGCTCCTGAGAATCACTTCTGCCTCTCTCTCCATCATTGCTCCTCCCTGCTACTTGGTGATTCTTCACAATCCCATTTCCAATTTATTTTCAGGGTCTCTCTCTGCAGGCTTCACCTTCACAACTTGGACTTGGCTCATTTCCTGGCACTGTCCTTCAGGATCTGGTGAGGGGGTGGTGATGGCTCAAGTGATTCACGGGAGTAAGGAGAAACTGCTCTCCTGAAACCTCAGAGTACCGCTCCGCATTCCAGCTGCACCCCATAGACATCAAAGCTGGCAGTGATACGGGTTCAGTGTGCATTTTTATCAGTGGTTTTGTATGTATCTGAAAGACCTGCTCTGCCTTTCGCTGTAGGTGGAAAGAATCCAGGAAGAACTATGCTTTCTTTACAAAACAATATTTCGCTGAAGTGTTTAAAGGCTGAGTTTGTAAGAACAAATTATGAATCTCTTTGAGATCTCAAAGCCTTAATTAGAAACACACTAAATATAACTTTATTTTTTTTTGCCAGACATTTTAATAAGTATATTTGGGTGGCTCATTCCACTTTTGAATCCATAATTCCTTAATGCTTTGAAGTCCTTTCTATGAAACTGCAGACCATCCCAATTACAGACATTTCTGTAATACAGTTTAAATACAGCTCTAACTCTACTTGTGACTTAAATTTATGTTAAACTCCTCAATAATACAACCTTGTGTTAGTGGGAATAGTAATTCGGTATTTAAGTGTAGTTTGCCGTCCCATAATAAGTTTTTGCACAACCCCAAGTTGCCCTTCCCCTGCATTGGACAGTGAGTTCTGTACCCAGTAAATCCCACCAGCTTCTGATCCAGAAGCTACTCCCGTTGACTTATGATGGCTGTCATCTCCAGCCCATGGGGGTGATGTTCTTTGGGGACAGCCCTGAGAGGAGTCAGAGCAGATGGTCCTTTCTCTTAATGGAGTACTGGGGTTCCCCTGCCTGCCCTGGTGCCTCCAGACTCCTTCATGTTTCTGGGGATGAGCCTTCAATCACATAGCCTAGCAATCCATGGCTCAAGATACCATTTCATCTTTTACACTTCTCTGTAATCATGAATCATGTCAGGTTGTCATAATTTGGAGCCTGTGATCCGGTACCTCTAAGTAGTACATCATCAGCTACAGAAAGTTCTCATTTAAATCAGAAAGATGCAGTGGATATATTTTGTAATTCATATGCCATCTTACGCTGATAGCCTTGAAGATTTTCTGCAATGTCTCATCCTTTGCTGCAGTCCCTGCAAATTTATTCCACATTATTTCTGAGACTGGATAATTGTTTCTTATATTTACGTTACTACATTTTCTAGGTTTCTTCAATCTGTACACTCTCTGAATCAAACCTAGGCTAAACATGTTTTTAAATCCAGTATTGCCTTTTTATTCCTCTAACTACAGCAGACTTGATCAGTTCCAGGTAAAGATAAACTTCAGATCACGTAATCCTTTACTCAGAATAAGTTTCATGCTATGTGTTCTCAATTATACTTGTCTTTCCTCTATGTATTTACATTTTCCATTCATTTATTTCCAAGTTATCTATGTTTAGTTTATAATTTATAAGTATTTCATTATTTTTTAATGAAAAAAATCGTTCTTTCCTTCAGCATTTTTTAGACATGCGGAACTCCTCCAGGTTGCTGTCTGCTCTGTGCTCTGGAAGAAGGCCTGGCGTGCATGAGAGCTTGTCTATTTTTCTGACTGTCTAAGTTGGCCCGTTGGAAGGTACTCCCTGTCCCTGCAAACCTTGTCACTCTCTCCTGTCCTGATCAGCGACTCATGAGGTGTTCTTTTTGTTCCTGCTACTCCAGGCTGAAAACTCTTGCAAAATGGTTGTATTTATTTCTAAATGCTTGATGTTGTCTGGGTCTGTACATGTTCCCACTTCTCAAGCACCTTTTTTTCTCTGACATTTTCGTGACGTTTATTCTACAGCATCTCTTTCAAATTCCTCACTTTGCTGTGACCTCCAGCTTGCCAGCTTCCTCTCCTGCTGGTCAGTCTGTCGAGTAGCTGCAACTCCTTTTCCTTTTAACATTTCCATTCTGCCTTCAATATTTCTGCAGCTTGGCACATCCTGATAGCATTTCCCTAAGTCTAAATCTACATCTTCCAGGAGTCTTTCCTTGCAGCACTACGACTTTGATGCTGGTTACTATCTAATCTCCTTTAATGTAGCCTGATGAACTACTGTAGTTACACATCTGACTCATTGGTTTAAAATCCATTAACAAAAACTTCGAAAGGATTCTTCCTCTTTTTTTTCCCATTACCAATTAAATCTCTCTTTTTCAAAAATTTTATTTTTCTTGGGAAGGAAATACCCCCCAAATTTATGAAGCTTACCCATTTGTTCTGGCTTAATTATGTACAACCAAAGCCAACGGTGGTAGGGAGAGGTACTGTGAGCTCTAGGTCAATGCTGTGGATTTAGTTCAATATGAATTAATATCTCCGACAGTAAAGTCTTTGCAACTGACACTGCTAAAAAAAGGACCATTGTGAGCTCTTTCAAAGCTCATTTGGAACTAATCAAATATTATAGCATTTGGGGAAAACAGACTTCTCTGTATTCCTGCTTTCCAGAGCTGAGAAAGAAAGAACTGCAATATTTGAGCAGGTTCTAACTGGAAAAGCTCTGTCTTTTTAGGGGAACTTTTTTGAAATCAGTGGAGATGGAATAACAAAAAAAAAAGAAAGTCCATAATTAAAATAACATAATGAAATGTAATAACTACGTGAAATAAAATACGAAATATTAAATATGAAATATGGAATATAAAATATAAAATATAAATCAAAACAAATAAAAGCTTAATCTCCCAAACCGTAAGTTAGAAACATTAACTTTAAAAAAAAAAAAAGAAAAAAGAGAGAGAAAAAAACACTGGAAACTGCAGCTCTTATACAGGTTATTGATTCCAACTGTTGTGCCATGAAAAATACCTTGTGCGACTCAGGGTAAAACTGTAAGAGGTGGCAATATTTGCTTTAAGGACAGAACTAGATCTGTGCTTTGTTTAAATATGAAGCCGATTAAACATGAGAAATACTGATTAGTTAAATAATTGTGATAAATCCCTTCTACACTTAAATATTTGTTTAAAGAAAGATTTCCAGTATATAATGTCTCCTTCTTTGAAGGTAATGCTGTGCGAGGTAATCCAACACAAAGTGCAGACCTGCTTCAGTGATGTTATATTATGAACTGTACTAAGCATCAATTAGGACTCTGGAAATTTGTGTCATCAATTTAGGCTGACTGACCTTCTTGTATCAAAATTGTTAATTCTTGGGCCCAACTTAGATCTGCACTCTCCTCAAGGATCTAAAACAGCTGCAAGAAATAGCTTTCCATGCTATTTCCATGCTTTCACTTTCTAATTCCAAAGAAAATGATGTTGTGAAGGAACAACACAAAGAAATAGCACAGGTAAGCAATTTTTGAGGGTTTTTAGATTTGTTTAGTAATTTTCATGCTTTTTGTTTTCACAATGCTATCTAAGCAGAAAAGTAACACTTTGAAATACAAAGCATCATTTTGATTGTATTAAGAGATGTGTAAAAGGTATTTAAATAATTTTAAATATGGAGTATAATGCTAACAAAAATGAAGCATTCTTTTATTGATTTAAAAATCTGTGTTTGTGATTAAAGTTAAAGGCAGGTTTTTAAAACAGCTACACTTTTCTTAAAAAAAAAGAATATCAGCAACATTGTTTAATTAACATTGAAACACCTTTCTCAAAAAAAAAAGAAAAAAACCCCAACACATTAAAATTAAATTTATGTGTGATTACTTCAAACATATCCTTATTAGTAGCTACCTAGATGATCATGGTCCTTCATGCACTCATGTTTAGTTCCCAGTTATTCACGGTTTGTTAATTGGTGTGATATTGGATGAATTTTGTTGGTACAGTCTGAAGATTATTTCCATGCCAAAGGAGTAGGCATGTTTACTGTCCATGTACACAGCAAAAAAAAAAAGTTCCCAACAGATCTAACTTTGAAATTCGGCAGACACCCTCTCTGCATGATGGAAAATACTGTGCAATACGGTAAGAACAAATAAATAAACATAACAAAGTAAAATGGCTAAGTTCAGTTTTTAAGTTTATATAAACTTGGCTAAGTTCAGTTTTTAAATTTATATAAACTTCTTGAGAAGCTCTGGACCCAGTAGGTGATTATGATATCTATAACAGTGGTGTGACTTGGTGTTTCCAATAGAGGAGGGCATGTGTGATGTTGACTATCCAGATTTACATCTAAACTGAAACATTAGTGTTTTCTGTGAGGAAAAAAAGTCTTATGAATTCAGGTCCGTGTCAGAGTTTTTCCCAAGTTGACTGTTAACATCCCATTTTGTGCTCCTCTGTGCATCTGTGTTAAATTTGGCATGGCCATGAGTTATTCAGAGGGAAGGTGAAACATCACTGAGAACCAGTGAAAAAAAACCCTTCTCCTTCACTCATATCAAAGAACTTTTGCGTGTGGTTTGTTTGTTTTTGCCATAGGGTAGAGCATACTTGACCAGAGAGATGTATTAATGAGCAACAAAGCAAACTCAAGCTGGGGAAGCTGAAGATGGTGAGAGAATGTTATCTACGAGATTAATATTAGAGAATCACCTATGAGAATATAATTTCTGAGGAGCTGAGAAATAACCTCAAACATCTCAAGGAAAACCTGAGAGGTTATCTGTGAGCCAATACCTTAGTGGGATGGTCCAAACCGACACTTAAAATAGGGACGCAACAGGAAAACATGCAAGAGGTCAACAGGACGGAGGATTTCAACAAGAGACAATATATCTAAAGGAGAACAAAACATGGCATGACACAAAGCCTCATATATGATCTGCAAGAAGATATTTTCTCCAAACCAGAGGCAAAGTGGAATTTCCAAAGGAATAAGTACATTATCTAGTAAGGAAACTAGCCAGCAAAATATGGGCTCACAATGACTGTGTCCCATCTTTTCTTCACCCTGGTCACAGTGTGCAGCATGTAAAACAAACTAATCTATACAAGCATGTGAAGTTCTTAATGGATTTTATTGTCTTTTGAAATGGCTCAACTTGTCATTGAAATGTAAAGAAACAAAATTACTCTGTAAATGTTCAGGAAGGCAATGTACAAAAAGAAAAAAACATTAACATTAACTTGCATTTGAAATGATCTTCACCTTTGATCAGATAGTACAACATTAAAAAAAAAACTTACTGAAATAGTGACATTTCCAATTTCCAGGCTGTATAATTTTGCACGTAAGGTGGAGGATAGCTTTGCCCTAAATTCTTTTCCCCCAAAAATTACAGTTGTAATACAATCCAGGTAGTCTATAAATTCATCTTTGCTTGATTGACTTAATAAAAAAAAATTAAAGACATTACATAAAATAATAAATTTATTCCTAGTTGTTCAGAAAGCTGTGAGTTTTTAATAAAATATGTTAGTTCAAAAACTTACTTTTTCCTCAATCCGAAAGAAAACACATTTTAGGTTAAAGAAAATATTGTATTCTAAATGAAGTAGTTTTTTTAAACTTTTAATTTTCTGCTTTTTTTGCCTTTTTATTTTTTCCAGTCAGTGGTAATGGCTGATGACCTGTGGAAAAAGACAGTTAGATTTCCAACTCTTCATATATTATAAGCAATGCAAGACAATAGAAGACCATTTCTTCTAGGTAATTCTACATGACAGAGAGAGAGAGATGCTCTGGCTTTATCTATACCAGTAAAGTGAACAGCGCAAGACACAAGCACTCACATTTCAAACATTGCCCTGCCTGTTAAATTCTCAGCACAGCCTCTGGCATGATTTTGGCCTGGTCTAAATCATGTTCTCCCAATCACTGCTCAGGCTTGGTACAGGGCTTGGCTTAGGCAGGAATGATTTTTAATAGGCAGCTTGCACGTATCCATGCAGTTGTAGATAGAAAGAATGAGTTCAACTAAACATGCCAGAATGGTCCCTGAACCATTTCATGTTCTATTAAAGACATAGCCTCCAAGGCTATGTTTAAGATCAGCTTTTGTCCCCATACAGAAGCCAGCTCCAGCCTGGCCCCAGGTACAGCTGAAAGCTGCCTTCCACAGCAGCCAGCATCCCATGAGCAACTCAGAAGCATTTAACAAAGAAAAATGTATTTTAAAAGTTAAGTGGTTAGTGGAATAAGCACACAGAGTATACATCTGCTCTTCCACGCAGACATTGAGTGGAAGCATCCCATCTCAAACAAGTTGCATTAAGTCTTTGCAAACCCTTCCACGATGAAAATAAGTCAAGTAAACCAATCTTCATGGTGCTTTCGTATGAGGCAGGTTGGTAATGGTGAAGGGGAAGAAAAATAAAGACACGAACAAGGCAATAAACCTTGGAGAAGAACAATGCTTAAAAGCAAGGAACAAATCTATATCTTGCCATAACAGCTTTAATGATGTTAAAGGAGGGACTTGTTCCACCAGTAAATGTGGGCTTAAATCCTGCACTGACTGTAGTGAATAGTAAGATGTCCACTGACTTCAAACGGGATTAGGTTGCACCTTTGGTGTCTTTCTGTATTTTTCTTTCTCAATCATCCCTTCTCACCATCCTTGTTTGCATCGGCCTCTACTTACTCTGTGTTTGAGTACCAGAGCAGGCTGCTAACTCCTCTTATCTCTCTCCCATATTTCCATTATCACAGAGAGCACAAAGACTTACTCATGAAAAGACTGAGAACTTAGTTGCAGATTCCACAGAGCCTCCTTTATAATAGCATGTTTCTCTTTGGGTTTACGGCAGAGGTAGATTTCTGTTGTCTTGCAGATCTCCGAAAAGACAAGCAGACTTGTGTATAGGCACACACACTTAGGCTTGCACATCTCAAAGCTATCAAAAGTGTCACGTTCTATTTCTTTCAACAGCTTATGGACTGGACACCAGTGACCTACTGGCAGTACATACTGGTTGCGAAGGGGAAAGTTTCAGATACAGGGATTAGCTTCGGACTTCTCCAGCTTCATTTTGGATTATCTCTCAAACATTTAGTATCTGTTTGAAGAAATTCTGTAGATTTAAAATAATAATACTTTAAAAAAAACAAAAACAAAAACAAGGGAAAAACAATGTTTCTTGGGAATTCTACAGAAGCTTACATACAGGAAAGCAAAGAAAACTTAATAAAATGCGAAAGTATGTAATCATTTCTTTTTCTTACTACACAATTGCTTCACTTGTGGCAAGTGGAATCAGCAGTCTGCAAACTGAACAACAGATGCTCTTAGGTAGTAAGAGTTACTAAGCAGAAAGATCTTTAGTAGCAGTTGCTAGGTAGTGCAGGAATCATTTCTGGCAGCAGATGCTACCAGATATTCAGGATATTTGTGCTTTTCTGATCATCTGTTGCACAGCTTTCACTCGTTCCACTGACTCAGAGCTGAAAGCATTTGGAGTTTAGTGTATTTCTGCTGGTTTTAGGTGAAGTTAATGAGTTTCAGAAGGCCAATGATCAGTAGAAAAGCCACCTTACCCGAGGACCATGCAGGAACAGAGTTTCTATGTACACATTTTAAAAGAGTTTTTGGAAGTTTGGCAGAAAAACCCATGCATTGATATTGTAAGCATATACTATTTTTTTCCATGAACAAATACAAAACTTATCCAGAGGTTTGAATGCTTGCTACTAAAAATACAGGCTTAATTTTTTTAAAGTTAATGGAGACTCAATTTCCTTTGTCAGATTTTTCCTTCCCAGTAGGTTTTATTATCTAATCTGACAAAATACACTAAACTACTTTGACAAAGCTGAAAACTGGTGTATGATGATTCTGCTATCCAAAGGAAGAGTGACCAAAGCTTTTGGCAGCTGTTGGAGCTATCAACTCCCAATTCTTGTGGGATTTCATACCCATATTGCCAGCAGAGTGTAACCTAGCCATTAACTCTGATGTACTGGGCATGTATTTGCTGAAGCTGTTTCATTTTATCTACGAAATTTAGACATTTAATGAAATAAAAACCGCAACCTTTTTCCCAGCTTCTGATTCAGTACCCTAATCACCAAACTAGTACCTTAATTTTCATTGTTTAAGGAACTACTAAAAGTGTTTCCTACAGCACACAATGGTTCAAATAAGGACAGCTTAGATAGCACCACCAAAGAAGTACAGATCTGGTGCTTCAGGTAATATTCTGAGTGGCAGGAAATGTGTGAAAAATTTTAGTCTGAATATTGTTTTCTCTCCTTCTGGATATTTATTCCAACAAAAAAACCCAGATGTATTAGACAAAAAGAAGATTAAATACCCCTTCCTAGGACTGACTTAGGAACCCAGTTCGAGCTGCTACATCCTAGTCAAACCCACATGGCAAATTCAGCATGAATTTGGAAGAAAGGTTTGTGACAATCACCTGCATTTTTTACCCAATGATATTCATCAGCTCTTCTTTCAGGATAACAGTGCAAGGATCCTAAGCCACAGTATGTCTTTGCAGAACTGTGAGTGTTTTGAGATGTGATTTGATTTTTGGCTCAGATCCATACATTTGTGATCATTAGCAAAACAGGTTAGAAGGTATGTAATCGCTTAAATAAGTGGCAGAGGGCTAGGAAACTTGGCTTGTAAATGTAATTACAGAGCCTGTCAATAGTTATTGATTTCCTTAGACAGATCACTTGAAAGCATTCAGAAACCTGAAAATAAAATGGAGGAATGCTACAGAGCTCCTTAAGAAGCAAATAGCTTTTTTTCCATCTCTTCCTCTAAGTCCTATACTTAGAAGGTGGAACATCTTACACTTTAGGAGCATCTTTTGTATCTTTGGGATAAAACGCTCAGCATTCCTCTTGTTCTCCTGTACTTGCTGGTTTTAGTGCATTTCACTAAGCTTTGACGTTAAAAAGCCTGACTAAATGCTCTAATATGAAATTATTACTGATCTCCAGCATTTCTGGTCTCATAGTCCATCTGCCCTCTCCTGAGTGACTGTTTTCTCAGTAATATCTAATATTTCTTCATATTATCAGCTTTTAAATTATCCTATTGTAAACCAAACTATCTAATTGTTTACTTCACTCTAGTGAGATCCCACCTGGAGTACTGTGTCCAGCTCTGGAGCCCTCAGTATGGACCTATTGGAGCAGATCCAGAGGAGAAGCACAAAAATGATCAGAGGGATGGAACACACCTCCTATAAGGAAAAGCTGAGAGAGTTGAGGTTGTTCAGTTTGGAGAAGAGAAGGCTCCAAGGAGACTTATTGCAGCCTTTCAGTACTTAAAGGGGGCTTATAGGAAAGATGGGGAGGGAGATTTTAGTAGGGTCTGTAGAACTAGGATAAGAGGTAATGTTTTTAAACTACAAGAGGGTTAATTCAGACTAGATATAATGTAGAAATGTTTTACAATGAGGGTGGTGGAACACTGGCATGGGTTGCCCAGAGAGGTAGGTGGTGGCTGCCCCATCGCTGGAAACATTCAAGGCCAGGTTGGACGGAGCTCTGAGCAACCTGATCTGGTTGAAGGTGTCCCTGCTTCTTGCAGGGTTGTTGGACTAGATGACCTTTAAAGGTGCCTTCCAACCCAAACTATTCTATGATTCTAAAAATTTACTCTTTCAGAATCGCTCTGCCTCCTTGCTCCTTCCCTCCCTGACTCTTGTGTCTGGCTTTGTTGACAGGAGGGAAACAGTTAAAGATCAAGTCCAGAAGTGTTTCTGCAGTTTGTTGGAATTTGCAGCGGGATGTATTAAATGGGACTTCAAATATCAAATAAAACTGAACTGTACTTGAAGAGAAGAAATGTAAACTCATTGTGGAAGTCACCTGTCAGGTTATAAAAATGCAAGTATCTAGGACTCCTATTCAAACAGTAGCCTGGAGGAAAATTATTATAATTAGTGCCAGTAGATAACAACCTCTTTTCTATGCAAGATGTGATAGAGATCCAGCCAAATATTTAACAGCAGGAAACAAAAAATGGGTATTATAGACAATTGCCACTATATATATATATATATCACATAACTCTTCCATCTTCTTAGTTTTGGATGCTTTCTTCTTTTTTTTTTTTTAAATAATTGGTGTGCAAATCTTTCTCATGTTCTTATTTATAGGCAAGAATATAAATTCTATTCCATTCACTTGGTCCTCTTCCTGAGGACTGATGGACAATGCACCTGAAATCAAGAATTCACTCAAAAACTACCTAATGCTGAAAAATCAGTGGAATTCCTTTCTCAGATAACTCAGTGATGGGTTCTGAGCTGGATTTAGAGATCTCCAAGGCTATGGTCTCCTGTGTTTATCATGTAGCCCATGTTCCTCTACTTTGAAGGAAGTTCTGCTAGCAGCTCAGGACTAAAAGAAAAAAAAGGAGAGCAAACAGCGAAATTTCAACCCCTGCCGTCAACAGCATCCAACACAGAATTTTTATTCTTCATATATGCAGAGAACACATGAAGTTGCCTGGACTTCCTCACTAATGTGGATCATCACATGTTGGCTGATGAGCTAAATTTTCTTAAAACAATCTGCAGAAGATCTTTACAGCACAAGTGCTGCAGATGTGTATATAAGCCAAGTAACCATATATAGTCAAAAGGAGTGTATAGACATTCTTTTCTTTCAATAACATCTGCAAGATAAAGCATTCACTGGGGTTTGTGGCTAGGAGATAGCCTAGGAAATATCAAGACTCTCCCACTGCTTGCATAGAAAACAATGAACCCTTTCACAGTGTCAGATGGCCTGAGAGTCTGTCCCTTTGTGGTCGAGCTCTTTGAAACAGAAATCTTGTCTTCTTTAAGGTTTGTGAAGTCCCTGTATCCTATGTAGCAGAAAACAAGTGTGCAGAAAGCAATAGAAAACAGCAATCTGCTGAACATGCCACCCAGATCTGAGAACAAGACAGACAGCTAGGGAAAAGAAAAGAGGGGTAAAAATAAAAGTTAAGTCACTTTAAAAATTCCTTAAAAACTCTCCAGGGTATTGCAAATCCCTGTAGGCACAGAGACTACATGGCTGCGGATTTTTCTGTAGAATTCTGCAGACTTTGCAAACACTTTAGGATGCTGCAGGGAGCAGATGCTTTCTAGCTGTCATCTCTGGAGTACAGCTAGCCAATTATGTTTTTGTTTCACAGCACCTTTAGTATTTTCCATTCACTTTATCTTTTTACCTTAACTTTTATTAAGCTAATCATAGACTTGCAGTTGCCAGCCTGATGGACTTGGAGAAGCAGTTGTTAAGTAAAGCTAGCTTGTCCCTCGAGAGATTCTCTCAGAGTCAGATAACAATTCTAATAATAATAATAATGTGGGGAGGAAAACAATAATTCTAGCAATAGAATATAGTGTTCATTATGTTAATTTACTCCAAAGTATTTATACAGTGTTACTCAGCACTAAGAAATGAAATTCAGTCAGTCCCATTCATGTAGTGGATATGGTAACATCATGTGAAGCGTTCAGGGTTTCATTTAGGGCAGGCACGGAAACAGTAATGTTTTAATCCTTTATCACATAAAAGATACATTCAAAACCTTGCATGCCAAAAGTGAAAATAAGTGCCTTTTTTTTTTTTTTTTCCATCTAGCAGATCCATTTGGCCATTTGGCTGGCTGTATTCATTCAAGAGAGTCTCAGGGCTCGAAAAAGGCATGAGGAAAAAGGTAAGGCAAGTTAAAACTGAGATGATTTGACAAGAAGGTGTGGAAACACTTTAGCGGTAGCAGTTTTCTCTCCCACTGTTAAGTACTTTGTGTATCTCTTTTCTGACCCTCACTGGAGGAGATTCTTTTCTGTCAGTAACCACCAGCATCCACATTCCCTGGGTGATTTATGGATAACTCAGATTTTCTTCTATCTCAGGAGGCAACAGAGAGTCCACTGTTGTTCTAAACTTATTCCAAAAATCCACCTTTTTCTCCCATATAGCTGCTGACATGCCATGTAAAAACTCAACAGTACAAGGGTGTAAGCCATCCCTTGGAGTAAAGAGACTCTCCTCAAAGCAGAGTGTTTGCAAAAAGGGGGTTGTACCAGATATGCAAGTTGAATGTGAAAGCTACATGAGGGTCACCTGGAAGAGAAGAAATGTCATTGAAAGTTGAGTCCACTCAGTTGGTGAGTGGGAATGGGTTTACTCCAGGGCTGACCTCACTCCTTCCTCTTCTGATGGTCCTTATAGTGGGACCTTCCAGAATTCTAGGCTTCAGAACTCCAGAAAGTGAAGTTCTGTTTATATAGAGAGCCAAGGCATGGTGGATGTGGTAAATATGTAAAGGTCACTGTGACATGGTGCTGGATCCCATTGCACACTGCTAGACTAGTATTTTCAGCATGAGTGCTACCTTGGAAGAGCATCCATGACTGCTAGCCCTGCTTCATTGTCCTTCAGCTTCTCAAAGAGATGCACATTACTTGAGAAGCAAGGTCTAGATATTTCATCCACATTCTAGGCAGGTTTTTTAAAGAAAAAAAAAAAGTGGCTTTTCTCCATCTCTCTGCTCCCCTCTATCTGTTTCCAAGCAGGAACTGAGCAGAATCCTAATTCCATTGAAATCAGCAGGAATCAATTGCACTCCCATTGACTGCAATAGGAATAAGTCCTTGATGCAGAATACATCCAACATTTTTTTTTTCCTAGTCTCCTCAGCATTTGGAGATGAGAAATAAAAAAAAAAAAATCAAAATGTGTCATAATGCAGGAAAAAAGAGGAAACTGCCCACTTAACCAAATAAAAAAAAAAATTTGACTATCTAAAAAATGTCAACAAATAAGGCTTTCTGGACCTACATCTGATTATTCTCTCTCTATAGTCAGGAGAGGATGGGAGAAGAGAAATGCATTTAACTGCATGAGGCTGCTGAACCTCTTGAAAGTGATGTTGATTTTAAAACGGAGATTGCTTACAGGATGCTTGTACTGAAATACTGACTGTGGCCATATCAGGTGCATGTCCAAGCAAATCCACACTCACTTTAAACTGACTTGGTCACATGCCAGACATCAGTAGCCTGCAATTCAGAGTATAGAGTATCATGGTTGGACTAGATGACCTTTAAAGGTCCCTTCCAACCCTAACTATTCTATGATTCTATGGCATTGAGTACATACATAGACATTTGGTTTGCTCTGAGGTCTGTAATGACACAGCTGCACTGTACCTGAGGCGGCTAATCAAAGCCAGCGTTGTCTGTGGGTGCTGCAGTCATGGGTGCTTCTTGTACAACAGCATCCACCCAAGGGGGAAAAGCACGGGGAGCTGAACGCTGTGGACAGGCAGATGATTGATGAAACTCTCTATGGTGTTACTTGTTGGGTAGCATGGTAGGAGTCGCCATTCATACTGTGAGGCAGAGTCTCAGCCTCAAAGTAGCTGCCAGCCTTTAAAAATGTTCAGTCACCCCTGTTTAGGAAAATGGCAATGCAGGAAAAAGGAACAGAAACAGAAAAAGCTTTGCTTAAATTAGTTTCTCCACCTAAACTTTGATGAAATCTTCCAAATGTTGAAGAAAATGTAATTATGAGCAGATCTCTATTCCTATTTTCTTTATAAATTACGCTATATTGCACATATACTTCTAGTGTGAGAACGTGTGTGTGGACTCATTCACAGATTTAAACAATGATTCCTCAAATAGTTTCAGTTATATTTCCACACTGAAAGTCTTCCTTTTTTAAAAAAAGCAGTCTTTCCTAGAATCCCAAGCAAAGAATGTTGGGGTATCTGATCTCTGTAATGCCATTTCAGTTTTTGAACTGTTTTTTATGTTTTTTTCTTTTTTGTTTTTTGTTTGGTTTTTTTTTTGAACATTGCCACTGAAGTTATTTTCAGAACATCATATGGATTTTTCATTGAAACATCTGTGTTAACTTTTATCATCCTTGCTCTGCTTTGTAATTTTGGAAACAGATATAAAGAATGAGCAACCCAGAGCACAGTAATATAGTGGGAAGCATCCTTCATAAGTCAATTGAGGAATTTAATAATCTCTTTAGAAATAAGCTCTGCAGCTATGAGAAAAATGTGTGGGTTAAAGGCCTTCCAATTAAGAAAGGTTTCTCTGTGGATTTATAGGCTGGTGGTTAGCTCTTCCTGTTCGTGTTTCCATGGCAACTGTCAGGTAGATTTTCTGCTACTTGCTAGGAAGTTGGAAATGTTGAGTCTGGTTGAGCCTTTCAATTCACTGAAGCTTAAATGAAATTCTTAGCAAGGAACTGGCATTTAGCCTGGGTCATTTATTCATATCTAGAAGAAAAATCAATTATAGTAATCAAATGTGCAAATTTTTTTTATTGGAATTATTTGGGGTACACAATTTTTATTATTATTGTGCCACAATCTATTTTTAATGCTAGGGTAGGAAAGGTTTGAAATGCTGCAGCTGGCCTCTTTGCTACCGATGGCTTATGGCTTTAATTACAGCCCAAGTCACACACAGACACGTCTCTTTCTGGTCTGCTTTTACAAGCTATAATCACTCCCGGTGATATTCATGATACCAGCTCGAATCCTGTAGACTCATTAGAGTTGAGACACCTGTATTGTGAGAAACACAGTTTACTACCTTTTCTCCTTTCAATTTTCTTGTCTTGTTGATTTGTTTGAATTAGACTCGAGGAAAGTAAATAATTTGTATGCTGTTATTCAAACTTTCTGAGTACATCGTGTTTTAATTCCACATCAGAATCTCTGTGTGTCTGCACACTTCTTTGTGCTCCTTATATTTTTCATCCCACACTGACTGCTGCTTGACAGCTCCATGCAAGCCTCATTCTTTTAATTCTCTAACATCAGATACGTAGGCGTGCACGGTGTGTACCTATACTTTCAGCTTTTCTGTAATGCATAATCTGTACCACCCAACGAGCTGTGTCCTGCAGGCTTTATGTGAATAATGCCATGTAGACTTCATTGACTTTTCTTGCAAGAATAAGGCCAGCATGACTTGGCCCAAAGATCACGGATTATCTAAACAGAGGCAGGATGGTCATCTGGATAGAACAGTAGTTAAGAACTTGGAAAACCCAGGGGCTTGCTTTCCTTTTCTGCCCCTGGCTTCCAGGGAGAAGGGAGATTTACTTAGTGGTGGATGCTAAACTCCATCAAAGTCCTCTCATATCAGAGTTAATGGAGCTGTGACAATTTATGCTAGCTAAGAATCTGCTCCATTACCCAAGCCTCACTCAAGCTGTATAATAGAAATAATAGCAGCTCCCTAACTCAGAGAGGTGTTGTGAGGATAAACAGTTAGACGGGAAAGTGTTATGATACTAGGATAATGAAGGCCAGAAAAGTATCTGTGATAGACAGAAATCAGCATAACTGATCTGACATTTACTTTTATTTTTTTCAGTCCTTCTGCCACAGAGAAACAGTAATAGCTTGAAAAAGAAAAAGTGATGCCCAGCCCCCTTTTCTCCTGTTGCTTTGCCTGCTTTGCTGTCTTGTTTTCATTCATTTATTCTTTCTTAGGATTTCCACTAACTTTCCTTAAAAGCTTTTAAGAACCAGCTGACAAATATTTCATTTCATTTCATTTTCACCCTCACCTTTTCCCAGCATATTTAATTGTTCTTCTCTTTTGTGCTATTCTGCTTATCTTCATTTCCATGGATTAAGACCAAAAGCTGCGCACAGAAATCCAAACAGACTTAGTTAACTTTAAACACAAAATTAGTTCCTCTGGCATTGATAACGCAGGCAGAACCAAGTCTCGGTGCTGTAAGTTTTAGCAGTCACTTCCAGGCCACCTCAGTAAAATAACTGATTTGGGCCCATGGAGACATAGCTCCTTGTGCTAGAATGCCCCATCTAGAGACGTTTCCAGAGAAGGTTACATCAATCTCAGCCGAAGTGTGAATTTATGGGTTGGTATCATCAGACACGCACCAAGGAGCTAAGTGACTGGATGGACTCGTAGATGCACAGGTGGGAGGAGATGCCTCTGTAACACCCCCTGCCCAGGGACACAACTCAGCTGCTGAATGAGTCTCTGGTTCTTGTGGCCAGGAAGATGTTTTGATAAACCGCTCTGACATTCTGCATTGGTTAGAATTGTGTAATTCACCAGGAGATGGATCTGAGCCTGATCCCTAAATCAGATTTTTTTAAACCACCCCAATCTTCAAGAGACTGAACTGTTTTGCATTACAAGCAGCTAAGAGGAAACCAATATACTACTAGTGCCACCACTACGTATTGACACTTCTGTTCCAAGGTCTGTATTGACTACCCTTGTTCTCTGGTTTATGGCACTAGTTTTAACCACTGAAGAGAGGAGTATTGCCTCCATTACAATACAGTTCTGCTGATTTCCAGGGCTTGGACCCTACTCCTTTCCTGCAGCAAAAACCTGAAATAGGCAGGAGCAATTTTTCATCATCACTGTAGAAGATGGTGGTGTGACGATGACTTTGGAAAGATTTGAAAGTGTGAATAGAAGACATGGTCCCTTTGTTATGGTTTGGGAAATTTCAATGCATTGCGGATTGCAATTCCAAGAGGCTGAAGACTTGGGTTATAACTTAGTTTTCCTCTGTATGTCTCTTCTGTGGCTATTCAAACACTGGGTTCAGGCACACACAACAGAAGAAGCCAAGTGCCTACTTAACCTCAGTCTAGCAAAGCACATGGGTGAGAAGAGGCTGGGGAATAACTCTACTTCACCGCTCACTAAGTAGCGCAGCCGACCCAGTAGTGACGAGTTGGCAAGCTAAGACTGGTATTGCTGTGCTGGAAACGTCAGTCTACCTTGCTCTGGTGCAACTAAGCAGGGAAATGGGGGGAATTGACACTGCAAAGCTGAATGTGTCTAGGGTGGTTATCTTTATGCACCAGCCTTTGCTGACAGATGTGTGTAAAGTATTTTTTTTTTAATCACCTCTATGAAAACGTGCTGAACATCTGACTCTAAGGCAGTTTTGTGTTTAAGCTGCACGTGTCAAAGTGGCAAAGGGCTGGAAAGCACCGATGCTTGTTACATAAAACCCGAAGCAGTACATTCCTTCACTGCTGTGTATAGCCACATCTGTTTTAAATGTAAAGGCTGCTGTTGCAGGTGACCTTATATACTTTCAAGCATTAGAGTATGTTAGCGAGTGTGTTTTGGAAAGGTTAAAAAAGATGTCATTTCTTTTTTCAGAAGCTATTAGTTGGATACAAGCAGAGTATTTCAGCCACACGGTGTTTCTGTAGGAAATACGAGGATCACTTCTGGTTCAGTAATGGCTTGTTCTTCATGGCACTAAAAAAATGTGGCATCTAATTAATGACTATACTTCTCCATCACAATCTCAATATAAATTCGTATTTCCACTTATGCAGGCACTCACAGGATTATCCATACACAATTACTCTATGGCTGTTCTCAACAGTTCTGCTGCAAGGCAAGAAACAATTTTACAACTCGCTCTCTTTCCTTCTAAGCAGAATAGCAGAACGAAGAAATTAAAATGAGCTTTTCTTTAGGTGCAATGCTTGGACTTCCTCATTGAGGAATGAGGAGCGCTAGCAAAAGCCAGGACCTATTTGACTAGTGAAGTAATAGCATCCCTGCCAAATGGCTTGCCAAAGTGCTGGGGAGGGCCTTAAATGGGGTGTGGGAGGGGATGGTGATAACTTTAATTTGGGCTGACAGGGACATGCAGAAGGGTGACAGGGGTGGGAAATTGTCCAGGAAGGACAAGTCCTGTTGAAAGGGATCATCTTGAGTGCTTGTACACAGATTAAGGCAGGCAGGGAAACAGGCAGGAGGAATCAGACTGTAGATGTGGACGCAAGCACTGCTGAATTAACTGGGACATGGTAGGACTGGAGACCTCCCTATGTCCCTTCCACTCTGAGTAAGTTTGTGATGTGTGACCTGAGTGCAGTTCCTCAGCATTTGCATTCCTGTAGAAGGTATTAATCCACGCCTGTTTTTTTGATTCAGCTCACAGCCTTTCCTTTTCAAATTCTTCTTCTTAATTGATCAACATTATCGCTTTCCAAAACAATAACTTTTGCTAAAATGACCTTTCATTTATTCTCCTGCTTACAGTAGCATAAATCTGGAATAACTTCATGGATGCCAATGCAGTGATTCAAATTTATATTGCTGTCATTGATGTGTGCGTCAAGAGGTTTAGAGAAAGAAGACTTTAAAAAATTATGTGGAGATAAATGAAGTTTTAGATACACTCTGTACTTTCTATATGGATATACCCACCTTTCCAGCCCAGAGAACACCTCTTGAGTTTTTGAACCTCCTTTAAATACTCTGGAGTATTGACACTGAAGGGCTATTTTTTTATCTTGTCTCTGTATATAGGTTCAAACTGCTCCCTTTCCGGTTCTCTACTTTATATCAGCAGAAACAGACCAATGCCATGTAATCCCCCCCCACCCCCCCCGCCCCGAGGGAGAACAAAAAAGTACAGATCATCCAAGTCACAGAGATGACTGTTCCTTATCTTGCATTCTCTCAAATATTAGCAAGCACAAACCATCGGAAG
>WHYT01017064.1:752651-781486 GCA_009806455.1 Tetrax tetrax | reverse complement strand
AAAAAAAAAAAAAAAAAAGAGCTAGTCTTAATTGTTGCTATGGTAACTAACACATCTGCCAGGATATGTTGCAGTGGGAAAAGAGTGTGAATACTGTGAACATTTCCTGTTGTCTTTTCCATGGAAAGACTTAGAGTAGGGCTCCTTAGTGGCAACTTTACAAACTCAACTAGAAGGCACTGTGAAATTGAAAGGCAAGCAGTGTGAAATGAACGGAAAGAAGCACTCATTTAAATAAACAAGCAGAAAGAACATGATTGGCCAGCAGAATTCACTGCCTTGTTAGAAATAAAGGAATTTTTTTTGTAGAGTTTAAAGCACTGTCAGGCACTTTATATAGATGGCAACATACTCACTTGGTAAGAATTCAAATATCTATATTTTCAACAGATTCAACAGAATTACCCTTTATGGTTCAGGCCAACTCATTAATATGTAAGGAAGGAAGGGAGCAAAGGAAGGAGGTTAGGTTCCTTAGAGTTCACATCATCTGAACGTGGCCTTACACAGAGTGGATGAGGAATGCTTGTTTGGATGTTTGCCCATTCTACATTCTACAACATAAAAATAAACAGAATATTTCCCAACCTTTATCTCACATTGTCAATAAGATGACCTGCACCTTCTCTTTCTCACCCTTCCCACTACCCATATTTTTTCCATTTCATTCTGAAAGAATTTGATGCACTGCTCCTCTATTTATAGCTCAAACAATTCAACTGCAAGGCAGGTGGTTTCATTGAAAGATAAACAGACTTCTAACAAAACCCCACTGATTTGTAAATGACCAACTCTGCTGCCACTGTGGGCTGAGGGGACTTAAACTACCCTGGGAAGTTAGCTATTTACTGTACTACAGAGTAAGAGCTCCTGTTGTTTCCTTGGCCAGGAAACAGCTGGTGGGGTTTTTCTTTTTTTTTTCTTTTTTTTTTAATTTATTTTCCTTACAAAAAGAAAATCAACTTCTGTATTGTTTTATAAATGGATTAAAATTTTAGATTTTGTTGCTGGTTTCATGCAATATATAAAATGTAGTCACTTTCATTGCATCCTTTGTCTGACACACTTATTGATTTCAAGTTGTTTTGGGGGAGATTTGTTAGCATCTTTTCTCCTTTTAAAACATGCTTCTGAATCTAATGGTTTATTCCCTCGTGTTCAAGATTTTTGACCTTTAGCACTGGGATTTCATGTCTTGATCTTGTTCTTGTTGATGCCTTGTTCTCCCTGAATTAAAGCAAATTTCTATTCCATTGGCACTTTTATTCCATAGAAAGGAGTTGGTAAGACATACAATTTTGTGCTCCGTCTCCTTTCAAACTGTGTGGACTTCTGGGTGACAAATAAAATTACTTGTCTAATATTTCAAAGGTAAAATACACTTTTGTCAAATGCCACACTTGCATTTTTATAAAGTCTTCTTTTATGGAAATGGCCTAATATTGATGAAATGTAGCCTCTGCATCCCTTAGAGAAACCAAGTAGCAGAGGAGATGACTACATAGATACGCAGCATTTTCAAGCATCAAGATTACTTTGAGGGCAGATATGTGCATTATCTTGACTCCTTCTCACTTCTACAGTGGATTCTCTTCCTTTTTTAGACCCAGGCAAATTAATCCCATTTGTTTGAACTGAAGATATGATTGATTCACTCAGCAAAGATTTTTTGCACCAGCTTCTTCCACTTCAGATTTCTTCTTTGTAAGGATGACCCAAGTTGCTGTATTGTCAAGAGAATAGCATCCTTCCTGCATTATTTGACAGAAGAAGAAAAGGGAAAGGGAAAGGGAAAGGGAAAGAAAAAAAAGGGAGAGGTTCGAAGAGGAGAGGTTCGGAGAGGTTCGGAGAGGAGAGGAGAGGAGAGGAGAGGAGAGGAGAGGAGAGGAGAGGAGAGGGAAAGAAAAGATTATATAGCAAGTTTGAGCAAGCAACATTCAGCCATTTTAGGGTGGAGAATTAAACCTGTTAGTGAGTTCAGTTAGACCAGATACATAAACTGCGGCCTTCTGCAACAGAAAAAAAAAATCATGCCACATCATGGCAGAATGATTAGGAGACCAAGTCCAGAGAGCAATGTCTAGTAAATTCACTCTACCAAGCTTTACATTATTTTTGGTTTTTGATATCATATTGCATAGTTTTGCAGGAAAAAATCATTTGAAAAAACAAAGGTGAAGAGGAGGCCTGGCCTAAACATAGTACTTTTAGTGGATTTTTGGTGTATTACTTTTTAATGAAGACACATCTCAGAAAAAAAAATGTGATTTTACCTTTTTTCACTGTGTGGGAGAACTGCTGAAATCCATCTCTGGACCCAGATGTACTACATTTGACTCCATTTAGCAGAATTCTTCAAAATAAGAAAGGAACTGCTAAAAGTAATTTTAACTTGATTTTTTTTCTTTCCCTTTTTTTTTGCAAATTCTGAAGTGTGTTTGTTTTGCTAAAAAAATTAATATAAATCAGATTTTTTAATTTAAAAAATGTTGTTTAATTAAAAATAAAATAATTTTAGCATATTTTCCTTATTATGAAAATAAAAATGCAACAACAACAATAATTTTTAAAAAATCTGTTAGACAAAACCATAATCTACAATTGCTCGAATTTTTGGCCAAGTTATCAGTTCTCCTAGTCTACTTCTTTTTCTGAAGCTGACTCCAAATTATGTCAGCTAGTTTGTTTTACATACCTTTTAAACTATACATTCGTTTTTAAAAGCCAGAATAACAGGACAGAGTGATAAGGTGGAATTGTCTTTAAATTATTGTGTTTCATATTCAACATCCCACTGTGTGCATGACAGAACCACAGAAACTAGCGATGTCAAAGGTATTAGATCATCCAGTCTTTCTTTCTTAAAATGCAGAATTCTATTTGCTTTGATATCAAATCAAAAGAAGCTGAAATGGAACTGTATGTAAAAAATTAAGGCAAATGGTCTGGCCTTAGAATACCAGTGACTTTACTATTTTATACTTTATATCTCTGAGGGAGGATTTTCTGAAAATACAAATGGGACCTGGGTGCCTGAGTCGATGGAAATCGGACACCTGACTCCCGTTTGTGCCTTTGAAAATCTTCCTTTTATAAATCATTGTGGAATTCCTACACTAAGCTAGAATGTAGAAAGGCAGAGAGGGCTTAGAAGTAATGCTTGAACTTCTCCAAGGACTATAAGGATACCCTTTCTACTTTCTTGCTTTTGAAATGAATATTCTTGATTTAGTCACTGTATTTAAATATAGCTTTTCTTTTGCGAAGTATTATGGTTTGCAAATTATGATGACCAGCTTTCCTACTGCTGGTCATTCAAAATTCTGCTGTATGACCTTAAAAAAAAAAAACCTGCGCTGTTGTTTGCACCCATCTTTTACTAATAGTCTGAAATAGTGAATCTCTGAAAAATACAGGGAGATAAAAGTGTTCTGCAGCGCATTGGGCAACTAATTGCTGTAATTATTGAAACACTTTTAAGTTACTTTTGTTGCTTTCATTTTTTTTTTTTTCTGTTTTGAGACTTTCTGACCAACTATTACGCTACCCTAACAAGAATGTACAGAAAATCAATGGCCTGAAAAGTTCAACGCACTGTAATATGACTTAACTTGGAAATATTGTGCAATCTGATATTACTCATGGTCTAATCCTTGAGTTTTTTTCCTTATTATAACAATCTTCTTAATGCTTTATAGACCTCATACAGTGTAACTCTTCCTTCAAAGTAAAAACATTTCTGTAAGGTATAGGATATCAAGAGATATTCTGATTTCCCATCACTATTTTTCTCATCACAAGGAAACCCAAGAGAAATGCCATTCTTTCTCAGTTCTGAGAGTGTTTTGAAGGTTTGTTTGTATTCTCCCCCAGGATAAAGTTTTCAAAGACTTACAATCAGACTGGAATTCATTCAGAAGAACAGACACTTGTTTAGGGAAATGAAAGATATTATGATGGAATAGAAGATTCAGTTTGAAGATTAACTGTTTTCTAATTCATTAATAACTGAAGAGTACATAAAATAACACCTGACAGATATGATACTTTTTATATCAGCTGGCTTAGGCAACTTACACATTATAGTTCTTTAAGAGTTATTCAATAAAATATTATTCACTTGCTAAGATATTCCTAATAGATCTTGGAATACCAGAAAAAAATGCTGAACACTGAAAAAAAATACTAATGTGATAATATTCAGAAAGAATGTGTAGAATCATCTGGTAAGTTTCAGAGTTGTCAGAGTCACATGAAGTTATGGAAAAGATGTAAAAAAGAAAAGGAATTAAGTTGATGGAAATTTAAAGATTGTAATAATTACTGCAAAAACTAACTTTTACAAATTTGAATGTCGTCTTTGATGAGATTATGAGTTTGGTAGGGATAATTAAGAGATGAAACATACTACTCCGGGTATGCAAATAAGGTATCACAATGCCTAAAATGACCTCACATGGAGATTTATAACATCTGCTTAATATAACCCTTCAGATGGGCTTAGGCAATGTGCAAATATTTGGCCCAAGAGAGCTGTATAAGTGTGCTATCGAAGGCTGCAGGCAGACAAGACCTCTAACTCCGTCTAACAGGCTTCTGTTGCCTGAAGAGGCAGTACTGACCCTCCCTCCCCTCTCACTTTCTCCTCTTTCCCACCTTCTTCTCTTTCAAGCTGCCTCTGGGGCTTATCTGACCCTTTGGTGAGCTAATTCAACTTGTAAACTCTACTGCTTTATTTACCATTTTACTGGGCTAATTTTCTTCTGCTTTAATGGGTGGCATTGACCCAGCAAGATCTCAGACAAATGTCAGAGCCTACATGTGGAAAACAGCTGGAGCACGTGACTGGGAGCTGGCTAGAGGAGGTGGAAAGATGGGAAAAGTCAAGATACCTTCTTTTGGCAAGAGACAGCTACTGAGTCAGTGCCAGCCATCCATTTCGAGCACAAAGTTCATTTGGTCCATAAACTGAAGCATCTTCAAAGAAGCACTTTAGCTGAAGTAGCTTTAGTGACACTGAAATGTCTCCATAGCAGTATCTCAGTTCATGCAGATCCTTTCTCCATCATGACTGAGAGAAAGAAGGGCCTAAAATCTACACTGTATTTTAGAAAAGAAAAAAAAAAATCCCAGAGCAGAAAAAGGAAGGTGCTCATTTGTTATCCCACAGTCTTCAGTAATGGGTATTCAAATGTGCATATAAATATCCATATGGTTATTCTCTTGAAAAGTACCAAGAAACACTGTGATAAAAGAACAGCTTCACAGAAAATCAGTTAAACAACAAATATTAAACTGGACATTGGAAAAATACTTACAGGAAACATTTCACTCTATGGAAGTATTTCTAGTAGGATTCTGCATGAATCTATATTAGGACTGAGAAAATTCAGTGTTTCCATAGTGATGTAGAAGTAAACATGATACGTCTGCCAAAAAAATGGGTAATTATTGGCAGAATGATAGATAACGATAGTGACAAGGAAATCCTGCAGAACAATCTGACAAGCAAGGTCTGCTGAAGGAAAAACGCCTACAGATATTTGCATCTGTATAGGTGTAGAGTTGCAGAAGTGAGGAATATTACAGAATTGGGGATTGCATCCGGGTAAACTAGTAACTCTAAAATTATATAGCGTTGTAGTGTAGCAGGAACTCAGTATAAAGTCCTAGTAAGCTATTGGGCTAGAAGGACAATTGTAAATCTTTGAGGAGAAGTGAAAGATTGATATTAACTTTTAATGTGGTATTAATAGGCAAATAATTTAGTTTGGTCTTGTTGGCTTTATTTTTTTTTTTTTTGAAAAAAGTTGATAACAATTGGACAGGGTACAGGCAAAGCTACAAAAATTATTTAAATGCTAGGAAAAAACCCAACTTTAATCTTCCCTTTTAAAGAGCTTAGAGTGTTTCTTTTGTCAAAGGCCAAACATATATGCATCCTGTAAAAGTTTGCCTGCGCTGGGAAAATTGTTGTGACTGTAGGACACAGCTCCTTGAACCATAGGAAATCCCCTCTCACCAAGAAAATATTACTTTGTTTCCAATTTAAGGTAATTTCTTCCAGAGGTGAGATAGCTTTTTTTCCTAGGACAACTTCCCAGGTTAATTTGTGCACAGCTGTCGTATCTCGATTAACTCCACGTGCACAGCCGTGGCTTGAAGGAAGGTTGAGCAGTGACTTGATAAGTACCTCCAGGAGCAGAAAACCAGAGGTTTTAAATAGCTCTTCAATCTAGGAGAGAGAGAGATAACAGAGCAGTGCTGAACCAAGCCAAATTCAAACTGGAAAGTAGGTACCTGCTGTAAACACTAAAAGGGATTAATCACTGGAACAAATTATGAACGGAAGTGTTGGTTCCTCTGTCTCTTGATGTCTCTGTGTCAAGCATAGATGTCTTTATGATAGTCAAACAACTGCAATTTGTTTCAATTCAGGCAAAATTAAATGGCTTCTGACATACACAGGGTCAGAGTACATGAGCTGAAGGTTTTATCTGCCTCCATCTGCATGGCTGTCTGAGAAAAAGAACAACATTAACGAGTTATTACATGGATAATTTTAATATTTTTTAGTATCAAGTATTGCAGAGATTATTAAAGATTAATATTTATTATTAAAATCCAGGGGTTTTTACTTGAAGGTTCACTCAGTGAGGTGTTTTTTTTTCTCAACCGGAGCTAATGAAGATAAGGGATCTCAGCATTTTACAGGACTAAATTAGTTTTCCTACTATTTCTGATGCATGCAGTACAGAAGTAAATGCCAGCTTCAATCATTTTTCTAATATAAACAAAATATTAGCACCTGCTCTCATAAAATCAGTAACAAAACTAATATTTGTATCCTCTGAGATTATAATCCAATTTAAGAAGAGAGAGAATGATTTAAAGAAAATCTAGAAGGCTGGCTAGTCACTTAATTCATATGAGAACTTCCTAAAACTTTTTTGCAAATGGGGTGAATGAATAATAAATAATAAATTAGAGAACAGCAAATATATATCCATTCAAACATATATGCTTGATACCTTCAGGATTCATAAACATTTTTGCAAAACATCTGGCTCACTAAATACTCAAATAACATGACCCCTCTAGAAGCAGTGCATTGATTAACTGTGTTCATTTATGAAAATGTTCTTGACTAAGTTTTTTCATTTTTTTTTTTAACTCAAGCAGCTCTAATGGCAAGAATGTTAAGTAACATCTTAATTAAAACATGATGGTAAGATCAAATGGTTTTAATTAGAAAACAGTAATATACCACGTGTAATGGAAGTGATTTACAATGTGGTTAGTTGGATCTAGATGTCTCTCAACTTGAATCTCGTTACTTTTTATTCTAAAAATTACCCCAATCCTGATGAAATTTTATAGAATATGAGATTCTTGCCATTCTCTGAAAAATGTGAGTCAAAGTCTGTCAAAGCTGCAGTAGTGCATGTGAGTGCATCTGTATGCTTAACAAAGTCTTTAAACGTGATTTTCAGAAGAAATTTCTTAGTTAGTCAATTGAATGTCCCTTTTTCAGATGTCTAATAAAATAACAGGTTTTTTGTGAAAACATCTTTTTGCTGCTTCAGTTAAGCTGTAGATTTGATATTCAAAACCACTGAGAATCAATACCTAAAGAGACATTTCCAAGAACTCATGGAGAGGTTTTGAGGTTGGGTTTTTTGGTTTTTTTTTGTACTTTCCTGAGCCATTTTTAAAAGATTGATAATCTGATCCTGAACTTTTTAATTATAACGTGTAATTGAAACACTTACATTTCAATTAAAACAAAGCAGCCTAAAACCATAGGGTGTTAGGAGCTTATAAGCGGAGTATAATTTATTGCGATTTTGATGATCTCTAAGACTTGAACTTAAATCAATTATAAATAACTCATTTGAAAATGGATACAAGTGAAATTAACTAAATTGATACCAGTTTCTTTGTGATTTGAAAATATATGCATAAATGGCAAGAAAATGTTAATTGACCTTAACCTTTTCTGTGATAATAATACTTTGCACTTATATAGTATAGTACCTCTTATCTAAAGATCTCAAAGAGCTTTACAAAAATTAATTAAATCTCACAGCACTTCTTTGACGTAGGCATATGAAGTATTAAATAGGTGATTAAACAGAAAATGAGAGGCTAAAGCCAAAATTTTCAGAACAGCGTGCCTAATGTTAGGAGTGAGACCCTAAATCAGCTTATTGTGGTACCTTATTTCCATTAAAACCACACTTTCCATTGATCACAGGTCTCCAATGACTCACAAGGTCTTTGATGCTAGAACATGATTACTTTGGCCTTTACAATGCCAAGCAAATCACAGGTCAGACAGGCAGAGACTCCTGCTTGGTGGAAAGAAGCATCCTCTGTTCTTTAACACCCCCTGATTCTGCTAGCCTTCAAGACAGAGAATTTAGCTTCAATCCACAGCATGGCTTTCAAACATGTCACCATCCAAGACACTGGAATATACTCTCCTGAAGGTGCCTCTCTCCATCATCAGTAGAGATAACCAAGAAACTAGCTGACAGAGATGGATAATTTTTAGGCAACCAATACCATATAAGATGATTTTCACCCTTATTAGGGTAAATTCTACTTATATGGACCTGATTAGCATAGTTATAAGATAATTCCAGTATTAAGAAAGCACAATTAATAGATAATGCTAAGAGATATCTTTTAAATAAAGCACTTTGAATCACCTATTTCTTTGTCACTTTGATACTAAAGATATAAAGGCAGAATAAACTTTATTATTGTTACCCTATAATCCTGTTAACATATGTTGCAATCTGGATAACCACAAAAACTTCCTGCCTGAACAAAGTTTACACTCACAAAGCTTGGAAACTCAAGGTGTTGTCAAGCAAGATGTAACTACATGTTTGCAAGGATGAATGTGATGGTGGGTGCATATATACTGCACCTTACTTCCAAGATTTCGTACCTGAGGAAGCAATCCAGTGTCAATTCCAATAGAGGTACCGGTATGCGATGCGCACTCTCTCTTGCATGTAATTTCTTCATTATGAATTTGAGAAGGAAGACCTCTTCTTCTCACCAACAACCAAGTATTCTCCCTTCAAATTAATTAGGATAATAAGCAGGGATGACAATTTGTGTTAGCACAGACTCAGAAGTCCACAACAAGTCTGAGAACACAGAACTATCGAGGGGAAAAAATAAAAACACAACCAAAAAAAAAAAAAAAAAGAACAGAAGTTTTTAAACTTAGACTCATGGTGCTACAGTCCAAAGATCTCAAATATTTTTTTGCCTCCTGTATCTCCACTACCTGTCTCTCTTGGTTTTGATTGTTTCTTTTTTTTTCCACTCTGCTTTAATCTTGAACATAAGTCACTCAGGCTAAAGCAAAAGCGTATAATTCATATCTGACACTACCAACAATAAATACAACAGTTGACAGTCTCATAAGCACTTTGCAGGACTGGACCACCTTTATTTGTCTCACATAGTGCATCCCTAAGACTCAACAGTTGATAAGAACATGACTCAGCTTCCCTTGCAAACAATGGAACCATCTTAGTTTTTGTTTGGTGGAGCTCTAGAACTACTGTGTGACCTTGTTGCATCCAATAAAAAAAAATGAAACTATCAAATTTTTAAAAAGTTTCACATGCTTGTGGGTGAAGGTCATTGAAGTAAAAATCTTTTCAAAGAATCAAATATATTTTCAGTTATTTTATTAAAATAACAAAAGACAAGTTCAGAAAACACATCTTGTATTCCTGTCACTGTGAAATCCTTGAACTGGAGTATTCATGGCCGAACAGAACCAGCTGGGGCTATTGAGCATAATTCTGGTGGTAACTTACGTTCTTATAGCTCCAGGGGCCAGTAGAATACAATGCATTTTTGGCACCACAAAACACAATATTATGTTTTTATGCCAATCGTTATTTATTTAAAAAAAAAAACCAATGTATTTCTATTTAACGCGAAGTGAGCAGATGCTTTTTCTAGGTGTCTCCAGGTGCATAGGCATGATGAATACGTTCCACCTTATTCAATTATACAGCTGATATATTTTCTAAAATGGCATGTTGAGTACTTCCTTACGAGCTTGGAGCCTGTCCCTGAAACAGCTTAAAGAAAATACAGAGCCAAATCAGGTATAGCCTTATTTCCTTAGACTAATTTGCCTTTTCTTGTTGTAGTAGCAATATAATTTGGCTGGATCAGCAAATTGTGGAATTAAACCATTGCATTATCTATCAAACCTCCTTGATGAGTGCTTTTAAAGTTAGCCAGCTCCTCTAAGGGATTAAAGCAACCTTATACACCATGAAAGAACACCCTAAGTGCACCCAAAAGATCATTTTCAATTGAACTTTGCATTCTCTTTGAAAAAAAAAGGTCTTATGCAATGCCATCAGCTGTAGGGATGCCAATTAATGATTGGGAAGACAGCTGCTGGTTCGGTTATTTATAAAGGTTTATTTACCAGCATGACCACTGAGAAAGTCAAAACCTTAGGTGCAGATTACATTCTCAGCTAGATTTTACATTGTTTGTCCTGTTATTTTACAAATAATTCTTATATCATTATCTGTGCTGAAACAATGTAAGATACATGTCTGAGTATTTAAAATTCAGAAAATGCTGCAGATTGAAGTCGAACTTTGCCCTCCTGCAAATGAGTGCTGTGATTCCAGGATAAACCCTCTTCCAGTGGCTGTTGGCAAACTGCACAAAGTCTCCTTGTTCAACACCCATCTGTAGCAGCAGCCGCCTTCACTCGACCAGGGCCTCTATTTCAGGTTGACTCCAAAGACTTGCATCGCTCATCTATTTGTCCTTGTGTGGGCCTGATTAACATAGCAGCAGAGCGGCTTGCAAACCACATCTGTTACCTAATGATACTGCCTGCTGACACATTCATATATCTTTCTGGGAGTCTTTTCCACCTCTCCTCACAGCTGCTTCCAGTTCCTTTCTGGTTCCATTCAACTTGAGTTTTGCATAGCTGTATGAGTCTCGCCACGGCTTGGATACTAATTCTCATTTCACTGCCTCTGCTCATTGTATTTGCTGGAGATTTACTTTGCCCGAGCTAACTGCCTCTAGGTTTTGATGGAAAGGAGCTAACCGTAGGGGAATTTTAGCACAACTCCGATAAGGAACTTTTTTCTTCCTCCCGCCCAGCGAAGCAGTTTGCTGCTCATATGGAACCAATGCCCAGCTGACAGAAATAACCCCATTGACATCGGCACAGGTTGGCAGACTTACAGCCGCTCAGACACTGGCTTTCCAAGGTATCCTGACGGCCTATCTTCTCACACAGGCTTTTCCTTCTCATATTGTCAGAAAGACACTGAACTTAACCTTCACTGTTGACTTGACCTTTAAAGCCCAGTCTCAAGTGCTGCTCTTCCCCACCTGAAATGAAGAGTCTGCTCAAGCTCCTTCAGCCTGGGAAGGGTTGGCAGGACACTTCCCTTGGCGCCTGAGCTCTGGCGCGCACCCCAGGCTGGGAATAACTAAGGCAGCTGAAGAGCTCATCCAGGAAGGGAGATTTGGCTTGAAATGTAGTTTATAAGGTTGGATTAATTTTTTCTCCTCTTCTTGTTGCCATTAAGAGTTTATTGTGACTAGTTTTATTTGCAGGACTGGATGTGTCTCTTAAGCAATTGTAAGGACACCTTCAGCTTCAGGAAAGACTACAAATACAGACATTCTTTTTTGATTGCTCTATCTTAATTGTCCAGCCCTAGAGGGATTTTATGATAACAAATATTTTCACTTAGTAAATCAAGCTGGATACACAAAACTGAGATACACCTCTCAGTAACCAGCAACACCAATCATTTTCAAACAGCTTGCCTAGTGCCATTTTTAAAATCTACTTTATCTATCATAATTGATGATCTCATATCTTATAACTCGTTTAATGTGTCCCTTCTGATGGTTCTAGTGCTCAGACACTGAGTGATGCTTGAAACCAAATGAATAGGAGCCTTATTCTGTGCACTGCTTGCTAGGCTGTCCTTGCAGTAATAGGAAGAGAACAGTAAAGTGCATCAATGAAAACAGTCCCTTACAGTTTTAAATGAACCTGTCAAATAATCCCATTCATAAATCTATTAAACGCCATCTTCAAGCCAGTTAAGTTTCTTATTCTACCTATTGTTGTTTATATACTGAGCCAGGCTGCTCTGATAGTTACAACTTTGCATCTTTCTAGTTTAAATGTATTTATTCTTACATTATGTTCACACGTAATTTGTAATGTCCAATATTGCCAAGTAATAGCACCAAGCATCTTTTGACCTGCGTCATAAAGTTCATAATTAAAGATAAGAGACGTGAATCACATTCTGTAGCAAGGTGGCCTTGCTATGTGCCTTTAGAGCATGCAAGGAAATATCTAACTAGGCAGCATGATGGATGAGGAGAGTCTAAAATCATATCAATTGCAGGGAGAAATTTGCTAAAGTATATGGCATGGAACACAATTGCAGAATGAAAGAAGATTTTGTGTAATTTCTGTTTCTAAATAGTGTGGTCTGACTATTTCCCATATTGCCAGCTCAAACATCAACAAAGATGTATGAACGGGTTTCTAAATTCTAGCAAAGACTTACTCCTAAAGCCCCTGGTTGAGCTTTCTAAAGCATGTCTAAAACTGTAGTCAGGTAAAATTTCCTGCTGATCCACGAAATGCTAAAGTTTAAACAGTACCATTTAGCTGCAGCCACCTGTTTCAATTAATTCTCTTACATGTTTCATGCCTCGAAAGATTTCTTCTTTCTCCTTAAGTCTCTCTGTCAAAGATCACAGATGTTTTGTTTGTGCTGAAGCCCTATTATACTTTCAGTAATAACAAGAAGTGAATTAAATAAATCTACAAAACACAGCATACGTGGGCATCCATCATCACTTGCAAAGTATGTAGGCATAGTTGTCAGATAAGAGAAACAATCCTAAAGGACTTGGCAAGACAACAACCAGCCTTGTGCGGTGCTTGCTGGGTATCACATTCCATTACAAGCTTAGGGAAAGAAATACAGTCTCATAAGTGGGGCACTAGAGAGGGAACTGAACTGCTGGTTCTAATCCTTGCTCTCCCGCTGGCCTGACAGGCAGTATTTTACCTTCCACTCCATCTTGCGAATTTATGCTGAGATCTCTCTTTGCTTAATATGTGGGGATTCACCTTTGGCAAGACCCTTTCAGTATAACAGTAATCTAACACCATAAAGTCATATGCAGTTTTTCACATTCCTGATAAAACTAGACGTTATATCGAGCCTTGTGTGGCTAGCAACACACAGCATAAAAGTAAGATAACACCTAGCTGCAATGCAATGAAGGATTGTCTCAAGTATTTTAAAAATCCTCAGTTAGCATTTACTTCCCATCTATGGCAGTCACGTGATGTGAAGGCAACCTGCTGCTGCTACCTCATCACCATCCTCCCTGCACTGTAAGTTCTGCATGCGTAATGTGTGCTTCTCTAAGGAGACTTGCAGTTCCTTGAATCTTTCTCTCCATAATACAGGTCTTTACATTTCTAAGGAGAAAAGCAATTTTGTAACTTTATAACTGAAGACTAACAAGATAGTTTATCTTGCTTTGCATTGTTTTGCAGTAGGACCACAGAGGTACACTGAAGACCTGGTTCTGTCTGTTTACATGATCTATATGATCATCCTTTGAGTTGCTCTAAGTGGCTCTCAAATGACCCCTAGAAGATGGTACCTCCAGCTCACCCAAACCTGATATCCTCCATAGACAACGCATAGGCCATTTTTCCAGGAGGGCTTTTCCATGGAGCATCCTGAATCTATCAGTACGTACCTTACAAGGCTGCAAACGTATTGTCTGTGATGTTCTCTCAAAACACTTGCATCACGACCACCATCTGACATCTCCCAGAATTTCAACTAGTATCAGTTGTGCATCCTGTCTTCACCTTTACAATAATTTGTCTTCGAAATGCCTGTCCTTTTGCTCCAGAAGGAAGAAGCCGGAAAGAAGTTGCCTGCATCTCCCCTTATATAAGCAGCCTGCATGAAATCCTAAGTCCACCAACATCACCTAAAACCAGCACCTGTGTGAGATGATCTTTGTCTGGTTTTGCCTGCTTGAGTACATGTGACTGGTAACTAGTGCCATTTTGCAGCAAGAAGATAGGAAGGAGCTCCATTGTAGGTAGACCATCATGGCCAACATGCTGCAGAGGAGTTAGGGAGAAGGACTGAAGAAAGAGGTATGAAGAAAGAGGATTCCAGAGTCTAGGGTCAGCCATAAGTAAGTTCAGGTGTTCTGAGATGTGGAAGGAGAGTTTGCATCACTGCACTGATGCATGTGCAGATGTTACCATGCACGGCTTTGACCTCCAGCAGGTGACCTTGGGTCCCTGCTCTTCCAGGGTGTGCTGTCCCATTCTGGACTTGCCAACGGACAGTCAGAACTGAGAGTTTGATGTATTATGGTGTCTGGAAGGGAAGGTATTTAAAATCAGGAAATTAGTTTTCAATTTCAAGTAAAATTGTGGTTTTCTTTAGTCCAATCAAATTCAGAGTAGTTCCATTGGCTGTAAAATGTTTTATAATACTGCATTCAAACTGTTGCAGAAAAGAAAAAATGAGCTCTGTGGGATTCAGAGAGAAAAGTGTCTGTAGAACAGTTTTTCAAAACGGTTCCAACTGGAATAGATTTTCCCCATCCACAATGAAAAGGATTAGGTGGGAGATCTTAGTTAAGACGTCAGTGTGTGTGTGTGCGAGCATGTTTGGATTTTTCTTTACGCTGAGAGTTTTTGTGGGATACTTCAAATATTTTGTTATTGAATGTCCTATTCAATTCCAGTAGTAGTCCTTTTTAAAAAATGCCTACCTGTGAGTAACAAAATTCCCAGTTTTGGGAATGCATATGTTAAGTATTACAAATTAATTTTTTGTCAGTAGTTTCACCTTCAAATTGCCCTTTTGGTTGTGGGGAAAAAAAAAATAAATTATCAACACTTTTAAATCCGTTTCCACCATGTTGGCCATTATGGAAACACAAGATTTTTGTGTCAGGCCTTGGACAGAAAGATCTTTTTTGTTGGGATGCTTGCTTGCTCTATGGGCAGAGTTGGAGGTGTAAGTGAAAGTACTGAAAAAAAATTGAGAATTATTTCAAAACATGGACAAGACAATATTCAAAACATGTAAAATATTCTTCTGCAAAAATGACAGGGATGAATTAAGTGTGGTAAACCCTGCAACACTGATATTCTCCAACAAATTTTTTTTCTATTTAAGACCTTTGTGTACAGAAAACATTTCCTGGAACTGCTCATTGACAGACCAAGGCTTTCATTAGTCTTCTTGTCATCCTGTATCAAGGCGCTGGAATTATACTGTATAGATGTCTACATTTTTAATTCAGCGTGAGATCTTTTCTGAATTCTTGGCCAAACTCAGCTTAAATTCAAATATAAGGAAGCTTTACTGTTGATTTTGCTGTGAACAGATATACCAATGCCTCTTAACATCTTGGTCCAAATGGGGAATCACAGGATAAATCGCTGAGTGTGAAAACCTCTTGGCTTTAGCATGAAACTGGGTTGAAGCTAAGCATTAGATCTATATGAGCATTATTAACATTTCCCTCTGGTGTTAAAATCTGGGGGCTGTCAGAGAAGGTTTCAGCCTTGAAATTGCAAAGCTCTAGGAAAGCACTTTGCAAATACCAACAATTACTTCCTTTAAAATATGTGCAGATCCCAGTGAAGAGATTTGCATAGAAAACATTAATGGTCTTTAGATCAAGACTTAGCTCTTTCTATTGAAAGCAGGTTGAAGATGCTGGCTTAAAGCTTCTAATACAACTGCAGAAGTCGCAAGTAAAGAATGTCAAGGAGATAAACTTTTTTTTCCTTTTCTCCTCCATTTCAGGGAACTAGGTCATGCAGCTCAAGGAGGTAATATCACAATGCTACAGGGACCACCACTGATATCACAAGAGCAATTAGTACTACTTTCTTTTCAACAGAATTATACACAGCTGTGAAGATTCAGACATACAACAAAACTGAAAGTCAGATTACTTCTTGGAAAGCTTAGATGTAGATTTCAGTTACTCACTTTAAACACTGGTCTTCTTTAATTACACTTCTTTTTCCACAGACTTCTCTCTGGCTTCAGCCAACCATAACAGCAGCTGTCCTTGTAGAAATAGATATACAGAACTTAATACAGGGAAAAACCAACAGGTATCTAAGGAAATAATTCTAACTGTCTTCTGATGTATGTGTTTCTATCTACATTTCAATCCTGAGGTGGGTGGCTATCCTGTGCATGTATATCCAAATTAACGTCAGTCTAGCTGTGTCTCCATGGTAGCGAGGACTTCCTGTGAGATGTACAATCCTGCAAAACGTGGGGTGTGTATGCTGGAAAAGCTCTGCCTCCTGAGTTCCACAGCTGTCAGATTAAAGCTCACTTGGAGATGTCCCTGTAAGATATCATCATACAAGAGTTTTGAGTGTATTTTTGTTGTTGTTGAACAACAAAAATGACCTAGGGCTAGGCCACTTTTGAGATGACGACTCAAATTCTTAGAGCTTGAATAGGGAGTGAAATCTGAGTTACTTACCTGTTTGGGGAAAAAAAAAAAACAACCGAAAAACAGAAGAGCTTTTATCAGCTCTGTCTTTCTGGAGACAGACAGATGGCTGTAGCCCTGACTAAGGTATCTAATTTCTAAAGAGGTCACTCTAGTGTTCAATGTTTTCCTGTAGATTGGTCTGCTCAATTTTAAGCATTGCTGTTCTAAGTTGTTTATTTCATAGAATCATAGAATCATAGAATGGTTAGAGTTGGAAGTGACCTTCAAAGGTCATCTAGTCCAACCCCCCTGCAAGAAGCAGGGATATCCCTGACTAGATCAGGTTGCTCAGAGCCTCATCCAGCCTGTCCCTGTGTATCCAACTCCAAATTTGGGGGTTTTACATTGCAAACCCTTTACATCAAAACATAGGTGCTTGCAGCACTTAAAAACACAGACATTGAGATTTTATTCTACCTAGTCCTCAGACCCTGCAGTTTCCCCATATTTCTCATCTTCAAAGACAGATAGATGTATTTAATTGTATTCCATGGGATTTCTCTCCTCTATTCTGAACTTGGACAGGATTAATTCATATTCTGGCCCTTAAGTAGCCACAACCTGACTAGAAAAAAAACTGAGATTAGCTTTCAGAAAACTTTCCAGGCTGAGGATAATATAGATATTTCATGTGTCACTCTCTTATCTTTATCATAGACATCTATATAAACGAGTTTCTGGCATTCACTTACTTATCTGTTACACAGCATTACAGATTTGTCAGATTACGCTTTCTGTGGGCTCTGAGATTCCCTCTTGAATCCAGACATTCAGCATTGTTTTCATCACACTTGGACTTTGTTCCACTTTTAGTAGCAGCATGATGTCAGTCACATTTAAATCAGATGAAAACCTGAATTTTTCATATTAATTAAAGTTCAATAGATTCCTTATAAAGAATAGATGAAAGGAGCAGCAGTGACAGGGAAGTCATGTAGGCCGGATTTTCAGCAGATTAGCTAAAGCTGCTATGAACTTCCTCTCTGGAATGTTTCCTGATTTTTTGAAGAGATTTACAAATAAGGTTTTGCATAATAGCAAAGGAGCAGTTTCCTCATAATTTCTACAATATAAAGAGGAGAGAGGAATAAAAAGCCCCCAAAATCCAGGGCTTTCTCTCCAAAATGTTGTTTCTTGAATTGCTGTTAAATGTACAAAAGCTAAATTAATACTCCAGTATAATTCTTCCAGTCACTCTGGGTTGCACCAGTGATGAATTTGGCTTTGGTGTGTTTAGGTGCAGTGTCTTGGAAAAAGCATTAGTAATCTCTTAAGATCGTCAGTTTTTGGAGACTGATCATAGTTGTTATTTCCAAAGGAAAACCCCCACATTACAGTAAGACACCAACTTTTGATATAATAGGCTATATTAACAGTGTGTTATCCTGGCAGGTACCTGCACGATCTCACCTTCCCCTTAGGACAGTGGGTCCAAAGCCACCTCTGGAAAGCTGTACAGCCACATAAGCACAGTGAAGCAACTGAACTAGAAAGCCCTGCTGAGAGGTCTGTAACCTCTCCCATACTGCATTTTATTAATGAGCTTGGAGAGCTTCTGGTCCCATGGGCATGGTGGAAGCACACAAGCTCTTGCTCCCAATAACCCTTCCATACACATATTTACACACTGTATTCTTCCTGGGATGAGGGATCGAGAGCACAAAGAGCCATCAGTGAAATATAGCCCTAATGGGAGCAACACAAACCCTTTTCAAACCATACATACTTCAAATTATACATACCATGACTGAATCTTGTGTTGCCACAGACAGACATCCATCCTATATATCTATGCAAATATCACTCAGTATGTTACAGACAAAATTTTCTTAGAGTTAACCAGCTTAATTTTCTTAGAGTTAACCAGTTAACCTCCAGACAGCAAGTCTGGTGTAAGTGGAGGTTGTACATCAGGATTCCTGACCTATTGACCAATACCAACTCTAGCAGTGAGGCAAAAAAAAAGAGGACACATTACCGTTTTTGCTAGCACCATCCAACCTACTGTTACCACAAGTGCTGCAGGTCCATTTATTGTTTCTCACTACAGGGTGAAGAATTGTTGCTAAAATATTATGTCTCCTTGGTTCTCTGTTAACCCTCCTTTGTTGCCAGCTAGATCCCCCAAAAATGTCCTTTAGATCAAAGCTGTGTTTTGAGAAGACAACTTCTCAAAGTTGTCTGTTTCAGACAGACTTAAACATCTAAAAAGGTTAAGCTAGACTAGACTGAGGCCAGCCTAGGGTTTTTATCATTTTTTTCCATGCATGAATCCAGAGCATTTCAGCCCAAGATGGCTTTGGACTGTTTCTGAAGTATGTTTCTACATGGGATGAGAGAGCATGGGTTAAAAGGATCCCTAAGCCATTTCTTCTTGCTGCAGTATCTTGATAGTGCAATATGAGCGTGTGCTAAGTAAGAGATCTCTGGAAAGCTAGAAGGTAACCCTCAGAAGCAGCAACAAGCCTCCAGAGTATGCTGGCTTGATCTAGATCTGTATGTAATTCACCTTGCCTGGGAATCATCTCTGACAGAAGGAAAAAGCACGTGCAGCCTTGGTCCTGGTGCATAGGTATCTCCACACTTCCAAAAATGGAAGAGTTGCATCCCCTGCCCATTTCTGGGATACATAGGCTGAGAAGGACACTGCACAGACTTGTAGGAAAGGTTTGGAAACCATAGTAGATCCAAGCAGTATCTCCCTCAGGTATGTGATCTTCAAAATTGACTGAAAGGACACATCACGCTGCACCGTAAGTCAGGTGCTCTCTACATGCCTCACTCTTCTATCAGGATAATCGAGACATTGCCATGTGCAGCCAAAGGGCAATATAACATTGACCATTGGGGATTTACTTACTTCACCTCCTGGAGGAAGGTCCAGATCCTCAAGAAGCATTCAGCAGCTCTCTTCTAATTTAAATTCTTCCAAAGATAGAGGTCCAGGCATTCCCATAACTCATTCTACAACAGAAAAATGCAAACTAGCTTCAGCTAAGGGAAAACACCAGCTTTCCATATTGTTATCTACTGAAATTGTATTTACAGATATTGTAAATAAGCAGTAGTATAATACATTTTTGAACAATTTGATAACAACTCAGATAATGTTCATTTTCCAGCCAGAAAGAGGGATTACTGCTTAGAATTACTTTTAAAGAGCCAAAGCGATAGATACACTAGTAAGCTAAGCAAAGAGAAAGTCTACTGACTGTTTTATTAGGGTTTGAGGGGTTTTAGTTTTACTTACCATTGTCTATAATAGATATCATAAAGGCTAAAGAAACATCTTTTTTATTGTCACTTGCGTTGAAAGCTGTCTAGAGGATTCTAAATGATGGGTAATGAAAAATAAAGTTTAAAGTTGCTGGGAGGTATCTAGCAGGTACTGCAGGAGTCAGGTCAGGCCTTAATGTCTTCATTTTGGTCCAGGGGAAAGGAGTAAACAGAATACTAATGAAAGTTGCAGATGGTACTAAAATCAGGAAAGGTTATCAACCCTGGTGAAATAATGCAAGAAGACCTGAATAGGTTAGGAATGTGGGCTTAAAGCAAAATTATGTTTAGCCTGGAAAATTGCAAGCTAATCCCACTAGAGAAAAAATAATTAATGTTGAGTAGCAAAGGCAGGAAGGTAAAAAGAGCCTGAAATACAGGGTTATTGAAAAAGATTTGGGGTGAAAGAAAACTGAAAGTTGGAGATAAAATTGCAGTGTGAAGCAAAAACAACAAAAAAAAATATTTCTGAGTTAAAAACTCAGGCAAAATGCACATCTGTCATAAACCAAAATGAAATATTGTAGCTTTGTGTGTGGCTATATCTGACAGACTATCATTAAATGAAAGCCTCTCAGTACCAGAGGGCAAAGTACAAGGAGTGAAGACGGGGTTTTTTTGTTCCCTTCAGGGATAATTGTTTTGTAATGACACAATAAAGAAGTTCTTGAATAAGTCATGTAAAAGTGGGCTCGAATATGCCATGTGAAAGTGGTCACATCCCTCCAGAAACAGATATTTTCCTCTGGTACTAATGCTTTCATTGCAGTTGGTCAAAGAGAATGAGATGAATTTAAAAAGATGAAAATCAAGATCAAGCAGCCAGTGCAACTGCCACACACAGAGAAGATATAAGCTTTAACACTTCAGGCATCTGAAGGAAGGAGTAGGCAATTTTAGAGCTGCGCGATAATAAACTTTGGTAAAATTGGAAAGTAAACTAGATAGCACAGCAGACCTCTCACACTCATAACCATTACTACTTCCTACAGATTTAAATTTTCCCATTGGATAAATTGTGATTTCTAGGAAAGCATGTTTCAAACTCTTCCAGTCTCCTGAAGGGGCTTCCTTCAGTGTTTTCATGTACAATAGAGACTCTTTCTTGGTCAGGTCACATGAGTCTAATTAATACGATAGATCATTAGATATTACTGAAGATCAGCCCTAGTACTCAGTTATTTACTGCTTCATCTGGACAGCTTTGGAAATAAAACAGCAGTAGTGTATCCCAAGGGAATGTGCTCTGTGATCAGAAATCTGTCCTTTTTCCTGTCCCTAACTTTCATTGTCTCTGTATGGAAGTTATTTAATATCTTTTAGACTTTCCTTACATATTGATTACATGGAGATAGTAATACCTGTTTTCATAAACTTCTGTCAATGTACGGAACTTTCTGTATCAGAGTGATTTTATATAATGAAATATTTTACATATATATACACACACTAATATTGCATTTTAAATTAACTATATTATTTTGTTCAGTTAAACTACTGACATTTGTTTACAAAAGCTCTTAATTCAGAATTGACATTTTTTTTATTAAACATTTTATAGCCCAGAAGAATTTCCTCAGTAAACAGCAATTTTCAGATTGATCAAAATTTAAGCGTAATTTATGTGTTGGATTTTTTTTTTTCCCCTGTGACATATCCAGTTTCTATCATTTCACTGAGAGGTTCCTATTTTATGTACAATACTTAAGAACGAGTAATGAGTTTCATTGTTAAGGCCAAAACTTTAATAAAATCTCTCCTAAGTGCTGTAATAACTAATAACTAGTTCCACTGAATTATCTGAAGTAAATTGAATTGAAACAAATACAGTTAAAAAAAAAAAAAATCACTGCTTCCTTACTTAGGCTAAGTGCAATATACAAATTCCTAATTTTGTACAGGCAACATAAACGATTTGTTGGAGAGCAGTTATACTTGGAAATGTCTGTGCTTCAGGTCATTGTTTTTTCTGCTACATAGCAAATGGTCATTTAACGTTGTATAAAATGAGTAGGGATTTGTGATGATACAAGCATGAGGCAGACCAATTGCAGTTTCTCAAACTTGTCCTCAAGAAAATCCAGTTCTGTTCCTGCCTCATTAGAAAATGGAGGGATCTGGGAAGGAGTTAGGCTGAAATCTTGTGAAGATTAAAAAGAAAAGGTTGTTCAGACAGGCAGTAGGATTTTAGCACATATTTTGACCCCTGTGTGCCTCTCAAGCTCTGTACAGGAGACCATTGCAACGCCGTTGGAGGACAATTCTTCCACTGAGCCACGCGTGTAAGCTCTGGCCTGGGGAATGCACCTGCGGCATACGCGACAACAGCAAAGCAGAGATGCATTGCAGCCTGTAAAGTGACAGCTAGGGTGCACTGATACATAAGTGCCTGGCAACTGCTCTAATTTATTGCAGTAGCTGTTATGGCTCTCTGTGAAGCCTAAAATAATCTATGAGCATTTCACATTTTAATAGTATTCATGTTGAGGGCCTCTGTGTGACTGCGGCTAACCGATAACATATGCCCCAATCGGATCTGCCCTTTGTGTACAAGATGACAGAATTTGTGCACAGTTAGCCATGAGGGAGACGGAGATTACCCATTTCCAGTGCAGGCAACACCGGGTCTTCCAGCTTCTCCTATACACCAAATAGATGAATATTTTCCTTTTCGAGAGCATTTACACCCTGAGAGCTCAACAGATGGGATGTTCTTGCCCTTCAAGGCAAAACTCTGCTGTCAGAAGAGACATACAGAAGAGAAAAATAAGTAAGTAGCGGGCACAGAATCTAGTTAAGAGTTTAAGGGAATTTGGTTGATTATTACACTTTCATAATTATTAACTCATATTTTCAATAACAGCAAGGACATCAAACAAGGGACACCATCAGGAATCTGTACAGTTCCTAGCAAAGAAAAATGATGTTCAAGAACATGGCTACTTATAGAAGCTGAGCATTTAAAAAAATTAGGAAAAACTACAGTTAAGGTCACTGGTGACATTCATTACCTCCAAAGCCCATTTTGCACAATGCTGTCTAATCTTGTGTTCTTCATTACACAATTTCTCTTTATCCAGCTAGCCTATTGCCAACAGCACATCTCCAGTCTCCATGTTTGAACCAATCTCTCTGACTGCCTGTTCCCACCTTACTTTCAGGCAAGAAGTCCTGCATAGCCAACTTATTCTCCTCTCCAGCAGCATCTCAGTTTTAGTTCTCTTTTTCCAGACATTTCCAGTCTCCTGTCTTTCTCTGTCCTGAATATATGTCCAGATTTGCTCTCCTAATATATTGCCTCCAGTCCACCCTAGCTTCTCTTTAGTGTCAGAGCATTTTCACCAACAGTTCTCAGCACTTACCGTAATGGCCATAGCGACACAAGTGGGTTACAACCTTGAGAGTAAGTGGCACTGCACAATTCTATATGCCCAGAACTTTCCACCCTAAAATTACAATGGTGTCATCCTGCCATCCCAGTCATGCTGCACCATCCCCTATGCCATGCAGGCTATAGCTTGGGCATCCTATGTTTTTTTACCAGCTTCTCCAGAACTGCCCTCATTTGTACAATTTTCTTTATGTATGGTTTTTTTTTTTGCTATCCTTGACATAAACGCCACCCTTATGGACAAACATCAAGTCACTGCTTGAATCCTGGCAGAAACACAATAGTTACAGACCTCCTGAAAGAACAGACTACTGCCATCTTAAGATGCTTTTCCCCCAGTATGGCTCTCAGCAAAGACTGGGTTGATTTGACTGAAGTTTTCCAACAATCAAAGGCAGACCCTTAGCAGAGAAAATTTAATCCCAAAATTTAGAGCAATAAAAAGCCATAAGTAATTGAAAACAGGGTTATATAAAAAGAAACATCATGAAATGTTGACAAGCGCTGCTCCTAGCCCTGCTAATAATACCTTTTTGGCTGGCATGATATTCCTTGATCATCTTGTAAAGATTGCAAAACATAAATAAGATTTTTACAGGCATAAATACCAAATTATGTCTTTGTACATTTGCATACTTCTCACCTGTTAAGTTGTAAGCTCAAAGGCAAAAAAAAAGTTGTTGGTTCCAGAACTGCCAACCTACACTTTCTGCATTTTGTTGGATCCTTCCCAGATCTAAGCAATAAGGTGTGAACACAAAAGTCAAACATCACGGTCAGTGCTGCATACACAGGTGCCTTTTTGCTGAGGAGCCCACAGAGCACACTCCTGTGGTACGTAGGTAGGA
Organism: Tetrax tetrax; assembly: GCA_009806455.1. NCBI lineage: Eukaryota > Metazoa > Chordata > Aves > Otidiformes > Otididae > Tetrax > Tetrax tetrax. Next base: position 757,339 of record WHYT01017064.1, on the reverse strand, counting down.
TTTACCAAGCACATTTAGGGAAACTGACAAAGTGTTTAGAGTGCTTTGGCAGCAGAAGAAACAGCTGGTCCCATCAAACTGATCAGATTCTTGGGCATTGATTTAGCACCTGAGGGATGGAGTGACACTTGCCAGGGGATAAGCTTCGTAATCCTAAAGGGTTAGTGATTTAGAAATCACAGGCCAGTAAAGGTGTGGTTAAAGTAGTTGCAACTGGTTTGTTAACTGGTTGCTTGAACCTTGGAGAAAAGTTTATTTAGGTAACATGTAGTGTCCAAACTGACCACTTCTTTCAATGGCAGGAGCTATAGAAGGACTAGCATCAGACCGAGCATTGGGAGCCATTTTATGGAGTCTCAGTAAATAACAATAAGTCAGTGCTAGTGCAAGAATGAATTATTCATGAATGACTTATTCATCAGTGTGTATTGTGAAAATAGACTTGAACATGTCTGGAGGGTTTGCTTCTGAGGAGCACATACTAGAGGTATGTGGAGATATGTACTAGAAAAAAATAATATATGTGTTTGTGATAAACCCAATACAATATATAATGCCTATTGCTGTCCAATTTATTGTGACATTTCCTAAAAACAAGATAAGTAGCTCTTGTAAAGTTTCAGTATTGACCTTCTCATAATGTCCATAGTTGGTGTCTTTTGGGTTTTTTAACCCTTCCAGTCTATAGCAATGAGAAATGTCCAAATACTTCCTGAGCCAATTAATAAGTCTCCTGCTCTGAGGCTGTTAAGAAAAAAATTTCATAGGAGTCTGATATGAACATCTGAACTTGATGTTGGTAAGGATCTTCTCTCCTCCTGTTAACACCTGCATGGAAAACATCCCCTTTCACCTCAGAGACAAGGCTGCTATTGCAACATTACAAAATTGCTGAGTAATTTTCTTTCTCTGCTCAACTATTCCCATTTTTATCACCTGGAAGTTTCCATTGAATGATCAGTTAACATTCCATTGAATGCAACCAAACATCAAAGGAAACCCCAAAACACTTTATGAATAAAGTTCCAGATTATTTTTCCCGCAAAAAGAGCAGGAACTTATACAGAGCATCTGTCTCTCTTTCTTGTCTTAGGGCTTCACTTTCACCCCACAAACTACAAACTATTCTTAAGACATGAGCATTTGGAAGGCTAACACACAAGGATGGATTAATTTATCAAAGCACTGAGTTCTGTAGAGATTTTTTTTTTACGTTAGCCTCCTTTGATTGCAAGACAGCAGGATGTACCAAAGGGACTGCAACATAGATATGAAAAATGAATTCAACAACAGGCAAGGCAACAGGGAAGGACTAAGATGTGTAACTGTCATTTATTAAATCACATAAGCTACAGAATTTTTTCTTTCTCAATAAGAAATTTTCCTAAGCAAAACTATGTGTTATAAAATGATACTATTTTAATGGAAACTGATACAAGCCAATTTTTTTTCAGCTGGAAAATAAATCAAAATTAAGCAATTGCTGTCCACAAGGCCATCAGAAGTTTACAACCTTAATTTCCACTTTACCAAGCCATTTTTATGGGTTGGATTTTGCTGGGGGAAGGGGAGATCTCCTGGTGGTTGTTTTTTTTTCAGCAGAGGATAATTAACATATGTAGGTCACCACATCAGATGCAGAAATCCTCCAACAACACACTACTTCTGAAATAATGCACTAGATTCAAAGACTACACGGAACTGTACACAAAGTACTTCATTAACAGCAGGTGCTGTACAAAAAAGCTCTCTTTGAAAGAGCTTTTAATTACTGTATATCTTTGTTTAGAAGCCACCTCCAACAACCTTCTCCTTGGGAACTGCAGGGGAAAGCAATTAAATGTATGAGAAGGCCACCCTCAATTTAAAGCTGCAGGAGGAAGCAATTCGTGTAACAGAAGTCTTACCTTGTACACAAAGAAATATGGTACATGAAGTCACCAGAGGCTGGGTATTACTTTGACATAATTAATACATATCATAAATCTTCAAATGTGTGACTGCTCAAAGTTGAAAGTCATAGCTGGCTGTATGGCCCATGTTTATTTCCAAGTCACCCTATAACGATGGAATTGACTGTACACAAAATCACATTTATGTCCCTCCACTGTATAATTCACACTTTCTCTAAATTCCTTTTACATAGGAGAAGGGTCTCAATATAGCTGAGTGATCTGCTTTGCCTCTAAGGGGCAGGACGGCACAGGATGTGAAGTAAAACCATTCAGATAGATCTGACTACAGAGAAAGACTTTACAACAGGAGGAACGGGGTCTTTCTAGTCTCCTTTGGTATTTGCCAAATTTACAAATCTTTATTTTAATACTGGGACGTACTAGGCCTTCTAAAGCCCCTTATTCAACTCTTTTTCCATTACTGTACAGTACGTTTTATTTAGACATAGTGTAAAAAGAGATTTTGAAGTTGGGTTTTAAAAAAAAAAAAAAGAAATGGAAATTTACTAAATGTTTTCAGTGTTTGTAGGACCTCATCCTTGATGGTCAATGAGATGAAAACTTGAGGAAAAAAAATGAAACAGTCAATATGAACTCCACTGAAGCTAAAGGCAAAAACGTTCCTGACTAAAACAAGACTAGAAATTGTTTCACTCAATGGTATTTTGTAAAGGATACAAAGGTTAATTAGATACTTTTTGTTGCATTATATAGTAGGGAATCTCCATTAATTACTGCTTCTTTAATGTAACTGATTCATTAAAAACTGACTATAGAACCACAGAAAGTATTATCTTCCCTATAGTACCTAACCTGACTTCCTTCTACAGTCCAAAGCCAATAACCCTTAATCAAAGTTAGATTTTAACAGAGATGTTAAATGGTTATTGGTAGCACACAGCATCACTAAAAACTTGAAATGAATGAAGTTTCCATCAGGCTCTGCTCTTCTAAGCATCTCAGTGTTTGTTCTTGTGTTTTCCAGTGTCCTACATTACAGAGAGAAGGTTGATACTAACAGCTTGACTTTACCATTATTTTTATTTCAAGTTAATAGCACAAGTAAGGTGTTTCTATAAATGTTTGATTTTATGAGCTCTTGTGCATTTTCTCAACCAATTAGTCAAATTACCTTCTTGACTGTATCTCCTTGCTAAATCTAGCGTTTTCAGTCTTTGTTATTTAGTGCACCACCGTATTCCATTAAAGGCAAAGTTCAATTATCTGTCTTTTGAAGGTCTGAGTGCCTTGCTTAAAATGCCAAGTGCATTAAAAACAGGCCGCCCTTGACTTTTGCAAGGAGATACAGAAGGACAATAAGTTAGTTGGATTTAACCAAATTTTGAAATTGACCCTACACCTTGAGACCTGTTGTACAACTCCTGGTGGTAGGAGTTGTCCAATCACAGCTGCTTCGATGAGTAAAGGCAGCATAGTAGCAATTAATTTCTGCAGAGTTTTAAAAAATCTATTTAGAAGTCAATTGTCTATGGCAGGCATGTTCAGCACGCATGTGTCTTTCTGTGTAAATGGTCAACTTTGAGTAAAACAGGGATTAATTTAATTAAGTTTAGATATTTCAGCTTTTTATTTTATGGTTACACACGTAAGTAGAGCAATAACTGAATACAAACATTGCATATTTACTGTAGCATGATCCAAGCAATTACTACTAACATATTAAGGAAAAGCATCATTTCACTTTTTAAATTTTATTTTATAATTAGGTGGGAACCATGTTTTGGTGAATATATTTATAGTTAGAAGTTATAGATTATGCTTCTCTTTGTTCTGGAAGGATGATTTTAGCCCTGTTGCTTAAAGCCTGCTAGCAACAATTAAAATAGCTATAAAAAAGGCGTTTATAGCTTTTGTACTTGTTTCTCTTGTTAGTTTTTGTCAAATATTTCACACTCATATGATGTATGCAGTCTGCTAATAGCCACTAGCACAGACCTTTAAAAATTATGTTAAACATCTGGTTAAAAACATAGCTCTTTATGTACTGTGATTGCTAGTTCACCCTTTTTACACAAGCGTTGTGCCAGTTGTTCATTATGCCTCTGACTTCTGTTACTTTTGTTCTCAAAAATTATTTGAAAAAGTTTAGAAGGAAAACTGAAGAGCAGAGCAAAAACAATACTGGCAACTTTTTTGAATGCTGAAGTTTTAACTGCTTTCTGTTGAAACGCTTTCCCGAGTTTCCATTCAAATAAACATTTTTGTACGCAGTATTACAGGAAGAGTTGAATGCATGCCTGCAAAGTGCAACATGTCTGTGTATATTCTACGTATACTGTACTGTTAAAATCAATCTGTTCAGGTTAGTTTCCACTCTGAGCAGAGCTGAGAAACACAACCACCAGTTTCTGTCACGTGCTGCATCGTATCAATTAAAAATAAATTAAATTTCATGCAAAGAACTCAACTTAAAAATCCCAGCAAACAACAACAGAACCTTTCCACTAATGATTTTCAGTCATCAGAAGTGGAGAGAGACTCAGACAGCAGACAGCATGGTCCCAGCATGCTTTTTGCCTTTTTTTTTGTTTGCACAGTAGCTGTCAGTTGCAGCCCTGCAGGTAGTAGAACCCAGTGGGAAGAGGGGCGGGACAGAGCGATGCTGCCTGAACTGACAGCAAATTTAAATTACTGAGCTTTCTTTTTCTTTTTTTTTTCTTCGCGTGCCTTTTTGTTTCTTTTTTTTTTTTTTTTTTTTTTTTTTTTTTTTTT
>WHYT01017064.1:739995-752631 GCA_009806455.1 Tetrax tetrax | reverse complement strand
AGGCAACATTCCTTCAAGCAAGTTGGTGCTGCAACGTGCTGGTAAGACGAATTTAATTTTGTTTCCTTTGCCCATCTATTCTTTTCCTTTTTTGGAGCCGAAATCTTTTGTATATCTAACACAGTCATAAGTGTGGTTCCCCTGCTGTGGAGGGTTAGGATGTAATGAAAAGGTGTAACTGCTTGATACATGACCTTCTTCTATTACTTAAAATGGATAATAACAGCTTTCGTGTCTGTCCTCATGATGCTTTTCTCCCTGTGAATTGACTATTTGCTCAACAGAAGCGATGCTGTGATTGTCGCACTATGACAATGAGGACTTGATTGTTTTTTGGTTACTGTTTCATGCTCCTATCAGAAAAGATACTTGAGTTGGGGGTTTTGTGTGTGTGATTTTTTTTTTTTCTCCAAACGTTGCCTGAAGCACTGATACGCCGGGGGTGGAGATGGGGGTGGAGGAGATGGTCTTGGGTATCGTTCTGCCTGTTCAGCTGTTTACTAGGTAGGGAAGTGCAACACTGAAACTTTTTAAAAAAATAAATAAGTATTTTTCAGCTTGCCAGTGGGGCCAGTGTATCCAGGATTTATTGTTGTCCAGTGCTGGGTAAAGTTCTTGCTGTCCCTTGTATTGTTCTTCTGGAGAAGGGGGGAAGGGATGTTCCACTTCGTATCTTCTCATACCATTGTAGTAGTTAATTGCAAGAAGCTGACAAACTTTGAGATTAAATACCAAGCGTTGCTTTTGTGAAGAATGAGTTTGATGTTGTGGATAGTTTCCTATGAATACAAGCCTGCCAGATATAATCAGATCTGTATTATACACGTTGCAGTTGCTGCCTTGCAAGTCCCCTCATTTCCAATGTCTGCTTTCTAGTTTTTTCTGACACTAAGACTTTATTATATTATTTTTTTTTTTTTAGAAAATCAGATATATTTTGCTTTTGCTTTGTGTTTGCCCTCATAAAACTTACAAAGTGATGGCTTTTTTTCTCAGACTTTATGGATGTAATTCTGCCAAGTATTAAATGCTACAACATCTACAGAAATCAACAGGAAGGCTGAGCTCATCCTATATTTAAGAGGAAATTAATGAGTAGTAGCAGGACTGGGTCTTATGATTTCTGAACTCTCTTTTCCTAACTGCAACTAGTTGTTGTTACACTTAAGACTGGATTGAGTAGGCTTTTACCGAATATTTAGAATAAACTACCTGAATAAACACCACTCTCACAGTTAGTTGTTCACAGGTTTGTGGCTACGCTGAGGAAAACTTTTTGAACATAGGATGGGATTTTTCAGAGAACTCTAATGGAGTTAGAAAGCCAGTGTGATTCAGTTGTCTTAACTCCTTGTAAGCTGTTTTCCTTAATATTTTTTGAAATTAAAAAAAAAAATAAATATATCTTGAAATTAATTGTCCACAGATTGATACATCAGATTTTCCAGACTCAAAGGTCTATTTTGTCAACTGCATGATGTGATCACAGAAGCAGAGTTGTGCAAGGAGATGGGAGATGAGGAGTAGTCAGGGATTAAACACAGACTCCCTTATGTGTCTCTGGAGAGAAGGAGATGCCAGTGCCATATGGGAAATCACATTCTTTCACAGCAACTTTGTTAGGGCACAGGGTTAAGGGTGCTGCACTTGCAGAAGTTCATCACTCCTTGTTTCAAGCACTGCAATCCTTTTCTGAAGGTTTACTTCACTTGTGCAGAAAATGCTCATGTCTTGTGAAATGAGGTCACTGTAGCTCCCACATCTTGTTTTTGTCCTGACAACTTGCCTCCCCCTACCCCAACACCAAGGTCTGCAAGGCCCAGAAAATTCGGCTTTGTCCCTTGTAATCCTAAACTCCCATCCATTTATAACCAGAGAAGAAAAGGATTGAATTCAGTGTTCTTGTTATGGAAATAAGTTTTTATTCACCCAGTATCAACTGACAGTTAGAAGCGTATCTGATGTAATATGAATAAACTGTAGGCTGTTGACAGTAAATTATGCAGCTATAGTCTCACATTCTCTTAGGAACAGTGCTTTTACAATGCTCAAGTAGTCTACCGGGGTGAAACAACTACCAATACTCTCATTTGAGCTTCCTAATCACCCAAAGCCATGAGAAGCCCATGGCGATTGATTCCCACTGTCTATGGTGGGCATCTCAGCAACGGCCAAGGTTGCCCGGAGTAAAGCCTGAATGCAGCCAGGGGTGTTCAGTCATAGGGGTGATGTCAAAGTTAACTGTTGTGAAGCAATACGAAAACATAGCACACCCAAGTTTAGAAGCTGAGTTTGGTGACAAGAATTGTTCCTAAAGTCATAAAGCATAAAAAGCCAGATATCTGTACCTTAAAAAAAAACCCCACCACCCTAACCCAATCTACCAGTCTACTTCCTCTTTCAATTTAGTCTTTAAGTACATATATATTTTCAATTAATCTGTGCACTTCAGATTGCTGTTGGCTTCTAGCAATACTGTCTTCTACCTAGTGGTTGGAAATTTCTAGTTGAATGGATTTGCTTTCACTGTAACAAAAACAAAAGCAGGCCAGAAAACTTGCTGTAATTTCCTGTCAGTAACACAGAAATAAGAAAACATTAGGCTAATAAAAGTGATAATCTGAGTTTACAACTGGTAACAAGATTCCTGAATAGAAATGGTGCTATTATGCACAAAGAACTTCTATTATCACTAGAGAAATGTGGTATAAAATTTTGAGTTTTATTATTAGGGCCCTGCCATCCAATCAGAAATCAGCCCATAATCTTGTGAAATGCTGTAAGTTTTGGCATCTTCCCTCCCCTCCTATTAATAAAATATTAAAGAAAGTTTATAATTAGAAACTTTGATAACATAGCTATGAATTTTCTTTACAGGAAAAAGCGGGCATCATTCTGTATTTCTTCCACATCTCTCCATATAAGGTCACTGCAAATCTGAGTTGCACGTAGCAGGTAGAATTTGAGTAAATCACAGACTTGCTATGGGCAATAATGATGGGATTTCATCCACTTGTTTCTCCTGAGAGAGGCCAGATCCTCAGACTTTTCTCAGGACTCTGAAGAAGTACTTAAGAACATGCCATAGCACCTCTTTCCATGAATGGGATTACTTATTAGCATTACATTTCTGGTCAGCTGAATTGAAGCACCACAGAGTCACGACAAAATGCTTAGATTTTAACCTCTGATGCTTATTTTTTTTCATTCAAGTAATAAAAGGCTTTTAAATTTCTTTTCTAACTGCAAATGATTTATGGCATTATACGGGGCTTGCTGTGTTTCCATTTGATTTAACAAATTATCTATGGTCTTCATTCAGTAAGAACCACTTTTGAGGCTCTACATGGCCAAATGAAGCTGAACCTGGCTCACAGTGACCTCAAGTCTCTGGACCTCCCCCTCTAGCTGATTGATAACATATTGGGACAACTCTTGCCAAGACACACTCCTTCCACAAGTCTGGCAATCATTTGTCCTTCATCTCCTGGCCATGTGTGCCTGGCTTGCTGTAGACTCCTTGGGCCTCCTAACCATGTATAGGGTATACGAAACCTTAAAAATAATCTAATACTTCCTCATTAGTTTCATCACTCCCAAGACAATACAGCACATAGTATTTATCAGGTCACTAGATATGAATTAAGAATATAAATAAATATTTTATCCTATTAAGTTAAACAGCAAAATATTATCAAGAATGAAACAAAGCGAAAAGAGAAGTAGAGCCCCAGAGAGCTCAGTTCTAGCTTATAATTATCACATAAAGTCTTCCTTGGTTGCTTTGCATCTCCTGTGGCCTGCGAGGCTGATAACTTAGCCCCCATCCAAAGGCTGATGTGCTCTGAGAGCTCTTGGAGCTACATCTTTCTTAGTTCCATTGTTGAAGACATTTACTCTCATCTTCCTTGGGGAAGGTAACAAAGGTTGAGCAAGCCAAAAACCTCTGCATATCTATTTTTTTTTAAATTTGCTTTCCCAAACTGGAATCTCCAGCTGCCTGGAGCTGCCCCATATAAATCTCTGCTCCCTGTTCATGGCATTCGGATGCCAGAGGTAGGATTCATCTCATTCAAATTTAGATACTTATGCTGTAGACACCTACATTTGAGCTAACCACCTCAGGGTCCCATTACAGTCAGAGGAAACAAGCAGGCGCTTTCAGGGGGTGATTTATCTGACCTATTTTAAATGTCTCTTTTCTTTGAATTCCACTGAATGACATCACATTCAGATCATTTAACTGCTTCTCCTCCTCAAATTTTCTTAATTAACCATACTGTTGCATTTCTAAATTTAGACGTTTTATCCTCCTCTGCTTGGTTTCTCTTGTAACTACATCATGAAGACGAAGGACTTAAAACTCTGTAAATTAAACACCTTGAAAAAACAGTCATAGTACTATTGACTTACTGAGACTCACACACAGTGGCAGTGGGCTTAAACTAAGGCTAATCATAGTGAAACTAGGACTGGATTGCATAGACAGGGTAATGTCCCTCCCATAGCATTAGTCCTGAAGGGCTGCTGGGAGGATGCAGTCACAAGTGTGTTTAATGTACAATTAATCTTGTTCCTCTTGGTAACTTTTATTAGGTTGAACTAATCTAGTGAAAGGAGGTGCTGTGATTGGTTTATTTGTTCTACTTTGCACATCAGTGGAATTTAAAAGTTATTCTGCAATGCTTTAAGAAATCTAAGAGTTAAGAAATTCCATGAGTAGGATGAAGTCTACCTAACTTAGGCACCAGCATTTTAATGAGCTGATGCTCTTGATGTAAGTTCCCTTACTCAGAGGAAGCTATGTGTGTTTGAAAGCTTCCAGAAGACAGTTTGGCTTCCTAGATTTGCACAGCTAAGGCTGCATTTACAGTGCTGAAAGTATTTTCTGCAGAGAGATCCCTGGCTCCCAGCTACAGCATACCTTCCCAGCACATCTCACCTGTCCATCTATGGATGTTGCTTGGCCCCAGATGTTGGCTTTTGTGCCCAAGGACATGGCATGAAGGGTTGTGGGTGATGCTGGTGGGCTCACAGCCCACTTGAACAGAGGGCTGAAAGAAGCAGAGGGCACCAGTGTGGGAACAGCCTTGTTTGTGAGCTCTAGAGGGAGTGATACCTAAGGATGGTCATAAGCAGCATCGCAGTCAGTTTTATTTCCAAGGAAAATTAGATTAATTTCAAAAGTAAAAATGTCAGCACATAAATATATATGAATATATATAAAAAGCCATATGGCTGTTAGAGACGTTAAGACCACACACACCAGATAGCTAAGACATTCAGCAGTATGGACACACTGTACATCAGACAAACATGATCTCTCTTAGGATTCATTTCTCTCTTCACTTAGGTAACTTTCAGAAACCTAAATATTGGGTGTGGGTTTGGTTTAAGTTAGAGAAGCTAGATTCCACCATTCATTTAAATATAAAATCCTTGACCATCAGGCATGAGTGAGGTAGCTCTATTTGGAACCTGAGTTCTGCAGTGTTTTGCAGAAATAATCTTTATTCAGACAAGGGCAGTGGCCAGATTTTGAAGCATGCAGAAAATGTGCTAATAAGAAATAGAATGGCTCACATAGTAGAGGAGCTCTGAACACAGGATTTGATCTCATACATTTGCTATTTTCAGTGATTAATGTATAAACACTGTACAAGCCACTGACATAGTGAGCAATCCAGGCCTGCTGCCTGTATTTCGGATAAAAAGAGACAGAAGTATAGATTAATAGTGGCTCTTAATCAATCTGATGCAGTCAATGTTTTCCATAGGCACTCCGTTAATAAGCAGCTCTGCTAACGCCTTTCTTTTGCTGTAGCCTAAGTCACTGACAATTATAAAGGACATATGCATACTAAACGAAGCTTTCGTGCTCGAGTGAAGAGCAATAGCAGCCTGCCCAGCATCACGCAGTAAGAGAGACCACATTTGCAGGACATTAAAGGCTGGGTACTCTTGCTGAACAGGTTTACACATTTAAGCCTTGATCCTGCAAGGACTTAACCACACATGCTTAACCTCACACACTGTGAATGAAATGCCGGGCCTCTCAAAATCAATGACAAAACTCCACTGACTTCAAAGGCCTGCTCGGTGAATAGCCTTTTTGGCTTCAGTGCAGCCACACAGAGCGCAGAAGCGTGTGAGCCGATTCTCCAACCTTGCTTGTTCGCGTGAAGCCTTAAGAGATCGAGGGAGCTGCTAAGTGTAACTTTCAAAACATTTCTGCCTTACCACAAACCGTAAGCACTCAAAGATGTTTTCTTGTTTGATCTGTGTTCTTTAGGCGTTTTGCCCAAACCCCACGGCAAAACCTGTGGGAGTGGTTACTGCTGGAGAAGTGAGCAATCCATACTGCAATCCTCTCCCTGGCTACCACTGCACTCTGAGCAAGTTGTTTTCTCTATTTTCTAGAAGATTCAGTCTGTTCAGTGATTATACTGGGATCACATCTTTCTTTTTCAAAGGAAAAAAAAAAATACAGTTCACATGATTTTATAGGAAATCTGGGAAATATCTACTGAAATGACTTATGGGTCAGGAAAACAATAATAAATTAATTTGTGCAGGATCTAACTGCACTTTTTCATTGACTTGCTGCTTGTAATTGAAATACCCTGTTGCAAAATCTAACAGCTGTCTCAGGATTTGTTGGAGACAAGACACCCAATCTTGGATCTGTGTCCGTGTGTAAAACTGTCCCCTGGCAGTGATATCTCCCTGTGGAGTCCTGAAGGAAAATTTAATGTTTTGATGAAGAGCGGGTAAAAAGGGAAAGTGGTATTGGTCCCATTTTCAGCATGGTTCCTTTTCCAAAGCAAGTCAGGTCAATGATCTTGCCCTCTGCACAGACCTTCTGGCTCTTCATGCAACGCAATGTGCACCCAACCCTCATGTTGGCTGAGATGCTGAAGCTGGGGGAGCTTTGGCAAACCTGAGTAACACCAAGGTTTCTCAGTTCCAACAGGAAAGCTCATGCTGGTAAATGAGGATCTCTTGAGTGAAACAACTAATGAATGGTGTGCAGATACATTATTACGGGTTGCACATGCTAGGAACTAGGAAAGTTTTGGCTATAATCTCTCTAAGTTGGTAAAAATATTTGTGAGGACAATTATAGAAACATAGAATCATAGAAGAGTTAGGGTTGGAAAGGACCTTTAAAGGTCATCTAGTCCAACCCCCCTGCAAGAAGCAGGGACATTCCAACCAGATCAGGTTGCTCAGAGACCCGTACCACCTGGCCTTGAACGTTTCCAGTAATGGGGCATCCACTACCTCTCTGGGCAACCTGTGCCAGTGTTCCACCACCCTCAGTGTAAAATTTTACTCCTTATGTCCAGTCTGAATCTGCCTCCTTCTATTTTAAAACCATTACCCTTTTCCTACCACAACAGGCCCTACTAAAAAGTTTCTTCCCATCTTTCCTATAAACCCCCTTTAGATACTGGAAGGCCACTATCAGGCCTCCCCAGAGTCTTCTCTTCTCCAGGCTGAACAGCCCCAATTCTCTCAGCCTGTCCTTATAGGAAAGGTGCTCCAGCCCTCTGATCATCTTCATGGCCTCCTCTGGACCTTCTTCAACTGGTCCATGTCCTTCTTATGTTGGGGGCTCCAGAACTGGACACAGTACTGCAGGTGGGGTCTCATCAGGGCAGAGTAGAGGGGCAGAATCACCTCCCTTGACCTGCTGGCCATACTTTTTTGATGCAGCACAGAATGTGGTTGGCTTTCTGGGCTGCAAGTGTGCATTGTCAGCTCATGTTGAGCCTCTTGTCCACCATCACACCCAAGACTTTCTCCTCAGGGCTGCTCTCAATCTATTCTCTGCCCAGCCTATATTTGTGCCTGGAATTGCCCCAACCCACGTGCAGGACCTTGCCCTTGGCCTGGTTGAACTTCATGAGGTTTGGACGGGTGCACCTCTCCAGCCTGTCCAGGTCTCTCTGCATGGCATCCCTCCCTTCCATCGTGTCAACGGCACCACACAGCTTGGTGTCACTGGCGAACTTGCTGAGGGTGCACTCTATCCCACTGTCCATGTCGTGGACAAAGAAGTTATCCCAGTACAGGTGTACTGTACAGGGAGTAAGAGTTTATAAAAGAGATTTATGAAGTTTTGCATCCCAGTTGTGCTTTAGGATAAGCCTATGTTAGCATTTGTGTAAGCCAAATTATCACTTCTCACTTAAATGGGTGGCAGCCATTTGAAAAGAAGAGTAGGCTGGATGAACTCAGTGAAGCTTTTTTTTTGTCTATTTCTGCATTTTCCTCTGACACATTTCATTGCTCCAGCAGTGAAAAAAATCCCCAGAATTTTCTCTTTTTTTTTTTTTTTTGGCTTTTACTGTAAAGCTATTTTAATTTTATCTTTATCATGCTCCTGTACTAATGGGCTTTACAGATTCCCAGCAAAGACCTGTGTGAAATTCTTAGCCATAGAGATTACAGAAATTTACTGCTTCACTGGCATGGTCAAGTTGCCACAAAATTGCATTTTCTAATGTAGCTGTGAAAACACATGGCACCTGCCATCGCTTAGCATAAGGGTTTTAAATATGGCTGGGAAGAATTTAAGAATGCCTATAAAATGGGGCTTGGCCATGTCAGTTTAGCTTTAGGAAGGAGACTGTGCTATAAAATCCTCTCCCATAATTGGACACAAGTGACAGCTTCACTTAACTAGTGTTCACAAATGAACGAGCAACGAAAATGTTCTGCCTTTCTCACCCCAGAAGAATGACCATGGCAGATGTTAACACTGTTGAGAACAGCTTTATTGTAACTACAGGTGAGACAAATGGGAGATTTATTAGTCTGAGCATTGAGGGAAGGAGAGAGCAGGTAAAAGTCGTATCCAGTGCTGTTCTAGAGAAATGCAAAGCACATTATCAAACACATTGCATGGCACACACCGTGCCCTAAAACGGGGCCAAGAATTCAACAGCATGCCTACTTCCGTGTTCGATTTTTAAGTAACCACTACCCAGAATCACAAATTGTACATTATTTTTTTTGTTTCCTCATGTACCCATTTAAGTCAATGGCAAATCTCTAACTTCATTGATAATACGAGGTAATCAATGACTCGAAGTCTGGGAACACAGTGACCTGTGAAAGAGTAAACATGAGACATTGTTGTTTCTCTGATGAAAGTCCTGAGACAAGGCTTGATCCAGCGTCTGCTGGACCCTTTCTGTTCATTTTAATGAGCTTACATTTGGTCCCTACCACAATGTGCATTCAGCAGAAATCAGCACTGGTTGTTCAGGCACCGATCCAGTAAAGCCCTTAATTATGTGCTTAAGATTATGGTATGGGAATAGTCCCACAGAAGCCACTGCAGCCACAGAAATGTTTTAAGTTCACCAAGTAAGTAAATGTTTTGTTGCTGGAATATCATCACTTTTTTTTTTTTTTTTCACTCAATGCCCTCTGCCAAGTGAACTAACAAGTACAGTTTCTGGAAATCAAATGCCTTGAGATGTCATAAATGTGGTGGTATTCAGATTTGTGCCCAAATTTTAGCTGATTTATACTTCTTTATGCCCAGATATAGAAAAGAACTTTACTATAATTGTGACATGAAAAGGAACACTTGCAGCCTGAAACTCAAAGCTCCCTCCCGTTTTACATCCAGGGTACACTTGCGTGTGGTGCTGCTGTCTGATTGTCAGTCGCATTTCTAAGTAGAATAACATTTTGAAACTTTTAAAGTGTAAAAATGTTTGCTTTATAAGCAGGAAAATATTCTTCTCTGTAGTTAAAGTAAATTCTGTCAGTTTGCCCCAGACTCTTTAACCGGGTGCTTTCTTAGAAGAGATGCTTAAAGGCAGTTTGAGCTCCTGTGCCTCGTGGAGCACATATTGTTTAACTGGTTCACTTCAGCTCATCCTATTTAACTAGAGGGTACCATATTTCTGTATTACCTTGCTTTCATGAAACCTGTGATATTCACCAGGCTTTTCAGGTAATGCTGTTTACAGCAAACACTGCCTATGGTGTTTCCAAAAGTTTCCTGCTGTCAGAAGCATGAGGGCCAAATTGAAAATATTGGTTTGGGAGAATGTAATCTTTTCAGTACAGACTTCGGTCAGCATGATTGTATTCCATGTAAGTGCCCAATAGTAATGATGTCCAGGCATAGGGCCAAATGCTAAAATTGCCCCCAGAGTGAATATACTCCTACTCTGCAAGAGAAGCAGTAAAGTATGCTCATATTCTGGCCAGCAACATCTGAAAGCACAGCTCCCCATGAGGATAATTCTTGCCAGGAGTATGAATAAGCTGCATTGAGGCGATGCATTATGGCAAGTGCTGCATCAGGGGCTGCTAACTCACTCATAAATAAGCAGTATCTGCTGCCCCCCAATTCCTGTATAAAGTTTTAGAAGGTACTTATGTAGCTCCAAGTACAGGCTTGCATAGTGGCCTCAGTGGACTTTGAGAAGCACCAAAACAGAGGTGGCTGCTTTCAATCTCCTGCTCCTTCGACTGGCCATAATTTTTCTGGCAAGCACAAATATACAGCGCCTAGAAGGATTTGGCTTCTATTCTTGTTTTGGGCACACAGGTGTGTTTGTACCCGTATCAGAACTACATAAAAACGGTGCTCATTTTAGTTTTGTTTTCTTGAGAACGACTTAACTTCCACTCACATAAGCCTGCCAGACGTTCTGCTGATATAAATCAGAGTAACCCCTGAAAGTCCGCTGAGCGTCTGCCCTAGAACGGCAAACGACAGTCTGACTAATCTTTAAGGACAGTAGAAGTTACTGATCCAACACACACAATTTTCTGCACACAAAATAATTTTAGCCAGGAATTTCTACACTGGGATAACTACATTCTGTAAAGCTGTAGTATAGGTTAACTATATTCTTGCAGCAAAGCACCCTGTCTTGTTTTAGAGGTTTCAAACTTGCTTATGTGGATGCAGTAGTTCACAGTTCTGTGGAGACATGTAGTAGTCAACACAATAAAGGATATGAACATTAGACCTCTATATTGTTCTACACTGTACCTCTGTATTAGAAATTCTTACAGTTCTAACCACTGACATACAAAGATCCCAATGCCGCTTCTTTCCAGCAGAATTGCAAATTCTGAGTTCAAACAAGCCAATAAAGTTACTTTCTGAAAGGCAATACTCTGTCCATGTACTCCTTTGGATACATCTTTCTTGCCTTTCAGGGCATTTCATAATCTACTGCACAGATAACACCTTCTGGAAAAACATGGAAATATCATCAGTGGATGTGTTTATCTAAATGAAAAGCCCTATAATTTAGAGCAAAGATAAGCAATACCGTCTGCATGTGAAGACAAGCCAGCCACCATAAAAGAGAAAAAAAAACATTGTCATAGTTTAGTTTTGTTTCTGTCCTTCTCTTCAACAGTAAAAGAATATACTTCTGCGTTGTAGCTACTTATCTTTGGTTGAATACAAGAGTGAATATACAGAAGAAGTTCTTTTTTCTGTTATTCCCAATCAACTTAATACCTCAAAATATTAAAAACCTTAGGCAAGACTTTCTCAAGAAGTGTGATTTACAAATTCGTATGAATTAGTCTTCAAGGATTTTACTAGAATGAAAGTGATAATCCATGACCGCAACTAGTGGTTTATCCTATATAAATGTATATCTCTGCATAAGTTTCACAAAATACGTTAGGATAAATTAAGTGACAGAGAAGCAGGACAGGAAACACTTCAAAAGGAACTACTTTTCACATGCTGCAAAACCAGCTTGAGAAGCTTCAAAACATCCTCCATGCCTCCAAGCTTCTTTATGCAGCTTCATTCATTGCCTTAAAATTAATTTTCCTGGGTGGGAAGAATTCTTCTCAGGAAGGTAATAAAACTGATTTTGAAAGTCCTGGTGACAGTGGTTCGTGTTACTATTGTCAATGCCTTACTTATGGGCATGCCTCTACAATTATCTCAGTACTATGGAATAAAACAGCCAAAGACCACCCTATAGCCCCAAGGCCTGTTGGCATGGGACAGCTCATACTCATCTGCATACACTCCCTGCATCCCAGGGAGACTGACAGGATCCAGCTTTGCTGTTGGTACCTGCTGTCCCTCAACCCAAGCCTGAACGTTCTGCAGGAGAGTGTTAGCTGGCACAAACAAAAGCTCTTCAGGGGAGCACACTGTCAGCTAAATGTCTATGAACAATCAGGCGCTTGTGCTTAAGCCACAACCCTGGCCTTGATTTTTTTTTCATTAGCATAAACATAACTAGTAGAAACACAGAACAAAGAGACTCTTCTCTCCAGAGTACTCACCAGCTCTGATTTGAACTTCAGACTGGTGGAGTTTCATACCTTGTCAATCACGTTACAAGGGACTGAAAAGCGGAGATGGGAATAATTTCTATGAGGTGACCATACATATTAAGTAGAATGTTTTCAAAGATAAAAGTATATCACTAACCTGCATAATAAAAATTCAGTGTGTGGATATATCTACAGGATATCCCTGAACTGTGAAATTTCGGAAGATGGGAAAGTGTTATAAGCTTGCTTTACTCTTACATCCTGCTCTATACATCCACTATTGACCACTGATGGAGACCGGACAGTGAATCAAATAGACATCTGATCTAACCTGGTGCACCCCTG
>WHYT01017064.1:695666-730027 GCA_009806455.1 Tetrax tetrax | reverse complement strand
AGTGAATATACTCCTACTCTGCAAGAGAAGCAGTAAAGTATGCTCATATTCTGGCCAGCAACATCTGAAAGCACAGCTCCCCATGAGGATAATTCTTGCCAGGAGTATGAATAAGCTGCATTGAGGTGATGCATTATGGCAAGTGCTGCATCAGGGGCTGCTAACTCACTCATAAATAAGCAGTCTCTGCTGCCCCCCAATTCCTGTATAAAGTTTCAGAAGGTACTTATGTAGCTCCAAGTACAGGCTTGCATAGTGGCCTCAGTGGACTTTGAGAAGCACCAAAACAGAGGTGGCTGCTTTCAATCTCCTGCTCCTTCGACTGGCCATAATTTTTCTGGCAAGCACAAATATACAGCGCCTAGAAGGATTTGGCTTCTATTCTTGTTTTGGGCACACAGGTGTGTTTGTACCCGTATCAGAACTACATAAAAATGTAGGGCTTTTATATTAGTGCTCATTTCAGTTTTGTTTTCTTGAGAACGACTTAACTTCCACTCACATAAGCCTGCCAGACGTTCTGCTGGTATAAATCAGAGTAACCCCTGAAAGTCCGCTGAGCATCTGCACTAGAACGGCAAACAACAGTCTGACTAATCTTTAAGGACAGTAGAAGTTACTGATCCAACACACACAATTTTCTGCACACAAAATAATTTTAACCAGGAATTTCTACACTGGGATAACTACATTCTGTAAGGCTGTAGTATAGGTTAACTGTATTCTTGCAGCAAAGCACCCTGTCTTGTTTTAGAGGTTTCAAACTTGCTTATGTGGATGCAGTAGTTCAAAGTTTTGTGGAGACAGGTAGTAGTCAACACAATAAAGGATATGAACATTAGACCTCTATATTGTTCTACACTGTACCTCTGTATTAGAAATTCTCACAGTTCTAACCACTGACATACAAAGATCCCAATGCCGCTTCTTTCCAGCAGAATTGCAAATTCTGAGTTCAAACAAGCCAATAAATTTACTTTCTGAAAGGCAATACTCTGTCCATGTACTCCTTTGGATACATCTTCCTTGCCTTTCAGGGCATTTCATAATCTACTGCATTTCATAATCTACTGGACCTTCTGGAAAAACATGGAAATATCATCAGTTGATGTGTTTATCTAAATGAAAAGCCCTATAATTTAGAGGAAAGATAAGCAACACCGTCTGCATGTGAAGACAAGCCAGCCACCATAAAAAGAAAAAAAACATTGTCATAGTTTAGTTTCTGTCCTTCTCTTCAACAGTAAAAGAATATACTTCTGTATTGTAGCTACTTATCTTTGATTGAATACAAGAGTGAATATACAGAAGTTGTTCTTTTTTCTGTTATTCCCAATCAACTTAATACCTCAAAATATTAAAAACCTTAGGCAAGACTTTCTCACAAAGTGTGATTTACAAATTCGTATGAATTAGTCTTCAAGGATTTTACTAGAATGAAAGTGGTAATCCATGACCGCAACTAGTGGTTTATCCTATATAAATGTATATCTCTGCATAAGTTTCACAAAATACGTTAGGATAAATTAAGTGACGGAGAAGCAGGACAGGAAACACTTCAAAAGGAACTACTTTTCACATGCTGCAAAACTAGCTTGAGGAGCTTCAAAACATCCTCCATGCCTCCAAGCTTCTTTATGCAGCTTCATTCATTGCCTTAAAATTAATTTTCCTGGGTGGGAAGAATTCTTCTCAGGAAGGTAATAAAACTGATTTTGAAAGTCCTGGTGACAGTGGTTCGTGTTACTATTGTCAATGCCTTCCTTATGGGCATGCCTCTACAATTATCTCAGTACTATGGAATAAAACAGCCAAAGACCACCCTATAGCCCCAAGGCTTGTTGGCATGGGACAGCTCATACTCATCTGCATACACTCCCTGCATCCCAGGGAGACTGACAGGATCCAGCTTTGCTGTTGGTACCTGCTGTCCCTCAACCTAAGCCTGAACGTTCTGCAGGAGAGTGTTAGCTGGCACAAACGAAAGCTCTGCAGGGGAGCACACTGTCAACTAAATGTCTATGAACAATCAGGCACTAGTGCTTAAGCCACAACCCTGGCCTTGATTTTTTTTTCATTAGCAAAAACATAACTAGTAGAAACACAGAACAAAGAGACTCTTCTCTCCAGAGTACTCACCAGCTCTGATTTGAACTTCAGACTGGTGGAGTTTCATACCTTGTCAATCACATTACAAGGGACTGAAAAGCGGAGATGGGAATAATTTCTATGAGGTGACCATACATATTAAGTAGAATGTTTTCAAAGATAAAAGTATATCACTAACCTGCATAATAAAAATTCAGTGCGTGGATATATCTACAGGATATCCCTGAACTGTGAAATTTTGGAAGATGGGAAAGTGTTATAAGCTTGCTTTACTCTTACATCCTGCTCTATACATCCACTATTGACCACTGATGGAGACCGGACAGTGAATCAAATAGACATCTGATCTAACCTGGTGCACCCCTGGTGCAAAATCATCCTGTTACCTGAAGGGGTGTGGGTAGAGGCAAGGAAACTTCCCACCTTCATTAGAGGAAATAGAGCTGGCTGTTGGTACTGAGTTAATGAGACCTGATGAAGGCTGCTGGAGTGGAGCTGGCTTTCAGACCAAGCGCATCTGTATCCATCCAAATAAACACACCAGGTAGTCATCAATATGCCCTTGTCCAGGAGCAAATTGGATCCTGAACAAGCATCCAAATATATAAAAATGTAAATATACTGATGCCTTCCCTTTGGAAAAGACAGCTGCACGCATTTCACAGAGTGGGATGGTGGGGAGGGAGTAGGAGTTGTGTTATGCTACTCACTTGAAATATCAGTTTAGATAATTTTTCTAATTGAGTCTTGATATTTCATTGCTTCCCATATTTCCCAAAATGATTATTAACAAATAAACAGATCTTTCTTAGTTGTCTCTGAAATAATAATGGCAAAGGCTTCATTGCATATGCAGGAGCTCCAATTTAGGTGAAAATTATTTCTGGCAATGCAGCAGGTGGCATCATGCAGACACATCTACTAATAATGCTACTTCTTTTGGTGTCTGCTGTGCAAGAAGTTATGGCAGGACATGGTCCAATCGTGATTTTATTAAATGAACGATACAGACCACCAATAAGTGGTATGTCAGTGGAAAATAAAAATACACAATATGCATGTAATATGATGATGTGAAAATGCACACAGAGGACCACATCACTGTGCTTTCCTTCTGCAGGGCTTTGGCAGAGTCCCTAAGTAGCTCGCCAGTTTAGAATTAGTAGGGTCAGATGAGATGTCTCAAAATTTAATATAATTTGCATTTGTCAATAGCAGATTCCTCTGAGGAAAAATAAGTCCTCTTTCCACAGGACAGATAAGTCTTCCCAGAATATTTCCCCCGACAGATTCTTTTCTGTACATCCCCTTGCCAACTGGAACCTTTTGATCTGAACATCCTTAGTGCCAAATTCTTTAATGGTGTAAATGAGTGAAACTCCACCTAAGGCAGTGGAGCAGATCCCATTTACACCTGCAGAGAACTTGGCTTTGATTCTGTAGCCAAGGAGAGATTAAAACCATTGGTTCTAGTAGATTTGTTAGCCTGTAAAAACGCTCTTCATCTCCAGTTGCAGATAGCTCTGTTATCCAGTTCAAATGTGAGAAGGAAAAGGAGCAGAAAATGCTCTTGAGGGGGTGAATTCTGGACACAGAGGGTGATACACTGGAGGATTTAACAGGATTTTGTGATCTGTATCATATGATTGAGTATACATTATTATAATTTTGATGCTGATTTCTTCACTTGCTCTCTGTGCAGCTTTTTTCCAGATCTCCTAATATGAATCACTTATTCCAGATTGCTCTTTGAAGAAGGCATCCAGTGATACATCAGAGATTAAATGAGTCACTCATGATGGATTGTGCTTCATGGTTTTATATACCACAGAAAATTATGCATTTTACACTACCTTGTATAATAACCATTTATCTAAGTAAACATATTGACTCCTTTTGGGTTCATATGAGAACTATCCTGGGTTGTGAATCTTAATTTAGCAAGCTCTTGACAGGCAGGAAAAAAGACAGCTTACAATGATGGAGAAGAATCAGTTACTTAAATGTCAATAGAGGGAGCATTAAAAATGAGCCCGAAGTAACAGAACCATTTGTTCACTTGTGTCCGATTAGAGATACAGACTTGGCAACTTCTACTTTTCCCCTCTCAAAAAAAAAAAAAAAAAAAGCTTTAGAATTTGTGGCAAGTAGTGCAGTTATATGCCACTATGGTGTCAATTCAAACATGACCACAGCACGAACAAAGACAAACCGTTGAATATCATTTTCCAGGGATTCTACCTCTCATCTTTCCATATTTACTGTAGGTACCAAAGCAAGATATCTCTTTTCCAGCCATCTCAGTTTGCACATCTGTAATATAGAAATTATACTTCTGAGCCGGATTCTCTCCCGGGTCATTCCATGTAGGTCATCATAACATTTAGACATCTGACATTGCTAAAATTGGATCAGCATAAATGCATGCCAATTCATCTTCCGAGTCCAAAGTGTCGGCAGGCATAAATCTTGTGCAAGAATGGGAGTATAATCACTTCATTCCAGACCCTTTGAAAAACCCTATATTTGTCTGTCTAGGGAGCACTAATGGAGTGTTGCTCAGCTTTCAAAAAATAACAGGTTAGATTTTCCTGTACCTGACCATTTCTACTTGTTACCCTAGATTGCACTTAATTGTGTGCCTGCCTGATTTTTGTCCTCTTCGCATCCTTTTCTTGCTAAGTATTTACACCCCTCTCACTTGCAACAGGGTCTAAGATGCTGAGTGCGGCGTTGACTTCAGCAAGCTTTGGATCAAACCTGTAATCACTTCAAGCCTCTGACTAGCTGGCTTTAAGTATTTAGGATGAATCATCCCAGAGACAAGGAGAATATCAGAGTAAAGTATTATGTTACATATTTCTGCTTCCCCAAAGGTTTACTCTTCAAAAAAAATCCATTGTCCTATATGTAATGTAAAATAATTCACCGTGGAGCCAAACATTGTATCATGATACAGATCTGGGCAGTGATTGAAATAATAACAGACTGTTTAATTGCTAAATTACAGTGGTGATATTATGAAATAACATATTATATCCGCATTTATAATAAATTAATCCATCATGATTAAAGGTCTCTCAATGAATACCAAATGAATTAATACATGATTGGCCTTTGTAAGTATAAACCTTTAAAATTATGCAGTATTCTGCAAGCAGCTAACAGCCCACAGAATAAAGTCGCTATGAGGAAACGTGTCACAGAAAAACTTTTCTACATTTCATGTGGAATACCTTTTATTTCAGAACATTTTTGCATTGAATTTGTTAGCAATTATAACAGATAGCTTTTTAACAGGAGAAAATATGTCCATAATCACAATGTTTGGGGGAGAGGAGAAAATTACCACAATATGACTAATTTTATGAAAGACATCTGTCATTTTCTACTGTTGTAATACAAGCTGTTTAGTAAGTAAATTTAATTAACCAGATTTCTCATTTTAAAAGGAAAAAAAAAAGCTTTTACAGTGTGCCAGGAGCATATCCCTTGAATATAGTTTGTTTAATATGTCCAATTAGATTGAATCATCAAATTTTCTGAACCTTAAATATCTCAAATTAATTTGTTTCCACATTGTTTTTCTATATACCATTTTGCAGCCATTTGTACTGTGCAGTAGATGTTGTTTATTGTTGGTATTACCATTTTGGAGTCTCTGCTTAAAACTAGGCTTTTCTGTGCTTGGTGGTGTACATGAAGAAATCTCTACCAAAAAGTCTCCCATTTAAAAAGAGAGACATACAAAGAGTGAGAAGTGAGAAAGGCAGGGAGAGCAGGTGTATCTGTCCTAGGTCATAAATAATTTAGTGAAACATCTGAGTCTTGGTCTAGTCTTATATCAAATACTAGATCGCACTGTACTTTTAGCTTATAAAAGGATAAAATCATAAGTCAATGGAAAGCTCCTGCTTTGGTGTGTGAAATTCCCTCTGTTGTTCATAATAGTTGCAGACCTGACAGACTAGTCCTTTTATTAATGAGGATAATATGGTTCATTTCGCACAAAATACTGACTGCCCCTACTTCATGGAGCTGACAGCATAAATAGGATGTTCTATAAAGGCCTTTTATTGGTAATATGCAGAAGCTTATGCTATAACACAGTTCCTCCCCAAAAATGCCAGTATTTACACAGCATTTTTCTGATGATAGGGAACCAAATAAAAACCCTAACCAAAAAAAAAAAGTTATTTTATTGATGTCTGTGTAAATCTGGGAACTCCACTGACTGTATTTTAATCTAGCTAAGATCATAATCTGACTAGAAAGCTCAGTTCAACCTCAGTTAAAACATATACTTAAATAATACTGAAATAGTCATTTGTACCTTAATATAGAATGTTTTCCACTTGCTTAAACTATTCTTAAGAATCCTTAAGCTAGTAGAAGCTACTCACTTCCTAAAAAAAACCTGTTGGTGAATTTCTGATGTTACTGCACCCTCTGAATTCTGCTCCTAAATACAAGCACCATCCAAAATTTAGTATCTGCTGCTTTCGTACACAGGGGACGACTTCCCCTCTATTCAGAAAAAAAAAATAAACAAACCAATAATTACAAAAATACCCATGCCCATTGCCTAGGAGTGTGCTGAACTGTGTAGAATTTCACTGAGAAACGAAAACTCCTGTTTCTTGAAAAAAAAAAATTACTTACCTTTAGAAACATTTACATAGGTTATGTATGGAGAGCACAGCATTAATTCTGGCAAGCTTTTATTATCCTAACCTTAGATTTAGGAAATACAATTGTACATAATATGTGTTTGTTATTTAGAGAGCATCATTCACTTAACAGTGTGAACAGAGTTACTAAATGTGGGGAATAAGTCAGTCCAGAAGATAATAGATTGCTTACTGGGGCGGAATAATCATGAAGAGAAGTGGATGGGCAAAACTGAAGGACTTTCTTTATTCTCGTGTACATGCATGCATTGTAAATTTGCTCGAAACACTGCATCTAGTCCTTTAGACCAGGGTTTTCCTCTACTCTGCTGAAGGAGCAAAGACTTGGATAAATCCAGTAAATGCCCCCCTGACCTCTCCATAGGGTCTTTAGATGGGTTGCAGTAGAGAAGGGTCAGAAAGTTGGCAGAAAAGTTCCAGGCTAACAATTGATATGTGGAGTTAAGCATCTTGTTGGTCACAAACTCACTTGTCTTCATCAAGACTCTCAGGGCTATATTCAGGTGTCGTGGTTTAGCCTTACTTGGGACCCAACTACGCAGTCTTTCACCCCCCCAACCCTCTGAAGGAATAGGGAGAGAAAATACAAGAAAAAAAAAGGCTCAAGATTTGAGATAAGGACAGGGGGAGATTCTTAAAGTTACCATTACAGACAAAATAGACTCAACTTGGAGAAAACTATTTGTTTATTATTAAAACCAAAGCAGGATAATGAGACAGAGAACAAGATAACTTTCGCCCACCTCTCCCTCTTCCTGGGTTTAATATTATATCTACCTCCTTCCCCACCCCAAGCAGCACAGAGGGTAAGAGGTAATGTGGGTTACAGTTAGTTCATCACACGTCATTTTATGCCACTGCTTCGTTGTCGGGGGGAGAACTCCTCACATTCCTCACCTGCTCCAGCGTGGGGTCCCACCCATGGGCTACAGTTCATAAACTGCTCTTGCATGGGTCGTTTTTCCATGAGGTGCAGTCCCTCCGGAATGGCTGCCCCAGCACAGGCCCTCCACAGGCCACAGCCACATTCAGGCATCCAACTGCTCCGACGTGGGGTCCTCCCTGGGCTGCAGGTGGATCTCTGCTCCTCCGTGGGCCTCCATGGGCTGCAGGGGGACAACCTGCTCCACCATGGTTGTCACCACAGGCTGCAGGGGAATCTCTGCCAGGAGCAGCATTACTCCTCATCCTTCACTGACCTTGGCATCTGCAGCCATTCCTCTCACAAAAAATTCTTCACAATCAGCCCAGGCAAACACCTCTCAGGTTCTCTTCACATCTCATCTCCTCCCCACTTCTTGCAGCTCTGCAGGGCCAAGTCGGGCCCAGACAGCCTCCCGGCAGGAGGCCAGAGGGTGAGGGCCTCAAGGCCCACAAGGCTCGTGCTTCCCCCTCTCTGCCCCTGCTTCAGCTTCTTCACATCTTCACTTCTTTTTTTCCTGTATTTCCCCTTCTTAAATACGTTATCACAGAGGCATTGTCAGGGAACATTTTGCTACGAACTGGCATGGCCCTGGCCAGCAGCGAGTCTGCCCTACTCCCGGCTGAGTCCACTGGACAAAGGGGAAAATACTTCTAGAAGCTTCTTACAGAAGCTGCCACCATAGGCCCCCCGCCCCTCCCCCCCACCCCTACTAATTAAAACCAGAACATCAGGCAGCATGAAGTGCCCATGTCTGGTCAGGGGAGAGAGTTCGCTGCTTCTGAAGAACAACCAATGCTTTAGTAAGGCACCATGTAGAGAGCTGCTTAGAGCAGCCAAAAGAAACTATTACATCCAAAGCCCTCATTACAATCCAGGCCAGTTAAATACAGCTTTTACATTCTCGTTGCTTTAATTCCTCATCTATAAAATAGCACTTTCTAAATGTCCAGGACAGATAAACACAATGGAGATATTAGTATTAGAGGACATATAAATATCTATATTCATATCCATACTATACAGACAGAAGAAATAAGTGGTTCAGCATGTGGTGCATGCAGACATGGAACAAACCAACCCCTGAGGGGTCAGCAGCAGAAAAGGTGTTAGAAGCCCGAGGGAATTTTATCTGAGCAAACGCAATAGGATCAAGCTCTGAGACAGAACAGCTTTTAAGTGAGCACAGACAATCCTGCAATTAATGGAGACATATCTACTCAGTATTACAGTACAGCCGACCTGCATCCTTGGCTTATTAATTTCTCCCACTAGTACAAGTAGGTTGACGTCTTCTAAATTAAAAACAGTTCCGCCTTAGGAAGAATTGCCAAAGAATTTGTACATTAGAAGTCTCAGGAGATGCAACTCTTGCATGCTGCCTTTGCTGGGAAAGAGTATAAGCTTATCCTTCAGGAAGTGTCATCTGCCAGTTATGACAGCTACACATTTGTATTCATTTATGAATTCACAATTTACAACTGTGGCTATTTAACACAACAATTCCCTGGAAAATCTTTGGACTCTGTGTTTGCATAATCAGAAAGAAACTTTCAAGAACAGCTCTTCTCCTTCCTCCTTTTCTGCTGTTATTTTTTTGTACCCAACTAATTTTACACAAGAATAATTTAGGACAGCATTTAGCAGAGTTGTTTCTAGCCTCTGTGCACATAGGAAGCTTGTGAAGCTCTTGCAATCTTGCTATAGGGGACAACATTTCTAACAGGGTATATTCTCTTATTCCATCGAGTGAAAGCGTAGTCTGTCATCTGGGCAGATATGACTGTTAACTGGAGCAGGGCTCCAGGTACTGAAGCTCTGTTTCAGCTGCTGACCCTAAATAAATAACTTAATCTAGCTGATTCTTCATCTTTGTATAACAACAAAACACAGCTAAGATTTCTTCTTCTCCCAGGCGCGCTCTGGGAAAGCAAGCTGTTGGTAACTATGAGGTGTTTAGACAGCTCCGTGCCCACTCCGCTGTGTATTTGGTCTATAATATGCATTGCTTCCTAAAGTCAAGCCATAGCGTACATGGGTCGACCCAGGCTGCTCGCTCTGCCTCTTCTGGGTGCTTTCCCTTTGACAGCTGAGGTGTTGGCTATCTGTGATGTTAGCTCATTCACATCTTTAGACAAGACATCAAGAATTTAAAAAAAAAAGGCTGTCTAGCTCTCCCAAAATGAAAAAGGGACAACCAAGTGTAAAACTGACCTGTGATGGAGAAGTAAAATCAAAATGTTATCTTACTAATTTGCACCATTTCAGTTGATTTCCACAACTGTATTTAAATATCTGTACGCTCAGATCAAAAGCTGATCCAAAGAGGATATTTCTACGAGTCAGATTTTTTTTATTTTTTTTTTTTACTTTCTTGGCTTCTCTCTTCATTAGCGGTGAGGGGGTTGATGGGGGGAAGCAGATGTCAGTTTGGAGGGGAGTATGGATTATTTTAGTAGAATATTGGCTTCTGAGAAGGGAATGAAGGGAAGCAAATGAAAGAGCTGTTGGTGGACCTGAGCATCAGAAAAGGTGAAGCAACATGCTGCTTAGTGCATGTGTAATAATGGGAGATTTATGAGAAGGAGAGCGGGTTATAAGAATAGACCACATTTATCTTCTGCTTCAACCCCTTCTCATTAATCTCCCAGTAATAAGCTGTGATGGTAAAAAAAATATGGAACATTTCTTTAGGCCGGTCTTCCCATGATTTTATAAAGCCCTTAAAGAGCTTCCTAGAAAATAGACTCTGCTTCTGTTCCTCTCAACTTCCCGTGACATCCTATGTGAGGCACAGAAAATTCCTAGTGGACCTGTAGGTTTGCAATAACGTGTCTTATCACTGTAACTTCTTTTCATTCCTAGCTGGAAGTCACTGTCCATCCCTTGTGGCTCCCACCTTTCCTTCATTTCTCCCTTCTCTGTAGCTAATGACATCAAACAGAGATGTAACTTGTGATTGTTAGCTGGTGATTAGCCTGAACACCCAAGTAGGTGAATTTGCATTTGGGCCATTGAAATGAAGCCAGATACCTGAATAAGTGTGAACATCAAAAATAAAAACAAACAAACAAACGAAAAATCCACTGACAAGATAAGTTTCCTTTAACAATCAATAAGAAAGGAAATTCAGCAAAAAAGCTTTAATTCATCCTGAACTCAGTCTGTTACATGTAAGGATTGCAGAAGTGCAGCATGCTACTGAAACCATCCGGACAACTTGGCAGTATCTCAGTAAAATAGATTGGGCTAATCATTAGCCATTGAATTTTATTCTATGTCTGAATTTCTTGGCTTTAGTGTACTGCAAATATTCAGTAAGTCTGTTTTTTATGATCTTCAGTTATCTTAAAAAATATCTTTCAAAGAGTGGAGGCTCTGACCAGATACGGATCACGGACTCCACGGAGTCATTTTTCTTCACAGAGTAGCAGAAGTAGCACTGTCACAACAGCAAAATTGTGTTCTATCCAGGGAGTAAATATATTGATCGCTTACTTAGCAGAACTAGCGAACAACGCACATTACACCTATTTGCTGTAGCTTGTACTGACTGCCAATTTGCTTTTGGATGTTGGACTTGATGTATAAAGCCAAGGGGTTGTGCCTGTGACTGTTTGTCTTCTTCTTCACTCCTTCCAGTGTTCTGACACTAGAGATCAGTTGGAATCTGTCTGCTAACGGTCCCCATTAACTCACAGGGACCTAAGCTTCTGCCGACAAGCTTCTCCTGTTGCCCAGTAATTTTAACCCATTTAGTGCCTGGTACAGAGGATATTTACTCAGACGATTGGGGAACGAATGTAGGCTGAGTTGAGAACATCTATAGGAGCTCATTATTTGACATTTTTCAGTTTGTTTTGCAATCATTGTTCTCATCAGTCCTCTGCCTATGACCAGAAGGTTTTACTGTGGTAGATTTTGGGGTTTTTTCCCAATATAAACTCAGTATAACAAGTCTTTATGTCTTCAGATCAACTTGAACTCAGTTTAGCAGCATCTATGGAGGCTGCTCTGTCTGGTGGTCTGAGCAAGAAGTTCCTAGACCTTAATTCCAGAGAAAACCCTAATTTAAACAGTTTTTTTCACCAAAGTATTGCCCAGTCACTTTATGGAACATTGCAGCTCTTCTGCTAATATTGCTTGTGCTCTTTGGGGAAATGTAGAGCTTCAGACGTTCTGTAGTATTACCTGTGTGTCCATGGCTTCTCCATAAGTCAGAATAAAGCCACTGTGCATGCGTCTGTGCAGGCTGTACCCCCTCAGTCCAGGGGCTGTGTGAACCTTCAGCCTGCAAGATTGCTGGAAATTTCTCAACAGTGGGAGTTTGCATTAGAAGACAGTGCATTGCCAAATAAGTCTTTTTTTTTTTTTTTTATTTCAACAGAAATTTTACTGTAAATATCTAATTTGGGTAAAAAGCAATAACTTCAAAATAAAAACGTGGCTGGTTGCTATGATATTTTATTAGGCTGTGGGAAATATGGGAGTTTTAGCACAGGAAATGAGTTCACGTGTCCCTAGGTGCGAAAAGCTTGGTCTGGTCATGGTTTCATCCTAAGGTAAATGATTTTAATCTTCCACATTTTCTGAAATGGGCAAGCTGTTTCCTATCCAGCTACTCCACTGATTGCAAATGTTTGTGTCAACTCAAACAAAAACACCTAAAAACTTTACTACCGAGTTCAATCCCTCAAGAAAAATATTGTATTTTTGTCTTGCAGACAGAGATAAACTTTATCTTGGTCCTTTTAGAAAACCAGGCTTATGTGATAATGGTGCTTGTCCTCCAGGCCACCCTTGCTAATAACTCCTGAGCCCATGATCAGACTTCAGCCCAGTTTGCCAGCCACTCTGTATTTTACACCAGCAATTGGTTTTGCACACACGAAAGCCAGGACTGATCACTTGTCTCTTGACTGCTGGGATTTCATGGGGAAGACCAGCCCATACATTAGCTGGGACAAGCCCAGGGCACAACAAGGATGCAAACCTGTAGGATGTTTGGCTTCATTAATTCTGGAGCTCGCACAGCGGTTTGTGGGGTGGGAGGGGGATGTGGATCGGCGAGAAGGGATTAAATATTTTGTATTTGGAGAAGCCTTCGAAATGGCATGTAAAGCAAATCCTTCTTCGCTCTGCAGATTTTCCTGGGAAATGACGATCCCAATCTTTATCAGGGCTTATCTCTCACACAGTGTCCTTTTAGCGAGTGCACACCAATGCCCAATCAGACCACCGAGCTGCCGCGTTATCGCTGCCGTAAGCCCTCTCCTCCTCCCTCTGCAAGAGCAGATAAATGGGAAGCAGGTGTGTTGTATCCGGCATGTTAACT
Source organism: Tetrax tetrax (assembly GCA_009806455.1). Taxonomy (NCBI): domain Eukaryota; kingdom Metazoa; phylum Chordata; class Aves; order Otidiformes; family Otididae; genus Tetrax; species Tetrax tetrax. The sequence continues at coordinate 716,970 of WHYT01017064.1, read as the reverse complement.
GAGTGAGTGCTCCCCAAATCTGCTTCTTCAGCTCTCCCTTTTATCTTGTCTTTAACACCAAGCAGCCACTGCTGATAACAAGCAGATTAAAAACACTATCAGATTAACATTTTTATGTAATAAATGGTCAAGAACCTCACATTAAAAGAGTATCTTTCCTGGCATTAAGCATCCTTCACTCACCCAGGAAGCCTTTATCAGCTTGAACCTGCTCTCCTCGTTGCATAATAAATCTCCGAAGCCTGATTTCATCGTAAGGAAATTCTTCCTGAAGACAGCAGGAAGCTAAACGGATGACTGTGTTTGAAAGGAATATCAAGCAAAAAGATTAAAGTTCTGGTCTTCTTTAGTTTAAAACTAACTCCCCGTGCTAAATCTTTTAGCTGGGGGATTGCTTAGCTTGGATGTTTCGTAGTGTGACATAGTTTTTTCTTTCTTCAGGGTAGTTCAAATCTAGCTCAGGTCAGATTTACTCCAGATAGACTATTTTTAATGAAATGTCTCTTTTTTTTTTCTTCAAAAACAAAGCTCTGATCCACTCACCCTCTCCAAAATACTATTACTCTCAGCACTTTTCCTTTGTGTGCTCGTGTTACGCATTTTATCTTTGACAGTTTCTAGCATCCTTTGTTTAATAACAAACACTAGACTTCTAAAAAAAAGTGGAAAATCTGAAGAAACTACTTAGAATAACATGGGTATGGTAAATGTTCCATAGAAAATCCCATAGAAAATGAGCGAAGGTCATTTTGAACTCCGTCAAATGGAAACACACTTGCAATTTAGCTTGGGCAGTAGTAGTCTTACGAGTAAAAGGTAGTAAGAACATTAGTCCATTTTTTTTTAAGGATAAACTGAAAAATCATTACAGCAGTTGCCACCGACTTCACTGGGTGTAATTAGATGCATAAGATTCATTTATTTATAAGCACAGCCCCAAAGAATGAGGGCAAGGAGCGATGTTCAAGGACTGACATTTGTACCGCAACTGCTGCATAGACAAATAAAGCTTCTGAAACTCTGACATCTTTAGCTGAACACTAAAGCCACTCAGTTAAAAGTAAAAAAAAAAATCTTTCTGGTAAACTGAATAAATGCAAAATTGTCTTGCACAGAAACACTGCTTTTTTGCATAGCATACCAATGTTAAAATATGACCATTTAATGAGGTTTTCAAAAACAACTGTCCCAGAAACAGTTTTCTATTCATTCAGTGGTCTGTTGCGCTTCAATATCTTCCTTGAAGATAATTCTCAGTCTACCTTAGCTAAACCTTAAAATAGGCTGGCTAGCACAGTCCTAAGTTGTTTGACTAGTATTACCTGATAGATTTGATTTCCTGAGATTATGTTTTAAAAACGTATAGTACCTGAAGGAATCTGAATTGTATTTTCTCCTCAGGATACTGCATAGCCTCTATCCTTTCTTACAGAGTTGTACAATACTCAATCATTCATGACTTTCCTATACAGTGTTCTTAAAACTATGTGTAAACTGTAGTACATTGCCATTTAATAAAACCTTTTTTCCAAACTCAGATGCTCACAGTCACCTTTGGGAAAAGGATAAATCTTCGTCTGTGAAGATGTCTCTTTTTCCATTTGGTTGAAAACTACTCCAGTAATCCTTGCAGGAAACACTATTTTCAATCACATCCCAGATATAATCTGGGCCAGTGCCCTAACCTTCACAGTAAAAAAAAATAAGTAGAATTATTTTTGCTGTTTTCAAGAGGCAACCCTTCAGACACATATACAAATTAACATCTTGTCCACAAGCACATCAGTATAAAATGTATAGGGAACCAAACAAAAAGTTGTTTTGGTATTTTTTTTTTTATGAAATATGTACTGCTTTCAGCTATTGACAAGTAATTCCTACAGCAATGCTCCTAGGGCTGGATTTTGCAGCCTGTATTCACATTGGTTAAAATGTGTCTGGAGCTAACATGGGCATCTCTCGTATCAATGGAAACATTGCCCTTTATTTCAGTGGAAGTGTAATAACATCATTTTAAGGGAGCAAGAAATTATGAAACAATAATTGATAACACCTTCTGGATGCTCATTTTCAGTAAACCAATGACATCAGACCCACTTGACAGTATTTTAACCCCTAGCATTTCAGAATAAAAAGGTAAGGAGCTAAGCTTTTGTTTGCAGAGCACCTTTCATCTAACCCGATCCTAAAGTATTCTACAAACGGAACTGATTGCATGAACAATGCAATGATTCACTGCAGCCAACAGTAAAGTTCAGCAACAGCTGAGGCTGAACAAAGCAACCACATGCAGAAAATCCAAACAAAAGGGCATGAGGCAGTAATGATTCTACAGAGGAGGCGCTTTTATTTTTAGTGTGAAAGGATATTGGAGAAGGAATAGAAAGGTTAGGCATGGAGATTCCAGCAAGCAGGAGCATAACAGGCTACACTACCAGGCAGAAAGCAACGATTGGGCAGGAAGACCAAACAATAGAAGTGCTCTCAGAACCAGATGCCAATTTCCAATAAATTCAAGAATCGCATAGGTTTTTAGCCACATGACTCCTATTGACTTTAATAGGAGTCATGCAGCTAAAAAACCCTCATTGCTTTGAAAGTTGCTTATTAAAAAGTGAATACAAAAAATTAATTCAAGACAGACAGGCTATTCTGAAAGATCTGGCTTGGAAACACTATGAGTTATGCCAGCAGAGAATTTGGCCTGATAGTTGCAGTATTACCCCGGACACCTTTTTCCACTTGATATGGTACATGTGCCCTCTCCAGCACTAGTTACTGCATAAAGAGGAATGTGAGCTCAGTTGACACTTTGGTCGACTGCCAAATAGAACTTAATAGAGTTAATAGACACTAATCCTGATTTAGAATTTTTCAGAGTTTGCTCCATAAATTACTGTGGCCACTGTGAGTTTAAATGCTGGTTTTAAAGAGGAAAAATGTATATGACAGTGTAGTACAGACAGCTGAGTGCACCCAGGCTTATGCTATTCACTGTAAATCGTATTTTTGAAGTCTGTTTAAGACGTTATGCAAAGATATGTTCTGTACTTTTTGAGCTGTTGTAACAGCAAGTGTCATTGACCAATAGGTCTTGTAGAAAAGATACCCTGAAAACTAATGTGCAGATTTTTTTAAATCTCCGTTTGTACTCCCACCTTCCATACCAAGCCACACAAGAAGAAAATAGAGAGGTTTCAGCACAGGATCAGTAAAATATATTCAACTGAGATGTTAGATGTCAAGAAGCATAAGGAACAATTAGAGAGACAGTAAGTCTTCAAAGATGCAATAAAGAATATGTAGATTTCCATTAAGTGAGATTTCCATCCTTAAAATGTCTGGTTTGGAAGATCCTCATAAGGAAAATGAGCTGAGTTCATTTTTGAACATATGACTGTCATGTGTGAAACCATCATGTCCAAAGTTTGTTGTTGATAGGCTGGGAAGAGAAAAATACCCAGACTCAGATATCTTTTGTTTCACAGGCTGGACTCACTTTTGGAGGAAAAAAAAAAAATCCCAAAATTAGTACATGAGCCCATTTTACCAGTAAGCAACTCCACAGATAGAGTAGCCCAGTGCAACCTCAGGTATTTAACATGCAGATCTCTTATCTGCCGAATCATTTTCTTGAGGAGAGTGTTGTACATCAGGTGCAAAGCTATGATTGCAAAAAGCAGCTGCAATACTGAGTATTCTCATACTAATATGCCTATGTTATGGCAGCAGAGCAGTTTTTTTACAGCATGAACTTTCTGGAAAATGCTACCTGGTGTAAATACAAATAGGACACCACGTAAGAGTACTGAATTCTAACATCTGCAGCTCAGCAGAGCTATCAAATCTATCCCTTATTGAGCTTGTGTGCATCCTGAAACATAACAAGTCTCTGTATTTACACAAAAAGTTTTTAAATTTTACTTTGCTTAAATGTATTCATCTAGTTACCTCCTTGGAAATAACCGATAAAGGTCAAGGCAAATTTTGCATCTTAGAAGCTTCAGCTCTTAAATCCACTTCCAATTACAAGGGGTTAAGAAAAGACTAGGGTGTTTCAGAAAGGAGTAGCTTTCTTCAAGTTTTGGTTTCTTGAATGTTTTTATGAAGTATCTAGGACTATACTGGATAAGGACATGAGATATCAATTAAGTCAGTAAAGTGGCAAAAGAATAAAAGGACATATACATATACAAAAGAGCGTGTGATACAGTGCCATATTTATAGATCAAGTTGATATAAAAAATCTGGAACAGGGAGTTTCAAAAGGAAGCCATGTGAAGTACATAGAAATGAGCCTTACTGATATTATCATGTCCAAAAAAATGGATGACGTATGAATCTACCAGGACATACTGACATTTCTACCAGCATAAACAGTATCGGATGAAAGAAGCCTGTGAGATACAATAATAAAATAATTATTTTTTAGATAATTCTGACAAAAAAAAGTCTTCACTCACCCATGGTACATCCATATTTCTTTATTTTTTTGATTAGCACGTTAACCTCTGTTAATGGGAAGCTATGTTCACCCCCATTTAACCCCAGTTAGATGACTAACTTTCCCCACTCTGAGCAGGAGCACTAGCTTCTCAACATGGAAATGCTAAGCATGACAACTACCTCCTTTCAAATACCACAAGTCTTGCCCTTATCCAGATTTCTGGCAAGCTTGGGGATAGAAATAATGACTGTGGTAACTCCATCCAGACATCAGCTGTTCTCAGCACTCACTCTCATAAAGATAAGAAATTGGAATTCACTACAGAAGAAGGTTTTAAGTTGCTTTTCTCTTGTTTCTAACCTTGCAAGGCAACGCAGGAGCCCCACTGCATTCACATTGCTCTCTCCTTTGTAGTGAGGTAATTGAGAGAGAAGAAGGAGTCAACAGAAGGCAGGAGGCAACAGGGACAAGGTGCAATCAGAGGATTTTCTCAAACTTTGCTCTTCTGGATTCTTTTGGGTTGGTTGCCACGGTTCAGTCCTATGCAATGCACTTTGTCACTTACAGCACAAATGCAAAAACTTGCTACATTTTGTCATTAAATACAGGCTGAAGGCCCTCAGTTAGGTGAGTGAACGTGGCGTGTAAGTGCTTCTTTTTCAATTCACAGTTATGATGAGAAGCCTGAAATGTTTTGATTCCTCAATTAAGATGGTCTTCCCAAGAGATTTCAAGGTCGTCAGCATAAAGATAACTGTGTGCTTTAAAAAAGAATAGGGAGAAAAGCAAATTTCCTAATATGCCATCCCTTGGCAGTTGAATGCAACAGAATCCTTTGCAGCCCTCACATATCTTTCTTTTTGTCAGTAAAAATGTAACCCTTAAAAAGCAAAAACAAGGAAGAAAGAAATAAAACCACATAAATGAAATGCTGATACCCCAGGGACAAGAGATGAAATATGTCTGAAGTCCAGAAACATGTTAACTGCAAATCAAAGAAGAAAGCACAATCCAATGAAGCAGTGATCCTCTGCAGGTTTCAGCTGACACTTGCATTTAGCTTCCTTGGTTTTTTCCACCATAATGAACTTATGGAGACTGCTCTGTAAAGCAGTCCCTGTAAGTAGTTGTGCGCAGTTGCTGAAATGAAACAGGGTAACTGGCTGTATAAACACCTTTCATTAATCACCCAAATACTGCTATGACGCTTAAGTTAGTAGTTTGATTATTAAAAGCTCATGTTCCTGGATTTCATGATCATGCAAATGTTATGCTATCTTAATAAAAGATTAGGAAAATAATGTGTCAGAAGGAAATGAATCAGTCACTAGTGGCTGGGATACTTTTCCATTTCTCTTTCCCTTTCTTTGCATTATTTTAAGGAGAAATATCTTTAAAAAATAAAGGCTGAATCTCTAAAATCAAACAATGGAGTAGAAGTAAGGACGTCCAGGCTTCCCATGCACAATAGGAAGAATCTGAGGGATTTTGTGAGACTCAGATGCCCCAGGGCTGTGGAGCTTGAAGCTCACCTTGGTATTTCCAGGACTTGAAAAAAGCTGAAAGCTACCACATGATGTGGTAATAAAAGAATAAGGAAACTTCAGGGCTTTCCAGCTCAGGACGTGACAAGTTTGTAAGTTCTGTCTGTCCAGGTCAGATAAACTCTCTGAACATCTTCCTTCTTCGTATTCCCTGTCCCACTCCATTCTTAGACTGTTTACAGGGGACATTTCTCAGTTGCCAGACTTCTGGCATTTCCTGTGAAGCGCAGAACCTTTTAAAATCTAGAATTCCTCTAGATTCCCTGTTCCTAAAGTAGCACACATGCCTGGGCTGCGTTGAAGCTGAGGACACTGAAAGCCTGAATACCTTTGCTTTGAAGGCAGTTGATGCACTGAGGCTTCCCAGAGACACAGAAGATCTGGGTTTCTATCAGACAATCTGGCAGGAGATCAAGCTCATTTCTGATAGAAACCTGCGTTAGTATAATTTCAAGAAATAAAAAGAAGAAAAAAAAAGTAGATCTTTTCCCAGAGCACCATATTTAAGAAGAATTGGCGTTTTTCCACACAACCCTGCTTTGCCAGAAAATTCACAGCTGCAACAAACTATTAAAAAAAAAAAACAAAACCAGATTATACCAAAATGTCAGAACACAATTAACAGTCTAGCAGTCAAATGAGAAATCTCCATTTAACAGTACAGCAAAAAAAAAAAAAGTCACAGAAACTTGCAGATTCTTTGTTTATATTAAATTACTAGTTTGTATTCAATTATCTCTATTGAAAATGAGAGATTTAATAAACAGATTACAGAATACCACTGAAAAAAATAATTTTAAAATTTCTTATTAAGGCTGTATCTATTTGTGTTCCTCAGGAATAGGTTGGGTAAGCTCAGAGTACTTAATGTTACTGCAGTCATCTTGAAATTGTTCTTGGTTTTTCGGATCTTTTGATCCAAAAAGTGAGCTTTTGCTCACTTTTCATGTATTGAAAACAATAAAAATATCACAGTCTGTTGTGTTATCTAGACAGCTGAGAGAGATCTCAAATCTGAGATCTCTATATCATTTGTTTGTGCAAAATACTAATGTGTTTTGCAGACCATCTGTGTACTCTCCATTGTTCCTAAAGCTCAGGTTTTGGAGTATTTTTAAATATATATGTATTTGATATCATACCCAAATGAGCCCACCGTTAGAGAATGCAGCTTCCCGATACAGCCTCTGGATTGCTAGACACACTTGGGACTTCCTCATTTATTTACACAGGAGAGTGGCATATCAGTCCTTCTGGGACATCCTGGAAATGACAACCTGGCAAGTTCATGAACGATAGTATTTAACTGTCATTGCTCCAGTATATTGAGTCTAAGGCAAAGACTTTGAAGGCAAGATAAAGCAAGATCAGAGGGCTGGAGCACCTCTCTTATGAGGACAGGCTGAGAGAGCTTGAGCTATTCAGTCTGGAGAAGAGAAGGCTCTGGGGAGACATTATAGCGATCATCCAGTACCTAAAGGGAGTTTATAGGAAAGACGAGGAGAAACTCTTTCGCAGGGCCTGTTGTGTTAGGATGAGGGGTCATCATTTTAGAATAGAAGGCAGATTCGGACAGGACATAAGGAAAAAAGTATTTACAATGAGGGTGGTGGAACACTGACACAGGTTGCCCAGAGAGGTGGTGGATGCCCCATCCCTGGAAACATTCCAGGCCAGGTTGGACGGGGCTCTGAGCAACCTGATCTGGTTGGAGATGTCCCTGCTCCTTGCAGGGGGATTGGACTGGATGGGCTTTGAAGGTCCCTTCCAACCCAAACCATTCTATAATTCTATGATTCTATGTCAACCAGTCAAACCTTAGGTTTTTCAATAACAGACCTCATGGACTTTTTTGAGGCTGTTCACCTAAAGATAAAGAATATCACACACATAATCTTGGGGAGAGTCAGGCACTTCACGTTCAAAGTTAAGACTGACAATACAGGACTCTCCTTCCTCACCTTAGGGACTGAAAGGTATTTTAGGCTTAGTCTATGTAATTCAATCTGAAAGTTCAGATTTCTAAGACAAAATAAGTGGCTTATTTTTCTGTGACTTGTACTGATAGTCTGTATTCCCACTAACAAGACCAGCACGTATGCATCTGAGATAATACGTATCTAAACTCAGTGCTTTAAAGCACTGCCTCCTATCCAACTATATGATTCACCTTTAACTCATAGGGAAAAAATAAGTACTATGAGACAGTTGCATGTAATTTTATAAATTCAAACAGAGCCATTACTGATTTATGCCACCTAGACTGCTTCCAATAAAATAGGAAAAAATGGCTATGACATTCTGCAGACTCTGTTTGGCTCTCTATCTTTCCTTGTTAATACAATTAACTCCCACACAATCCCTGGTAACACTCCTATTAACCCTATCCAAACAAGAAGAATAATACAAGTTTATCGTGCCCATCCTCTGTCTCTAGCAAAACCCTGAGATATACTGGCACCCATTTAAAATCAACCCTAAAGCCATCCATTCCTAATGATTCAAAACTGACAGATTTATTCACATACTTCAGCATACACACTTAAACCTGGAGGGCCTTGGAACATTTTATTCCGAGATCCTCAGGGAATTTATGCAAATACTAAGTTCTCTACTTAAGAGGATTTCAGGAGTGGAATAACAAGGATGGTGTAACTCAGGACTGAGGAACCGTGATGGAGGGGAAGATTGCATTCCACCTGCCAATATTAAAACTGGATCTTGCCAGTATAATGAGCACCCACTTTTATGACAGTAAATTTGTGTTAGAGAGCTTTTGAGGTTAGGTTATGTCACTCTTCTTCAGACTGACTGGTGAAGGCAGGAGAGCATGCCCTCTTATTGACACCAGAGCTGGGCACTCTGAAAAATAGTTTCTTCACTATAGCATTTCAGCCTGATTTTTTTCTAAAAGCCCAAATATTTCATGTCAATGTTTTGGAGGTGTTCTATTCCAAACTTATTTTATTAAAAGTAGAATTTTGTGAAGGATTAAAGTGAAGCAAGTTGCATCTACTGATGTGAGTAGTAAGTTTGTACTCCATTTCAGTATAGAACTAATACCTTTAAAGGTCATCTACTCCAACCTCCCTGCAAGGTGCAGGGACATCTTCAACTAGACTCCCTGATTCTTTTTTCTTTCTAAAAGCACCTTCTTTACTTGTGAACTGAATATTCCGCTAAAGGCAGTGCTGTGAGAAGCTATTCCCAAGAGAAATCTTGGTTGAAAATTGTAACTTAAGAATATGGATGGCATCCAGAATAATGGAGCCCAAGAAGGAGAAGAATTAAAATCTTCTCATGCACTTGATGATTTAATTTTGGAAAGAAGTTTTCCAACATACCCCCTAGGTGTCAAGCAAGACAGAATAAGGTCAAATAATTGCCAGTATCATTTGTAATCTAGAGAAAAATGTGGGAAAAAAATCTTCCAATTAGAAATGGATCTGCAAAATGCAATAGTCAGGAAGTAGTGAGGAAGAAAGGAAAGACAATGCATAGAAAAATGCAAAGTATAAAGGTCGTGCCAGAGAACATAATGTAGAAGACATCTGGAAGATCTGTAAAAGAAAGGTCTTACAAAATATTTGAAGCCAGCCCTCACATTATTTTTACAGTTGGCACAAATATATCAGTGATTGCAGAGAAAGGAGAATCTGAGACAGACAGAAAGTTTTCTGATTTCTGTCAAGAAGGACATAAGTTGTAAGTATTTCAAGACATACCACATACATCTTTAAAGAAAAGGTAGAAATTAAAGCCTCTGCTAAAGCAGGAAACATTAAATACAGATAGACTCTCTCTCTTACATTTATCTTTTAGGTCGTGAATGACAGAATGTCATAAAAACAAGAAAAGGTTCTATTTAAATCCTCAAGTATCTGAACTTACTAGGAAACAGAACAGTAGGGTTCATCTCACCCACCTTTATACAATTACAGTGTAGAGGTCTCCATTCCAGCTGGTCACACTGGGTTCTCCATTATAGTCAACAGAGAAAATTAAGTATTTTTAGGTTATGATCTACTTTAGGTATCTACTGAAGGATGAGACTGTTTCTATGAAGCACCTGTGTTCTCCTTTGACTAAAATGACAGTCCACACTGCTTGTTCAAGTTAGGTGCCTGTGTTGTAGATATCTATATTTGTTTGAAAGAATCTTAAAAAAAAAAAGAGGTAATATTTTACCCTAGAAGCTGTGTAGAAAGCTGTGCTGTTCCAGTCAAATAGAGTTTTTACTTTCAACATTTTTTAATCTAATTGTTAGTGGCCTCTGTCTCTACTGTTTCTGCATGGCAGTTTATGTAGGACCTGTAGTTTCATTCCCCTTGTCTGTCATAAGGAGGGAGAAAGATAATTGCTTATAGCTGCTGAGCAGCCTCATCTAGTTGAAGATGTTCCTGCTCATTACAGGGGAGGGTTGGACTAGATGACCTTTAAAGGTCCCTTCCAACCCAAACTGTTCTATGATTCTATGAAAATGCTGATCTTTAAACTGCTTCCATGGAGCTTTGCCAGAGAGCAACCCATCAGAATCCATTGAAGAGCTAGACTGAATTCCTACAGTCTTGGAAAGGCCAAGGGGCTGCAACACTAAAAGCTGCTTGAGGATTCACATTTTTGGGAAACTGGCCTGTTGAAAGCAAAAGGAAAAACGCAAGGACAGACATCAAACCTAGACAGGCTAGCTCAAAGTTAATTTTAGATCTAGAACGTATACATGAATACAAGGCAATCAAAAGAAATAACCTAGATGTAGAAAGAATGCTAGAAAGTAACCTGGAATTTCTTTTTTTTTTTGACATCAAGAAGTGCTGTTTACAGGAAATTTTAACCAGTTTATTCAGTATTGCTGATGATGATTTCTGATGGTCTGCTTTCCCAAGACTGTAAAATTATTCTTAAATATAACTGATTTAAACATATTCATGTTAATCTTGCAGAAAATCAGGACAAACTTTTAAAAGTTAATTATATATCACTCTGGACTAAAATAACCTAAGCCTTTAGAATGGGTAGAAATGGGAAACTCTTAGGAAAGCAAAAAAGCTATCACTAAAATTAATCAATACCCAAGAAATACTGTCTACATACATAAATATGAGACAGTATATTCTGGATTTGGCTAATTGTTTTAATGAGCATCAGTGCAATATGTATCTCAAAGCTGCCAACATATTGATATACTGTTAGCTCGTTCAAATGTGTTATTCGTAGAATCCTAGAATGGTTTGGGTTGGAATGGACCATTAAAGGTCATCTAGTCCAACCTCCCTGCAAGGAGCAGGGACATCTCCAACCAGATCAGGAGCCCTGACCAACCTGGCTTTGAATGTTTCCAGGGATGGGGCATCCACTGCCTCTTCGGGCAACTTGTGACAGTGTTCCATCACCCTCATTGTAAAAAATTTTTTCCTTGTATCAAGCCTGAGTCTACCTCTCTCTATTTTAAAATGATTACCCCTCGTCCTGTCCTTCTAAAAAGTTTCTCTCCATCCTTCCTATAAGCACCCTTTAGGTACTGGAAGACTTATAAGGTCTCCTCAGTGTGTTCTCTTCTCCAGACTGAACAGCCCAAGCTCTCTCAGCCTGTCCTCATAGGAGAGGTGCTCCAGCCCTCTGATCATTTCCATGGCCCTTCTCTGGACCCTCTCCAATTGGTCCACGTCCCTCTTATGTTGGGAACTCCAGAACTGAATGCAATACTCCAGGCTGGGTCTCACAAGGGCGAAGCAAAGTGGAAGAATCATGTCCCTCAACCTGCTGGCCATGCTTTTGATGTAGCCCAGGATGCGGTTGGCTTTCTGGGCTGCAAGTGTGCATTGTCAGCTCATGTTGAGCCTCTCGTCCACCATCACACCCAAGTCTTTCTCCTCAGGGCTGCTCTCAATCCATTCTCTGCCCAACCTGCATTTGTGCCTGGAATTGCCCCAACCCGCATGCAAGACCTTGCACTTGACCTTGTTGAACTTCATGAGGTTGACACGGGCCCACCTCTCCAGCCTGTCAAGGTCCCTCTGGATGGCATCCTTCCCCTTCAGCGTGTCAACGGCACCACACAGCTTGGTGTCATCTGCGAACTTGCTGAGGGTGGACTCTATCCCACTGTCCATGTCACCAACAAAGATTTTAAACACAGCTGGTCCCAATACCCCCCCCTGGGGAAGGCAACTCATCTCCACTTGGACATCGAGCTGTTGACCACAACTCTTTGAGTGAGACCGTCCAACCAATTCCTTATCCACCCAGTGATCTGTCCATCAAATCCATGTCTGTCCAATTTAGAAACAAGGATGTCAGGCGGGACAATGTCAAATGCTTTGCACAAGTCCAGGTAGATGACATCAGTTGCTCGTCCCTTGTCCACCGATGCTGTAACTCCATCATAGAAGGCCACCAAATTGGTCAGGCATGATCTAGTCTTAGTGATGCTATGTTGGCTGTCACCAACCACCTCCTTGCTCTCCCTGTGCCTTACCATGGTTTCCAGCAGAATCTCCCCCATGACCTTTCCATGCACAGAGGTGTGGCTGACCAGCTTGTAGTTCTCCAGGTCTTCCTTGTTTCCCTTTAAGAAATTGAGGTTATGTTTCCCCTTTTCCAGTCATCTGGAATCTAACCAGACTGCCACGACTTCTCAAATATGATGAACAGCAGCTTGGCAACTTCATCGGCCAGTTCCCTCATGACTCATGGATGGATCTCATCAGGTCTCATGGACTTGTGCAACTTCAGGTTCCTTAGATGTTCCCAAACCTGCTTTTCCATTACAGTGGGTAGTTCTTCATTCTCCCAGTCCCTGCTTTTGCCTTCTGCAACTTGGACAATGTGGCTAGAACCCTCGCCAGTGAAGACTGAGGCAAAAAAGTCACCGAGTATCTCAGCCTTCTCCATGTCCCAGGTAACCAGGTCTCCCGTATCCTTCTGGAGAGGGCCCACATTCTCCCTGGTCTTTCTGGTCCCTCATGTACCTAAAGAAGCTTTTCTTGTTTTCTTGACATCTCTGGTCAGACTTAATTCTGTCAGGACTTTAGCCTTCCTTGCCTGATCCCTGACTGCCTGGACAATCTCTTTGTAATCTTCCCAAGCTACCTGTCCTTGCTTATACCCTCTGCAGGCTTTCTTTTTGTTTTCCAATTTGTCCAGAAGCTTCTTGTTCATCCATGCAGGCCCCCTGGTATTTTTACCCAACTTCCTCTTTGTTGAGATGCATGGCTCCTGAGCTTGGAGGAGGTGCTCCTTGAATATCAACCAACTTTCCTGGGCCCCTCTTCCCTCCAGGGCTTTATCCCATGGCACTTTTTTAATCAGATCCCTGAAGAGGCCAAAGTCTGCTCTCCTGAAGTCCAGGGTAGAGAGCCTGCTGCACACCTTCCTCACTGCCCTAAGGATCTTGAATTCCACCATCTCATGGTCACTGCAGCCAAGGCTGCCCTTGAGCTCTGCATTCCCCACCAGCCCCTCCCTGTTGGTGAGAACAAGGTCCAGCATAGCACCTCTCATCATTGGCTCCTCTATCACTTGCAAGAGGAAGTTATCATCCACACATTCCAGGAACCTCCTGGATTGCTTGTGCCCTGTTGTGTTGTCCTTCCAACAAATATTGAAATGGTTGAAGTCCCCTACGAAGACCAAGGCTTGTGACTGTGAGGCTGCTCCTGTCTGTTTATAGATGGCCTCGTCTGCTCAATCCTCCTTGTCAGGTGACATGTAGCAAACCCCCACTATAATGTTGCCTGTCCCTGCCCTCTCTTTAATCCGGACGCATAAGCTTTTATTAACTGGCAAGAGTGAAGTTTACTCAATGGTGCTGATTCATGTATAACTAGAGTGGTGGAAGAAATTGATTTCTCAGGTGAATCATTTTCCTTAAGATACCTTGAAATCCCTACTTGAATATGAAAAAAATTGATCCTCTTGCCTCTCCATCAACTAACTTTGAAAAATAAGTAATTTGTGGCTTTTGCCTATGAAACATGTAGCTCTGTTTCTGTCACTATAGGTACAAGTTGCCAATTAGTACGGCTCTTTTCAGAGGTCAATCTGAAATTTTTACTACCAATTTGAGTTTATAATGATGTCATAAAATTCATTCTTCCCAAATATTCACAAACTATAAATTTTATAATAAATATTAATCAGAAAATTTCTTGTTGGTCTTTTTTCCCCTTCTAAGTAACTGACATACAGAAATCTAGAAAAAAAAAAAGAGGTAGATTTCTAAAATATATACAATTTAAAAGAAAAAGGAGATATAAGACAAGTAAGCAGATGAAGATTTGAGAAAGACTGAAGAAAAGAAGATGATCTAGAGTATATATTTTATATGGATTTTTTTGAAGAAAATGCTCCACAAATGGCTCCTGAGTTCAGCTGACTGAAGTTGCCATCTTAGTAGTGATGCATCATGCTGGAGAGGCTGTGAAAAATGGCTCCCCATAACCTTTTTACTCATCTATTCCTTTAATAGTGTGCCCATTAAAGAGTCTTTATGGGGTGGTTCACTTTGTGCAGACTCAGTGAGGTTCAGTTTTATTTTTCTGAATCAAAATTCAATCCAACCTACCATGTCTTCTTCTCATTAAGAAGGGAGATTGAAGGTAGTAGGGTAAAGTGGTCCATTCTCAAATCACCTCTGCAGTGGAGGCTCAATTTATCACTTCCATGAAAATCTCACATCTTTGGCAGATAAGGAAATGAGTACTACCACAGTGGTTTGTCCAAAATCTTGCTCTGATTGCTGCCTCGGTTCAAAATAAACAATGCATCTTTCCTTGAAGTATGCATTATTAAATAGAAGGTATCTGTGATTTTAAGCTCTAATTCATGTTAAAATTGGAGCTAATACTTAACTTAAGTTTGGGTCCTAAAGAAAAAGAAGGATCATAGCAATAGTACCAGGCATTTATTATCATGTCTTTATGACAAAAAGTTGAAATGGAGACAAAATTTTGATAGCTTTTTTTTTTTTTTTTTTTTTTTTTTTTTTTTTTTTTTTTAATGCTGTTGTCTTTTCCTTCAATAGTTCTTGTCTTTAGAACTTAGCTCAGCCTTTTTTCCTGTTGTACTCACTCAGGGCAGCTATCATATCATAGCCAGGAAAGATAATTGAATGAAGAATTGATTTTTATTGCCCGTAATAAAAAGCAGTTCTTATTACTTTTACAAATTACTCATAATTACAATTGTCTAGAGAATGCCTTATCACCCTGAGTGGAGCCGAAATAAGCTGGATGCACAATAGTACTTCTCTGTCTGTGATTTAAAACTTGTGTTCTCATTAATGGCAATGTAAATTAGCACTATGGCAAATTTTGGTCGTATCATTTTACTGGACAGATTCTAATACGGCTGGGGAAGAATCTCAAGCAGACATGCAATTTATTTCTGAGTGGCATCATTCCTGCTGGAGCATGTGCACTGAGTCTGAGAGGTTTCTTTAATTATTGAGGAAGTAGAGTTGTGCAAGTTACACTTCATGAAATATTTTGATTATGTCTTTTAGAGCCCAAGTGCTGGAAACTCTGGAGTGTTATAACCAGGTATCAGGTTTGTTACATTGCAGACATGCAAAGCTAGTTTCAGCAGTAAGATTGGCCTGATTAGGTTCAGCAGATATAGATTGAATGTCCTTTCCTAAAGTCTTGTCTTTAAATTTTGCAGAAAAGCAATAGTAAGTTTTCACCTGTCACATCTGAAGTTTTTTTTCTTGTTTATCATGCAGTAAGGCTAATAGAGAATATATCTGGCTTTTTTTCTGCATTTTTTTTTAAGTAGAACAAGTAACTCTGGATCATGCAGTAAGGCTAATAGAGAATATATCTGGCTTTTTTTCTGCCTTTTTTTTTTTAAGTAGAACAAGTAACTCTGGATCACTTTCATATACTTGATCTGTTACAAGACAGAGAACAAAAAGCTAGAATTAATCACAACCTCTCTCACCTCCACAAAGAAAAATTAATTGTTAAAAATTCCCTGGGCACCCAGTCTTCATTAATTTCTATCTCCGAGTTTTGTGCCTTGTTTAAATGTGTCATTCTGATAAATCGAGGTATTGATCTCACTTGATTATACAGAAAGTATCTTTCAAGAAGAATGAGAACCAGTTTTGGGATGAGAGGTTGGTATTTCTTCTGTTATGACCCGCTGTATGGCTGAGAAACATCTGACCTCCCCTTATTAAACAGTGTGAGCATAAATGAGGGTTAATTTTCTGAGAAGTGTTTTAATGCTAAATTAGATTTGCTAATTTTGTTCATGTTATACTTTATATTTTATGTGTATTAACTCACTCATTTAAAACTTACTACCTTTAAGGCAAACATTTATGTTAGATAGTACTGTGCAAACTAGGATTCATGATGATTTTTTACCAATCAACAAGTCCTATTAATTCAGTAAAACCTGCCTAAGGATATAATCAGCAATTTAAAGAACAGTTCATACGTTAAGCTTGCATACCAGATATCTAGACATATCCTAACCACACCACGCCACACAAGCAGGCAGTTTATGTAGGCATGTCCTGGGCTTCTGCAGTTATTCAATACTATGATTAAATTACCAAGTCTTTATTAATGCATATGGTATTTCTAATGCTCTTTGCCTCAGGCATTTTTACAAATAAGAACCTTTCCCTTTCTGTGTTTGCCAGCAAAAGCCCCAGTTTAAAGCATCAAAAATATTTTAAAAAAAAAAACACTCTACAAAAAAAACCTTACCCTTCTTAAGGCAGAACATCATCCTTGCAATTTCAGTGAAGAAATGCATACTTAGATGTGCTTAATAAAATCTTGAAATGTCATTCTACACTCAATAGGAGCATTTTTGGCTTCTAATATTAAAAGAAACAAAAGAAACAAAGCCAAATATAATCTTGATAGGGAGAGCTCTTCTAGTCCACTTAGTCGTGGGAGCCTCAGAAGAGAGAAACTGCTCTCTTGCTGGAT
Source organism: Tetrax tetrax (assembly GCA_009806455.1). Classification (NCBI taxonomy): domain Eukaryota; kingdom Metazoa; phylum Chordata; class Aves; order Otidiformes; family Otididae; genus Tetrax; species Tetrax tetrax. The sequence continues at coordinate 700,030 of WHYT01017064.1, read as the reverse complement.
TCAGACTGCTGTAGACTCTGCAGCTTCTTCTAAGGTTTCCCATGACAACCTCCTGCTCTCCATCCCTAATGCATGGACCATCTGAGGAGACAACCCTTTCTTGTTCCCCATGGACACGTGCCATCAGGCTCTCAAGTAGCATAGATCATGTATATGCCATTCTATATGTTTAGGTTTAACTCTGCACCAGAGTCCAGACTCCCCAGTTGCTTACTTTCCAGCCTGAGCCCACAGTGGCCTAGGTAAGCAAGTTGGGAGGAAATGTGGGGTCATTATGCTCAAGTTCTGTCTTTACATGTCCTGTAGATGTAATCGCATCTTGCCCTGTCAGTCCCCTCATCCCAAGACATATCTACATTTAGCAGACCTCTACAAAAGAACCATAATTGTGAAGGAACTGTCCACCCACTGTTCTTGCTACAGCAGCTCTCGGGGAAGGACCGAGGCCAGCCCTTAGACGGAATCTTTGTGTAGGTTTCTGTCTGAGAAGACCTATGGAAAAACTCTCTGAAAAACAAAACACTACTTTGAGAAGCTAGGCTGAGACTGAGGCTTGTGTCAACAGAGCAATGTTCAGTTCAGAAACAAAAGGTGAAGAAAGGTATTCCCTCACAGAAATTAGGCAATTAGGGCTGGAAGATGCACTTTTGCTTTTCAAGATTATTTTCACAAGATACATGGACGGTAGTCACCAGGGAATGCATAGGTGTTCACAGACTGTTGTCAGCAGGGCAGAGCTGAGTGTCCAACAGAAGTCTCAGGGCCACCTCGGCAAGGGGTCTTCGCCACACCTCAGGCTCAGCCCACTTTCAAACTCAGACCTGGTGGCATCGTCCAAGACATGATCTCTCCAGGCACAGCCAGACCCCTTCCACGGTCCAAGAGCTGGCCTCTGGTGAGTACATTTCTGGTTGAGGGGACATGGAGAGGGGGCATGTGAGTGGGGGGCACATGAATCCTACCAAGGGACTAGATGACGTATGTGGCACTCTGGGCATGACAACTGTAACAACAGCATGTCAGGGTTCCTTTTTGTCTTAAAACTTCCTACCATCACTTCAGGAACTGATGATCTCCCAACTTGCTCTGAACATCTAACAACCTAAAACCAGAAATTCCCTTTAATTATACAGCAATGGCAGGTAAACATAGCCAGATGGAAGTTCTCCAAGCAAGCAGATGTGCTATGACTGGAAATATTATTGCCCAGCTTTACCGGCCGCACACACTTCAGTGTTTGCACCTAGACTCTGACCTGAGCAGATGACTCCAGCCTGCAGTGTCCTTCTGTCTCTCTCTCTTTCAACACCAAATGTATATCTGAGCTAGACCACCTGGTTCTGCCCACCAGAGATTCTAAGAGATGGAAATCTAGGTTCCAAAAGACCATGAAGTCTGTAGAATTAGAACTTTACCCAGTGATACATAGCAGCAGCAGCTCTTTCTCACCCCATTTTCTCACACTTCTCTCTGAACTCCACTCATGTACTCATCAAATTCCATCTTCTACTGGCTTTCTCAAGCCTAATAGTGAACAAGGTCTAGTAGGTGCTCATCTCATTTTACTCCATCCTTAATAACATAACTTATAGATTACAAAAATGCAAAAGGTTCTTGGTGATTTCTACTAGACCCTCATACATTTGCTTGTAGTTTTCTGAAGATTTGTTCTTTGTATGATCTCCAAGGTAATAAAATTGGGTTTGGGTTCCAGATGCAAAGTTACAAAATTTGACCTGTGGTAGAGGTCTCTGTAGTCCATGTCTGAATATTGATGTGGTTTATTATCTTCAGTCTTCCTGATCATGCAAAGCAATGACATAGTTGGGTTTTTTCTTTTTCTCATAGACATATATAAAGGAGAGACTTTGATCCAGGATGCTTTCACCATGCAATTCCCAAACAAATTCTACCTGTTCAAGTGGATCAAGAGCAGATGATATGGCAGAGAAACTGCAAGACAACTAGAGGACTGAAGTGAGAGTCTGGGTCCAGAACGACTATGACGATCAACCTAAGGACAGCTGAGAACAAGCTGGGCTCTACCAGAAGTTCTTGGCCTATGAATGTAGGACAAAAAAAAAAGCCAGAAAGGCAACTCTTAAGGGATCTTTCTTTTTAAGTGCCAGACAGTGCCAGAACTGCCACCAGCATGCAGTGTAGTAGGGAACAAAACCCCATGACCCTGCAGAGATTTTGTCCACTGAACCTTTTTTTTCAATATTTTGGGCTACACCTTCAATCACTAGAAAAGCTAGGGCGGTCTGACTCCTCTTTCAATGACTGTGATGGGTAGGGATCACATGTATGTTCTTTGAAACAGGCCATGCCTTGGTTGTTATGTTTGCCTCAGTAATGTAATGCCTCTGCAAATACAATCATTCCTTGTTCTTAATGTTCTCAATTTAAGTTAATTGATCAACATTTACTATTTATGAAAAAATAAATGTGTTTCAGCTGTGATTTTTTTCTGCATTGCCTTAACTCTCTCTATTTTTCTGGGTCCTACTGAATTTTCACTCCCTTTGGACCTCCTTGCTAACTAGAAAACAGATTAGAAGCTGTCCTGCTTCAGTGAACAAGAGGAATTACAGTTAACAATCTGTTCAAGACATACACATATATATCTTTACTTTTTTTTTTTTACATTCTATGTATTTTTCTATTGGAAAGCACTTAATCACTGTGAAACTTGAGTAATTAAAGTAGAAATGGTTTTCAGACTTTCAGGTTCTTGTCCTCTTTAAGTGGTACTCAGTCTTCCCCAGATGAACTTTCATCTCCTTTCCCTTTGCTCTCTCTCCTCTAGTCTCTCATTTTTTCCCCTACTATGACTGACTTCCCCTTGGATATTCCCCTGACTCCTATTACTGCCTTCTCAAAGGACTACTCCCTCCAGTGTCAGATCTGACTATGCTAGGTAATTCATCCATGCTCTGGTTTACCCGTAGTTAACCTGTACCATGGCAAAGTTAGCTGGTTGAGAGCTGAAGTCTGCAGTTTTTCAGGTTGTATGCAATGTAGGGTAGGTAGCACTATGCTACCCCACAAATTTCCACTTGAAAGAGTAACAGCAGTGTCTTACACACACTGAAACTCCACAGAATTCAAGGGAATGAGAAATCCCCATCTTGTTTATTAATTTCTTTCTTTAAAAATTGATATAATGGAATAGGCTAATACCTTATTGCTTGCTGATACGAAAAGTCAGTCTTGCAAAAACTGTCATCTGCTTTCCTTATTTACAAAATTTCTTTTCCTCCCTACCCTAGCCAGCAAGGTGAGAGTGATACTATACTTCTTTTTAAATGTAAATTATTTCTTCTTGGACGATAGGCAAGTAGGATGTTGCAAGTAGATATCATTTTAAAAAATAGGCTGAACCAACTGACAACAGAAATCAGAACTCAATCATAAGAATTATTCTGTCAAATTATTCATATTGGTTATCCTTTCCTTTGTCCTCCCTGACCCCTTGAAGGAAAGTTTCTTCATAGAAAGAATTACCTAATACCTATCCAATTATTTCTTAAATAGTGTTCTGGAATGTATTTCATAATCAGTTGTGGTTAGTGTTTTAATTAAACTTTTGCAATGTATCTACATGAAAATATAGCCAGCGAGACAGGCATACTTGTTCTATGGGAGTTGATTGACAGGAGGGAACAGATTGACTTGGCATGTTAGTAAGACTCATTAATCTTCTTCAAGTACATACTGGGAAAACATGGAGTTCTCTCAACAAGCTGCTACCAAAACAGAGTTTCTGTTTGAACAGTTGGAAAACTAACAGTACGAATGGAAGTCATAAGCAAAGAGCGAGATGCTCCTGCATGATGAAGCATTGTACCTTGGGGGGGGTTGTCACTGTGTGCAATGTACTTTTAATATTTAGAACGCGCTGATGCTGAAAATAATCCATTATCACTTAGGTCTGAACTTTTGTGTTCAGAGTACAAAACGGAACCTAGACATCGAAATCATGCTATGAGTCTTGATCTACAGATTATTGTATTCATTTTATGCTGGATAAACATGCAACTTCTTAAAAACTAAAGTATATATAATGTGCTTTCATATCTACCTAATGTGGCAAAAGTGTGGAAACATAGAGACCTTAGATGTAGTACAGCAGAAGGGCTTAAAGGAAGCTGCAGGAACCTGGGTGTGTTCCTGAAGAGTCAAATGCATTAGAAGTGCGAGAAACACTAATTTCACTTAGTACTTCTGATCAGCTTCTCAGTAGACAGATTTTTAACATCTCTCATATCTGACTTGTACTGAGACAATTTTTCATGTTTCTTGTACTGAACACTTAGCAGGAAGGGCTAAAATTTATTTTCTTCCCCCACCCCCCACCCCCC